>CAOLHI010003201.1:0-403219 GCA_948474755.1 Ctenosaura bakeri | reverse complement strand
ACCTGGGAGAACTTCCTTAATTATGGGGCAACCATAAAGAAACCCTTTTCTGTAATCATCACATGCCAGGCCTCTGAAGGCAGGGGCGTGCAAGGAGGCTCACTGACAATGCCTCTGCTCTTCTATAGTTTCATAAAGGAAAAAGCAGTTCTTGAGGTCACCCCGTTGTGGGACTGTTGAGGGCCTTAAAAGCCATCAGTCTGAAAAGCAGGAGCAAAAATCTTTTGAGCAGATGATTATTCTAATAGGCTCCACTCTATGGCATGGTCCTGTATTTTGAACTAGTTGACATTTCTGATGACTTTTCAAAGGCAGAACCGCATATAACTCAATGTGGTAGGCGAGGTTAGAAGTGTCTAAATCACAGATAACTGAGGGTGAAGATCCCAAGTTCTTTCCTCATGTGTCGGAATTCAAGAGAAATAGGCTTATATAGGGTTTTTTTGTCATCTGTTTTTTGTTTTGCCTTAGGAGTAGCCGTTCAACTCCGGTTGTCTCTGAAGTATCTATCCAGGGCTTGTGCACTCTCTTCCCTTCTCTCTTTCTCTCGTTCTTGTTTGTTTTGATTCATTTAGTACACAGGTCTCAAAAGATAGGTAGTGGGCAAGGAGACTGCATCTTCTATTAAAGTTAGTCCCATGGTGACTTCTTTCTTTTGCAATAGACACATAATCAGTCTTGAGGAGGGCACCAGCAGCTGGTGAAGCAGCAGCAGGCAAGCATCTTACAGCACTCGGGAACTCTTGGACACATATACAGCTTTGTGGCTCCCCCCTCCCCGCTTCCTCCTGTAAATCATTCACACACCATTAAGAGGGAGAACTTTGTTCTCAGTGGATGCAACCAATCTGTAACCCAGTCACTGCTCTCTCTCCAGTCCCGTGTTCTTCCCACAGCCACTGCTTTCCCCTTCAGTTAACATGTACTTCACCTAGGGCAGAAAGGTAATTCCTCTTGTGGTTTTGTTTAGGCTGCTCTTGTAGGAAAAGAAGAAAAAGAGAATGCCAAAGGAGGATAAAATATTTTGTTTGCTTCTATTTCAAAAGGAGAGT
Source organism: Ctenosaura bakeri (assembly GCA_948474755.1). NCBI lineage: Eukaryota > Metazoa > Chordata > Lepidosauria > Squamata > Iguanidae > Ctenosaura > Ctenosaura bakeri. Next base: position 402,167 of record CAOLHI010003201.1, on the reverse strand, counting down.
ATGGCATGTTATGATCCAGTGACATAAAAAGTGCATGTGTGGTTTTACATGTGGAAATTGCGGAGGAGCAGAACTGAACAAATAAAGGCACCCACTTCTTATTCCACTTATCTGGGAACCAGAGGGTTTTAGTTTGAATATACTAATTCTTTCATTTTATCTCCCTCCCTGGGTATGAATTTCAGTTGTTGCTTTTATTTTTCACCAAGTCAACTTCAGTTTATGCCCAATCTATGGATGAGAAACCTCAAAGAACCTCAGTCATCAACAGCCATGCTCCTGTCCTCCAAACTCAGGGCTGTGGCCTCCTTGCTTGAATCAATCCCATCTGTGGCGTGGCTTGTCTCTTTTCTCACTGCCTTCCACTTTACCAAACATTGTCATCTTTTCTAAGAAGTCATGTTGTCTCATGATATGCCCAAAATACAATAGTCTCAGTTTAGTAATTTTGGCTTTTAGGAACAGTTCAGGCTTCATTGGACTCATTTGATTGTTTGTTTGTTGTCCATGGTATTTGTAGAACTCTCTTTCAGCACTACTATTCAAATGAGTTGATTTGCTTTCTTTATTGTCCAGCTTTCTTCATTGTCCAGCTTTCAGAACCATACAAATTAAAACTCTGGCCTGAATGATTTTTTACTTTGGTTTCAATGATACATTTTATACTTCAGGATTTTTGCTGGTTCTTTCATGGCTGAATTTCCAAGTCTTCTTCTGATTTCTTGACTACAGTCTCCATTTTGATTAATGACTGAGATGAGGTATAGAAGGGTTAAAATCCCTTTTGCAAGAGCTAATGTATGTGATGGGATGTGTGTGTGAGGGACTGATGCAGACATGTTTTGATGAAAGAAAAGAGAATTTGTGCAGGTATTAATTCTATTTATTAATTAAAATATTTCCGCTGTATCAAAAGATCATGGTGTCACGTATAGGGAAAGTCAATGCTAACAGAACAATATAAAACAACAAACATAATTTAAATAGACTAAAAACTTATTAAACACAGTAACAAGTTAAAACAGGTTTAAAAGATTAAAACAGTTTTTAGAAAACCTGTATATTGGCAACCAGGTAGTCATTTGTGTAGCCTTTATTAGCCTAAATTTATGTAAAGAAATGTAAAAGACTCTTCCTGTAGAGGAGATTAGTCAGTGGATAGAAATTCTGAGTCTGAATTTTCTAGATTACAAAGCCTGAGGCTGTCAATCAAGGAACTTGTAGAAGTGGGTTTTTCCTGCCTTTCATAGGCCATTTCTGCCCTACACTGTTATAGTGGGCTATTATTCCACTGTTAACATCCTGTGGAATGCTGGGGTTTGCAGTTTAGGGAGGGGAATCTAGAATTCTCAGCCAGAGAGCTCTTTGGCCTGCCTAAACTACAAACCCCAGAATTCCACAGGATGCTGAAAGTTGAATAATGGCACTAGAACAGTGTAGAACAGAAATGGCCATAAACTCAAATTAATCACAGTGCTGCTCAATTCAGGTCAATTTGTGGGGCAAACTACATATGAGACTGGGCAATTCATAATTGGTATTCCAGTATTTTTATATTTATGTTTTTTTAAAGAAAGAAGTATAGATGGGAGTAGGAATGTGATTATTCACTTAGTTCTTGAAGAAAGTAATTACTAATTTTAGCAACTTTATTCTTTTTGTGAGAAGATCTCAGAAAACTTCAGTTCTCAAAGGCCATTTCTGCATGGGCTAATAGAAACAGTGCAGAGCATCCTCCAGGGAGGATGTCTGCACCTGGGAGCAGACTGAGTTGGACCTACTTAACGTAGATTTGCACCTCAGCCCGCTCCAGAATGACCCCAAGTGGTCGTCAATTGTGCTTTTGAAAGACCGCTTAAAACAGGTCTTTCAAAAGCATGGAGCGCATCATTCCATTCCTGCTCTCCGGTGCAGATTTGCAGGCTTGCACCAGTGCGAGCCTGCAATCTGCAGGGAGTGGGCTTTAGGCTGGCGAGCTTCAGCAGCTGGTCGAGACCCTCAACCAACCAGAAGCTGCCATTTTCGTCTCCGGAGCAGAGCAGAGCGACGAGCACGCACTGCTCCGGAGCAGTGCAGACCGGACCAGGGAGCCAAGAAGTCTGTTAAGTAGCACATGGGGCGATTCCCTCGCCCCGTGCAGAAATGGCCAAAGAATTTTTACAGTTTGAGATTTATTCTCTGTAACATTTGCACATGGTTGTTTTGCATAGAAATCAGCAATTTCTGCATACAAAATATTGTTATGCTTAAATATTGTTTTCTGCATAGGAAATCCTTATTTCTGCACCAACAAGTTCTGCACCAACAAGTTTTTTGCGCAGAAAATGTAGGGGTGGAGGTGCAAACAACCATGTGCAAATTTTATGCATGATAAGTCCTGAACTGTGAAGATTGCCATTAGTCATCAGGATTTCTTAACCCTTGAGAAAAATATTTTTCAACAATTTTTTGAAGGTTTTTGAATATTCTTTCCAGCCTGAGGTAGGAGTTTCAAATCTGATCACAGTAGTGTTGTTGAGGAAGAACTATTTAACTCTTTCCCATTTTTGTGATAAGAGTTGCTCCTCCACATTTTGATTGCTTTCTTACCTGCAGGGAAAACAACAGACTTCCAGGAGATCCTGTGTTCTTACTCTTGCTAACTGAAACTGAAACACTGAAAAAAAAAATCACAAAGGTGTTAAGCGAGAAAGTGTTACGTATATCTTTCCCACCATGGCCACTGCTGTAAACAAATCCACAACTTAGGCCCTTTTCGCACCTTACCTTTTTGTGCTGCTGGGTTGGGGTTCTCGTGCAAGAAGACTTGGAAGAAATGCTGCCGCGTCCCTGCTGCTTCAGCTCCGCAGCTCCTTCCTCCTCGCATGAGCCTCTTCTGTTCGCGGTGCAGCCTGGGACCTCGCGGCCAGGCCCAGCTCATGAGGCACTGCACACCAGGTAAGTGCACGCGGAGCCCCGGAGCGATGCGCAACCCTGCACCATTTTCAGCTTTCAGCCGAAAATGAAAAGGTGCGTGTGCGGTCTGTGCCAGACCCTTGAGCGTCATGTAAATGTGAGTGCGTCATGCAGACTGCTCCTCACATTTACGCGATGCTCAAGGGGCCCTTTCGCTTCAGAAATGCCATGTGAAAAGGGTTTTAGAATCATGGAATAATGGAGTTGAAAGAGACCATAATCAAAGCACTTCTGGCAGTTGGCCATCCAGCTTGTGTTTAAAATCTCCAAAGGAGACTCCACTACACTCTGAGTGAACGTATTCCACTGTCAACCTCCTCTTACCGTTAGGAAGTTCTTGTTTAGGTGTTACTCCTTTTCCTATAGTTTGAAGCCATTACTCCATATCCTAGTTTCTGGAGAAGAAGAAAACAAGCTTGCTCCATCCTCCATATGATATCTCTTCAAATATTTAAACACGGCTATCATGTTACCTCTTAACCTTCTCTTATCCAGGCTAAACATACACAGCTCCCTAAGCCACTCCTCATAGGGCATTGTTTCAAGGCCTTTTACCATTTTGGTTCCCCTCCTCTGGAAACATTCTAGTTTGTCAATATCCTTCTTGTGGATTGCAGTTAAACATAAAAGGTGCTTTTAAAGGGTTCCTTAACTTTTAACAGGTTATTTATAAAAACTCTGCTTGCATGTAATTCTGCAGCTGCACACAAGCAAGGCCTGCTTCTACAATTTTTTCCAGAGCAGATTAGAGATTTTCTAATTAAGGAAAGAGCTGAATATTAAACACTGAAATGGATAAGCGACTTATAAAGAGACTAATAAATTACAAAGTGAAATCATTAAATCACCCTAGCCTGTTCTCCCATCACTCAATAGGTACAGTTGGTGTTATAGACAGAAGGAGTGGAAAACACATGCTATGCCCATGTGTATCTGTATGCTGTGCAGCTGCAGTTATTAGGTGTCTGTGTAGAGAAAAGAGAAGACAATTATGAGATGAGAATCATCTTAAACTTTATTGAACTTTTTTTTAAAATTGAAAATAAAAAATCAGTCAAGAGTAGCAGATACTGCTACATGAGAGAAATGAGAGTTCACACTTTGCTTATGCCATTTCTGCACTAGACTGTTAATAGCACTATGATTCCACTTTCAACATCCTATGGAATCCTGGTGTTACCCTGATTTCTGGGGGTCCCGGGAAGGACACCTAAGTGCACTCCAAATATTACTAAGTTGGGGGGAATTAGCAAGGAGCACAAGCTAGCAATACGAGAGACAGGGTAACGTAGCGAGATCTTTAACTCTATGTTAACAGGGTCGGGCCACGACAAGAACTAGGCAAGTTGTTCAATTAAAAGATTTTATTAAACTCTCCTTAATAAAGCAAGCGACACATGCACTCACACACTCATCCAAGAACTATAGAAGCAGAAAGTGAGGAAAATTGATAGGGGTTCTCAGAGCCTTTTCTGGGGTGATACTTCACCTGATCCTACAGTCCAGGATAGAAGAAATAGAGTTGCGATGCTGGGGATCGTAGTAGCTCAGCACGTGGAGGCTGAGGGGAGGCTCGCTGAACAGAGCGGCAGCAGTTTGGGATGCAAGGCATGAGCATTCTGACAAGGAGCTCAAACTTGGGGTTTTTGTAGGAAAGATTGTACCTGGAGGCTAGCCCTCTTCCAAGGAGAACAATAAGGATTTGAACAGAGACAAAGCCTCCGAAATGTCAAAATCAGAATTGATGAGATTTAGCCAGCATTGCCAATTGTTAGAACAGTATGCAGATGAGGAACACTTAGCGTTTGTATAGAGCAAGCAGTTCGGGGCTGAGAGCCCTTGCATTAGCTTAATGGTCGGTTGTGTCTGGAAGGCACTACCGGCTGTGCGGCAAATGGTTGTTTAGCGTGCATAATTAAGGCCATGTGGCCGTGCCTGCCTACACAGACTTTTTGTGACCCTTTCAGACATGTGGAGTTCATCTTATGGAGTGTCACGTGGAAATATTAACCATAACCAATATGAAATTGTAGACCTCGGGCTTGGGCCAGATAACCGCAGTAACACTGGGGTTTGCAGTTTCGAGTGGCTCCTCCCGAAACTGCAAACCCCAGGATTCCATAGGATGTTGAAAGCGAAATCATAGTGCTATTAACAGTCTAGTGTAGAAATGGCCTTAGACGTGAAGCTTAATTATTGGGCGACCTTAGGCAAATCACTGTGTCTCATTCATCCATCAGGCATGCTGTGAGGATGAAATGGGAGAGCCACCCAGTGGAATCCCCTCTGTGTTGCTTACAGGGTATTATATAAATAGCTTATTTATAATTTTTTTTTTTATTTATAAGTTTTTTATATATTTGATTCATTTGATAAATGAATATCAAATACTATTGCCTCATGAAGTTGTGTTGGAACCAGAGATATGTTTTCATATTGTCTTCTCTGCAGAGGGGCATTGGTCCAACTGTAAGCCAACCAACAGCTAGTGGGAGCGATCAGAGGCTATATCATTGATGGATAAACTCTGTCAATGACCCCTGATTGCATGAGCCTTCTGTTGCAGCCAGCCATGCACAGGGACCAGAAGTGCCGTCTGTGCACTTCCTCTACTACTGCAGCATGGGAAGAAGGCTGGTTGCAGTCCGGAGGGATGGAGCTTGTCCCTCACGCTGCCTTCTGCAGGCAGCCGATTGCATGTGGAGAGGAGTGTTGGGAACATGCTCCCATCCTGGCAGAGGCAGTGCTGGGATTGTGATGTGACGATGCAGGAGAACGTTGTTGTGTGGAAAAGGCCTCAGTCTCCTGTGCATGGCAACTCTTTGTCAAAATAGGCAGGATGCTAAGATTCTAAATCCTGCCTCATTGCCATGACTCTAGCAGGTAGCTCTTTCTGGAATCTTCACTGATATGATTGCTACTTGTCATACATCTTGAAGATTATTAATCTTCAAGGGAGGGGTGCAAAGGGTTTGTTTTCTAGGTCTGTTTCTGTTGATGTGTAGCATGTAAACATGTTAACAGGCTGCCGCACCATGAGGCACTAGTAGAACAGATTTGAATAAACCATTGCCTTAGGTCTTTTCACAGTACACAATTATAGCACTACGATTCCAATTTTAACCACTATAGCAATATCTTACGGAATCCTGAGGTGTGTAGTTGGGAGGTGGCAATGGAGCCATCAGGCAGAGAATGTTAAGTAAAAAAAGCTGCTAATTCCAATTCCTTATACAATTGGAATCTCATTCCCTTGCACAGGGACATTCTTTGGATCTAACTCTTCCTAACAACTAATAGCTTGTGCGCTAATACTTGAAATGTATACATCAATTGCAACAGTAAGTATCCATTGCAACAATCCTTTGCTTCTATAATCGATAAACTGTAATTTAATTTTTATAGATAATTGTACTTTAGAAAATATAATAGTCTTTGTAATATAACATACTGACTTTCATTTTTTTAAAGAAAAAAATGGGAACATGCCTGAAATATTTTGTTTTTATTTTTCCATTGGGCCGGTGGAGCTGTTCCTTAATGGGTATCCCCACTGCACTGCCAGCCTCCCGTATAGCATTTGCAGGGCTTTTGGAAGATGTCAGGGGTGGCTGGTTGGAGAAACCTTTTTAACAACACAACATTGAATGCCACCCCTTGGTTTTAGAGGTAGGTCCATCTCTTGTTTATTATTGTCATATTTTTCTTTCTAACAGCATGCATTTTTCAGGCCTCTTGTTACTTCTAAGAAGATTAAGTGTTCCAGATTTCAGACATATCAGGGAAAGCCTCCCAATTTTATAGCCAAATTTAAAAGGCATATATTCATTAATCTTGACACTGATTTCAGTGGGAAAATGAGCTGCTCCTCTCCTTTGTGTTAATTTCTTTTTGGACCTTCTGATACAAAGTTTTCATGCATTGTACCATTCAGGCATCTATCAGCATCTACTAAATTCAGATAGGACAAAGGGTCTCCATTTTGTAGACCCCAGTTTATACTTAGTTTTCAGTGTCGCAGCTCTTTTCTCCACAGTATGTTATGACCTTTCTGTGAACTATACATGCAGTTCCAGCTTATGCAAAAGAAAGCCTGTAATGCACAGCAACAAGTAATATTTGTTCCATTCACTTGAATTTGTATTCATTTTCCAGTATAAAAACTAATGAGATGAGTGAGGCTCATTGATTTCATTTTCTATTCATTTTCAGAGCAAACAGAATGTCACAGAAGTGATACATTTCCAGGCGGGTAGACTTGTTAGGTTGTTGCAGTAAAACTAACAAAGAATCTTCTGGTGCATTACAGACTAACAAATTTTATTTGGCATAAGCTTTCATGGACTTCAACCCAAGGTGCCGCAGGACTCTGTGTTGTTCTTGCTGCAACAGTCTAACATGGCTACCCGTGGAATTTTTTTGCAATGGAAGGCATCAAATTTGGCCATATGATTCACGCCTGAGATAAACGCTAAAATAAAATGAGGAAGGAGGAGGAGAGAACAGCTTGAGCAAAAGATTTGAGAATGCCCATTAGATGCTTTTTATGCTCTGCACATGTGATACTTTATCTGGCAAACGTGAGTGCCTTGGTGCGCCATAGAACCCATTTGGTATTATGAGGCATGCCAAGACTATTTATTATCTGGGCTTTTATTGTAAAGGCATACATGTAGAGGTAGAAGGGCTCTGCTAACACATCCAAAGGCAGAAAAAAAGATACCCTGTTCCAGTCCATTGCATCAAAGGGGAAAGTAAATCACAAATAAATAGACCTACTGGTGTGGCTCAGCTGTTTAAAAGACTGTGTGTGATGAGTTGCTTTTAATAAGGGTAAAGCTAGAGGACTGGTAGTATAATCTCCCAAGTGCTCTCTAAACATACAAGAGGAGTTTGAAAAGACTCCAAAGGTGAGCTGCAGAGAAATAACAAATAGGTCTATAGTAGATGCTAATGGATTTTACACCAGCAAAAAGGCCAGCCCTATTATTCTATCATGATATAGGACATATGGAGACGGATTAAAAAGTCCCAGATTTTGTTCTTCTTCTTTCTGATTTTATTTTGAATATCCCAAACATGCTTTGCTTATCCCAGAATATTTTCTGTCATCTCCTGGTACAATCAGGGACTTTTTATACCAGCTCTCAGGCTTGGTTTATTTTAACCTGATATAAAAGTGGAAAGAACAGGAACAAAATCTAGGACTTGTTAATCATTCTGAATGTGCTTGTATTCCAGATTTCTGGTAACTAACATTAGTTAGAAGGAGTATTTTTGTAAAAGCAGGCAGAAGATTTATGGGGGTGAGGGGAATGCTAGTTTTACATTTGGTTGAAAGGTGTGCTCAATTCACACACTGTCTGCAGCACAGTACCTGGCTTTTTTCTGTTTAAGCTATTACAGCGAGAGGACATCCCTGCAACTCAGCCTTGAAAACAAAGAGGTAGCAGACCATCTCTGCAAACATTGCAAGCAAAGTCTTTGGTCCTGTATGCCACTTCAGGTAGAAAACAAGAATATTTGCCTAATTGTAGGAATGAGTAATGTCGATGCCAAGCCAGCCTCATAAGATTCTGGTCACAAACCAGTGAAGTGCGGAGCTCTACTCTTTCCGCTTAGCCTCTGCATGATTGCTAGAAAGTGGGGTCATAAACTGATAAAATTAATGAGTTATTGCTATGGGTAGTTGAGAAAAAGACTTTTTTTCTGTTAAAATATTTATTTTTGTTTTCTTTTTTTAATTATGTGGAATTTCCCTCTCTCTTGTTCTTTATTTTTTTTTAATTATCTTTATTGGTTTAAATGAATACAAACAGAAGAAAAAGGAAAAAGAAAACACACGCATACAAAAAAGACAATAGAAATAATAAAAAAAGAAAAAGGAGGGGGGAAAACAGGAGACAAAATAAATGCCCAAACTCCTGCCGCCTGCCCACCCACCCACACAACAATGTTAACAACATTAATAATAACAACAACAATAACAGTAACATTAACATATACTTATAGAGAAAAAGAAAACATACTTATCTGAAGTCCCAATCATAGTTGTATATATGTAATATCATTTGGGATGTACTAAAATTATATAAAAGTAAAGAAGAAAAAGGCACTTAAAGGATATTTACGAAGTACTAACAGATAACATTTAAGTTCCTTCCTGGCTTCTTCGTCAGTTGGTTATAAGTCCAGTTTTAATTCCACACCTCATCCTAATACAAATACAGATAAATTGTACATAAATGTCAATATTTAAGCATAGTTACTATAACTACTTTTAACTTCCCTTACTATCTAATCTGATCAATCTTTATTTCTTACATAGTCCATGAAAGGTTTCCATATCTTTAGAAAAGGTTCAATCAGTTCTTCCTCAATAATGTTGTTAATTTATCCATTTCTGCAAATTCTATTAATTTATTTAACCATTCACTCACTCTCAGGATTCTCTTACCTTTCCAGTATTTTGCATATATAATTCTAGCCACCGTTACCATGTACTTTATCAGATTTCCATGATATTTTTCCTTATTATCTGTCTTATCTATCATATTGAGAAGGAAGAGTTCTGCTGAATACAATATCAATCTTTAAAATCTTTTGGATATACTTACAAATTGTTAGCCAAAATTTCTTTACTTTCTGGCATTGCCACCACATATGATAAAAGAAGCCTTCATGATGTTTACACTTCCAGCACCGATTATTCTTTCTTTTTCTTTTTTTTTTGTACATTTTAGCCAACTTTCTAGGGGTTAGATACCATTTGTATATCATTTTATATAAATTCTCCTTAAGGTCATTATGTTTGGTAAATTTCAATCTTCTCCCCCATATTTCCTCCTGTTGATCTAATTCAATATTATACCATACGTAGGGCCCAGGGAATCATATTTTCTTTTATTTGCTCCTCCTCTGTACTCATTTTTAATAATAATTTGGATATCTTTGAAATTATATGGGATTCTTCTGCACACAATATTTTTTCAAACTTGTTTTTAGAGCTCTCAAAGCCATATTTCTTATTTTCCTCTTTAAATTTTTCTCTTAGTTGATATGTTAGCCATTGTAATTTGTATCCTTCCATTTCCAGACTATGTATATCTTTAATACGCCAGCTATCTCCGCTCTCTTTTAGCATATCACCATATCTTATCTATGTTTTCAAACTACCCATCTCCCTTCTATAAAATGCCTTTTGTGGTGATAGCCATCCTGGAATTTTCATTCCAAATCTGTTTTTATACTTCTCCCAGATTTTAAAGATCGATCTCCTTACAATGTGATTTTTAAATCCCACATTCATTGTTATCTTCCCATACCATAAGTAGGCATGCCAGCCGAAATTTAACTCATGGCCCTCCAGCTCTAGTAGTCTTTTATCTTCTAACAAAATCCATTCCTTTAGCCAGGCTAGGCACGATGCTTCAAAGTATATTCTCAAAGTTGGGACTCCAAGTCCTCCACGTTCTTTGGCATCTATTAAATTTTTCCATTTTATTCTTGGTTTCCGCCCAGCCCACTTTCAAAATTTCCTTATGCCAATTTATAAAAGGGATTTTATAGAAAATTATTGGGATTGTCTGAAACAAATATATAAATTTCAGTAGAACCATCATTTTAATTGCTAATATTCTCCTTAGTAGCGAAATATTAATTTTTTGCCATTTCTTAAGGTCATTCTTTATACTTTCCCAAGTCTTAACATAATTATTTTCATACAGTTGTTGATTTTTTGTTGTTAGAACAATCACTAAATATTTAACTTTCTTTACAATTTCAAAGCCAGATTTCCTATGTAGCTCCTCCTCCTCTTTCTTGTTCATGTTTTTGGTTAATATTTTAGTTTTATCTATGTTGATTTTAAATCCAGAAACTTTACCAGATTCCTCTATTGTTGATATTAATAATTCTATACAAGTAATCAGGTCTTCTATAATAAGAACTGTATCATCTGCAAAAGCTTTCAGTTTAAATTCCGCCCCTCTTACCTTTACTCCTTTTATATTTCTATTATTTCTAATTGTTCTATTTAAACTTTCTAATATGAGAATAAAGAGTAGAGATGAGAGAGGGGACCCTTACCTAGTGCTCTTCTCCATATTAATATATTCTGTTGAGCTTCCATTTATTATTATTTTAGCTTTTTGTGAGGAATATATCGCTTTAATCCAGTTCATAAAGTTATTTCCCAGATCTGTTGCTTCTAACATTTTAGTTAAGAACATCCAATTAACATTGTCAAAAGCTTTTTCCGCATCTAAAAATATCAATGCTCCTTTAATTTGATTGTGGTAATTCCAATATTCTAACATATCTAATACTGTTCTAATGTTGTATCTAATTTGTTGTTTCGGCAAGAATCCATTCTGATCCTCATGTATATAATCCTGTAGACAAGCTTTTAACCTATTTGCTAAAATGATTGTAAATATTTTATAGTCTTCGTTTAATAAAGAAATAGGTCTATAGTTTTTATTCAACAGTAGATCTTTATCTTCTTTTGGTATCACCATGATATTTGCTTCTTTCCAACTCTCAGGGATTTTCTGAGTTTTTAAGATATCATTCATAATTTTTTGTAAGGCTTTTTCCAATTCCATACAGAATACTTTATAATACAGAGCCGTCAAGCCATAGGTACCAGAGGCTTTACCTCTTTTTAATTGTTTAATTGCCTTTCTTCCTTTTCAATAGTTATTACTCTGTTAAGTTCCTCCCTTTGTTTTCCTGTAAATTTCAAAACCTCATGTTCTTGAATATATTTGTTTATTTGTATTTCTGTAGTCCCTTGTCTCTTATATAATACTGGGAAATAATTGTGAAATATTTTGTATAATTCTTTCTCATTGGTTATTATTCTATCTTCCTAATTTAATTTTGCAATTGTCCTTTTAGCCTTTTCCCCCTAAATTTATATAGTAGCCACTTCCCTGGTTTATTTCCATATTCAAAGTATTTTTGCTTTAGATAGTCTAATTTCTTTCTCATTTCATCTACCATCATCATTGTTATTTGTTTTTGTAAGTTTTTATTTGTTCTAAAACTTTATTATTCCTTGGATTCTTAACTAGCTCTGCTTCTTTCTTTTTTATTTCTTTGGTATTCTCATCTATTTTCTTTTGCTTCTTTCTTTCCCTTTCAATATTTAGTTTCATAAGAATCTCTCGCATTACTGCTTTACCAGCATCCCATACTGTAGTGTCTTCTACTCCTTTATCCTGGTTTAAATTAAAGTATTCAGTAAAGTTTACATTGATTTTACATTACACTTCCTCTTTGTAAAGTAAAGCTTAATTCAACCTCCAATTATAAATTTGGGTTCTTCTCCTAAAGGTTAATCTGACTGGGTTATGGTCTGATATTATTTTAGGTAGAATTGCTATTTTCCCCAAACTACCTCCTACATTTTTAGACACCCAAATCATATCAATTCTGGACAGAGAATTATCCACATCCAAATGAAAAGTAAATTCTTTTCTATTTCCTTCTTTTAGTCTCCAAGAATCTACTAGACCTAATTCATTAGTTAATTCAAAAAATTCTTTCGCTAGCTTACCTTGATTTTTCTTTATTACTTCAGTCAATAGTCTGTCTAGCTGTGGGCCTACCACCCCATTAAAATCTCCAATTAAACACCAGCATTCATAATCCAACCCTATTAATTTATCTTTCAGTTCTTTGTAGAATGTATGTTTCTCAGTTACTGGTGCATAAATTCCTACCACTAGCATTTTATGGCTATTTATCTTAATTTCAACCCCTATATATCTTCCTTTTCTATCTGTAAACTTCAAATTAGGCTCTAAATGTGGTTTAATATATAGAACTACCTCATTTTTTTTTTGGTTTGGCCAGCTGATACAAATTCTTTTCCTAATCGCTCTTGAGCTAACAGTTTAATATATTTATCTTTAACTCTAACCTCTTGTAGACATATTAAATCTAGTTTTAATTTTTGTAAATAATGAAATATCAGTTTCCATTTTTTTAATGAGTTCAAACCTTTCACATTCCAAGTAAGACAGTCCATTTATATCACAGTATGTATTTTTCAATTTTATGATTGTATCAATATAGTAAGTTCTAATTTCTTTACCTATTTTATTCCTATAAGGTCTCCCCCTCTTTTGCTTATCCCTTCCTTTCTCTTAATCTATTCCCAATCTTCCCTATCTCACTATTTAGACCACTTTATTTCCCCCTTTTTTCCTGTTCTCTCTCCTTCCCTTCTTCCTTCCCCTCTTGCTCTTGCTCTTTTCCTTATGCCCTTATTCCTTACCTGAAATGTCCAGATCCAGCAGGTTCACTTCTTCTTGAGTCCTTCTCTCCTTTCTTTCCTTCTGATCTTTCCTTTGAATCCTTTCACCTTTTAGGTTCAGATCTTCTTGCTGGGTGTAGCCATCACTCAAGTCCATGGTAATTTCCTCTTGGTTTTTGGCCACTTTTTGTAGATCTTTCTTGTTTCTTTTCAGAAAATCAGTGGCTTTCTCTATAGAGTTTGTCTTACACCTTTCCTTTTTGTAGGTGAAGTTCACTCCTTCAGTTCTGTCCCAGCTAAAGGGGATTCCCTACTTCTTCAGTACCTCCACAAGGAAGGAATAGTCTTTTCTCTTTTTTAACAGCCATGCCAGAATTTCTTTTAGTATTATTATTGGCTTTCCATCAATTTGAATTCCTTTATTTTAATGTACTTCTAGGATATGCTCTCTTATTGTCTTCCTCATGCACTGTACAATTAAATCTTTTGGGAGGTTCCTTTTCTTTGCTATAAAGGAATTAACTCTATATACCCGGTCCACTTCGATCTCCAGAACTCTTCGCTATCATCCAGGTTCTTAGCCAGTTCCTCAATTATTTTCTTCCTTATATTCTCATTCGGGCATTCTGTAACACCTCTAAATCTCAACCACGATTCCTTTTCCCTTTGTTCTATTAATGCCTGTTAGTCTAACTGTCTCTCTAGTTCTTGACTTAGATCTTGCGCTTCTTTTTTCAGCATCAGGATGTCTTCTCTATTTTCCTTCACATCTTTCTTAACTTGTAGCATAATTCCTTGCATGGTGTTAAACTTTGTATTTAAATCTTCCAACACTTTCCCTGTTTCTTTTCTGAAGTCACTCACTTCCTCCATAAATTTTGCCATATAAAAAGGTACATCATCATGAATAGATGCTCTTTTACTTTGTGTGTTGTGGGGTTTTTGATTCTTGTTCCTTGTCTTAACACCATACTTTTTACCACCTTTCTATTCCTTTCTTCTTGCTCTCCTCTTGGACTTCTTTTCCTTCCTTCTTCCCTCTCCTCCTTTCTTCTCGTTTTTCCTTCCCTTCCTTTCTTGCTCTTCCTCTTCCTTTTTTCTCTCTTCCTTTTTCTTCGCCACCCACTCACTTATACAGCATACTTAAACCTTCTTCAGTGTGCTTTCACCTTCTTTCCTTCTCCAGCTTCTCTCACTTTTTTCCTTCCTGCTATGTTCCTTCTCTTTTCCTTCCTTCCCCTCTTCCTTTTCCAAAGTTTATAATCAGGGGCGATTCTCCAACATACAATGAAGTCTTCTTGATTTTTAATTAACTAGCTTAAATTTACTCACTAGTCTCAAGAGGTCCAGCAGATCAGTTGCAGTGCAGGTAAGGTAGATTATTCCATTCCGCTTGTCAATGTGGCAGCTCCACTTTCCATGCTGCGGCCGTCCACGATTGTCACTCTGGTCCGAGTAATGGCTTGCTAGGGCTTGTTTGCAGGCAAGCCAGAGATCTTCGGGTGCTCCTAGGTCCTGGGCACCCACTGGCAGGCTCTAGATCGAGGTGTTACCCTGTTTACTGGGGATCCCGGGAGGGACACCTAAATAACCTTACAATTACAAAAGATGGGAAAATTAGTCAAGAGCACTGGTTGACACTACGAGAGGCAGGTTAACGCAGCAGGATCTTGTAACCCAATATTTACGGGGTCAGGCCAAGTCAAGAAGCAAACCATGTTGGAAATAATGAATTGATCTTTATTAAATACAGGCACACAATATAAGCAACACACACAGAGAGATAACTAAGGAAAATAAAGGTTTGAGTTTGATAGTGGGATTTTCAGACGGATAGTTGATTCAGGTGATACGGAACCTATTCCAGGAGCCCAGAAAGAAGATAGAGAGCGAAGCTGGGGTGCGATGTATCTCAGCACGTGGAGCTGAGGGGAAGCTCACCAAACAAAGTGGCAGCAAGGCTGGATGGAAGTCCGGAGTGATCCGAGGATGGTCTCGGAATCAGGGGTTTTTATAGAGGGAAATGTGACTTCAGGCTATGCCATACTTGGGGAAAACAATGCGATTTAGGAGCAGGACAAAGCCTTGGAAAGGTCAGAATTTAGCATGATTAAGTCCAAATTGACAAAGAGTTAGCCAGTATGCAAATGCAGAGTGCTTGGCAGTGGAGTATTCAGCTTGCCAGGTTGCCTGCTCAGGGCAGGGAGTCCTTTGTAAACAACGTGCATACGTAATGAAGGTGTTTGCAGAGAGGTCACCTAAAGCAAGGATCTGGCTATTTCTGGCCTGCCTGGGTGGAGAAAGGAATGTTCAGCAATTAGTGGCCGAGCCTAGTCTGTGCTTGTTCGAGGGCTTCACAAACACGTGGAGGGGGTGGTAGAAGAGAGCCAAATTACGATATCAAAATGATATCTAGGGGTATCTCCAAGTAGGCCTAAACTGCAATAACAGAGGTTGCCTGCGGATCACTGCCACTTTCACGGAGGAAGATTGAGGCGTGATCTCCCCATCGTCTTCACCTGTTCAGCGCCGAGCCAGAAATCCTATCCCTTGTTCTTTATAAAACAAATTTGGTTTCTTTTCTCTGTCTTTTTTTTTTCAGCAGACGAAATCACAAGTGTTATGACATTCAGATTTACTAGTCCTACTGCTTGATGAGCCAATGTTTTTAGCCTTATTTGTTTAAAACTTTTTCTTAAAAGTCAAGGTACCAAAGATACTTTGAAAGTCAACAGTCCAGAATGAAAAATACAAAGTAGAAATGCAGTGGAAAAAACAGAGGATTTCGTTGGAGAAAACAGGGTATTTTGTACGTGTTTTATGCACAAAATGCTGTCATTTGCACTGACAAATCTGTTGCAAGATAAATCCTGAAATGCAAATATATATATATATATAAAGGCACAAAAACTCTTGTAGTCTCTCTTGGTGAGAAGCAACTTTTGCAAAAAAAAAAAAAAGTGAAGATTTGTATCCCTGACATTAACTTCATTAGAACCACAAAGATCTTCTAGGGTTGCTATGTTGATTATTTTAAAAAATGGTTAATAATTATTGAAACAAGTAAACTTTAAAAAAAACTTAAGAAATTATTATCATTATCACTGTTAGCTAAGGTATAAATGTGAGTTATTCAGTGAATAGTTTCTCTCTTTGACTTTCACCTAGGAGTACCAGATTCAGCAAGCAATTAACATTGTATATTAAAATGAAACTAGTGGTAATAAAACAAAATAGCAGCAACAGTCAAAAACAAAAACCAGTCATTTAAAAAGGTGTTCCAAGGGCACAGGCCATTTTAACTAGCCTCATCAACAGCTTGACTTCATGGAATAATTGACAGTACTGGGTATTTGACCAGTCCATGGAGGGGCATAATACATGTTTTTTAAAAAATGGCTCTTCATCTAGTTTTTGCAGCTATGCTGCCCCTTGCAGGTAGAGAAAAACTTGCACTAAATGTTTTCTGCTGTTTGGCTGGTAGTGGACATATGGCTAGTTTCCTTACCCATCTGGCCAGCTCCTGGCCTAGCTGCCATTTTTTAGGAGCCACATTAGAGCTAACAGGGCAACGTGAATCTGAATCTGAAGTCTCCTAGAGTGAGATCGAGAATGAAGAGAAAAAGAGAATGAGGGGTCCTGTGCAAGAACAAAAAACATAAAATAAGCAGCAAGAGCTGAGGGCAGAGTTATCATGCAGTTGGAACAAGCAAAGAAGAAGGCAGAAAGGGAGAGATTTTGTGACAAGCGGAATCATGCACGCACCATAGACACAGGCATATTAGTGTACTGGAAAACCATAGCCACCTCAGTGAATTATGCTCAGGATCAAGAAGTATAGCTGTGGGTCTTTCGAGCAGAACAGTGCCTTCAGTTTTAAAGGGAGCATTTAAGATGTTGTCCAGTAACTTTTTGGTTCATATATATCAATGGAAGGTTAATTTAAGGAATGGTGAACAGATAAGGTACCCTTCAGATAAGGTACCCTTTATCTCCTGCTCTCCCCTCCCCCTGCAGGCTATTTCCACTTGTGCCATACAGACCTAAAAAGCCACTTGCCCACAAGAATAGTTTTTTATAGCTCTCAGAAATTGAGGAGGTTATTGTTTTGGATTACAGCTGCCAGAATCCCAAGTCACCAGGGCCTCTGTCTCTGTTTCTTCTGGACACCTACTGTAAGCTGCCTGTTGCCTGAACAGATCAGCAGATCAACATCCACTTGGGGTGCCAGAAAGCAGGGCCTGGCTCTGAGTCTTGGGGGAGGGATCATCTCCAAGCAGAAGAAAAGGCACAAATTCTTCAATTTCAGTGGACTCAGTTCCAGACAACAAGAAAGGACTGTGTGCAAATCTCCTGCTCACCTTGTAGAGTAGCAGCTAGCTACAGTTTGTAAGGAGTGCTGCAACTTGCAAAGCCTTTTTTTTTTTTTTCATTTTGCAGGGTTGGGGGAATCTGTGCATTAATTTAGCTTCCTCCTTCCTTCCTAGTTCTTATGATGCCAGATCCCACCCTCAGCTGTGCTCTGCATTCTCACTGTAGATCTAAGGAGGTAGGCTAGATTAAATGTTCCTTACCCTGTCTCCCTATGTAGGTAAGAAGGAATTATCTCTTCATTTCACCTTGGGCTGGAAACAGCCCCTTTATCTAAGATTTGTCTCTTTTTCCAAACAGGAAAATATCTTAATGTTTTCTCTTGCTGTTTGAATAACAAAATAAGAGCAACTGTGGTTGATGCTTAATGTGTACTGATGTTTAAGGACATCACCAGGGGCTGTCCCTTAGGTCTCAAGTTTTGGCCCAGAAACCTCAGGCCCCAGGAAAAGCCTAGCTCCATTTTCCCCTTTGCTCTCATTTTCCTTCCCCTCCCCGCATTGGCCACTCATGCATTCTAATTTCCATTGCTCTGGACTAGTATGCAACTATCAGTCATGCAATGATTGCAGTAAAGGGCTCTATAGAATTAAGGGGAAAAGAATTATCTGCTAGCTGCACCCCAGGTTGCCTCCTTGGGGAGTAGAACAGGAATAGAGTATCCTAAAGGAGGCCACGGCTGACTGATTAGAACAGTGAACTCCCCACCACACTGCAGCATTTTGTGGCAGAGACTCCTGTCCAATGTCTCTGGATCTAATAAATACTCATTTATATTGTTAAGTGAATGTATTTATTGCAAACACATTTGTTCCAAATCTTCTTAGGTGACCATCTATCTGATAAAGGATTAAAATGATTAAATGATTAAAGCATTTCCTGCCATCTAACAGAATGCGCAAATTATGCAACATTTTATTTTTGTTTTCTAGCTTTCTTTTCAAACTTCTTCTAGGTAATTAACCTTTCCCATCTATTCTGGGACCTTCTGAATCTGTTGTATGCTAAGCATCATGGAACAGTAGCAGAGGTCTTTCTGTTAGTTACAATTTCCTGGTCCAGTACCTTGATGCCATTCAGAAGGGAGAGGGCAGGAAAGGGGTATTTCTTTCTCTTAGAACACAAAGAGACAGAAAGTGCAAAAGCTTCACCAGTGGCAAATCTTTGTCCACAGCAAAATCAGGTTGAGCTAAAAGACAGTTAAATGCAGTGTAAGTATCACATCCTAAACAGGTATCACATGTGTCTCTAGTCTGGTGTCCTCCAGATACGTTAGATTTATTAGCTAGTGTTGGGGCACTGGCCACCCTAGGGGGCAATGCCAGGAGTTGTGGAACTTCTGGAGGGCACCTGATTGAAGAAGTCAAGGGAAAAGAATGGAAATGTTTACCTCTCAATTGAACCCTATCCAAATGAGTTTCGACCATCTTATAATGACAGCTTGGAAAAGTTGCTTGTGAAAGCACGTCTTCCAGAACCCATAGCAAGTATGTGTGCATGTGCTTCAAATCACTTGTTGATTTACAGTGACCCCATGAATTTCATAGGGTTTTCTTAAGCAAGAAATATTCAGAGGTGGTTTTGCCAGTTCCTTCCTTGGAAACCAGAGCCGACCCTGCTTAGCTTCCAAGATCAGACAGGATCTGGTCCCTTTAGAATAGTAGGGCCTCAGCTATCACATACAGTCCAACATTTCACAAATGAAAACCAGGACATGTGGCCAAATAACCTCAGACTGTGGTCAAGAACAAAAATTATTAATGAGGAAGAACAGACAAGCAAGGAGAGGCCGGAGTAGTTTGCTTTTGCCTGAGCCTACTGGGAAGGCAAGATTCTTCTCCATCTTCCTCTCTCCCCTCTACTGAGTTAACTGAGCGTAAAGGAACTTTGAACTATGAAGTCAGTTTGCAGCCATTGAAGTAAGCTGAGAAGAAGAGGAAAAGTGGAAGGAGGAAAGAGCAACTCGGACATTTTAAAAGCAGCTGAAAAAGTGAGATGACAATGGGACAATGGGATTAATTGGTACTGTTCCTTCCAAACCAGGATAGTTGAAGGATATCCTAGCATGGTTTAGCAGCCACACTAACTGGGATTCTGAGAGCTGTAGTCCCATCAAGGAATACTAATAGGGTGTGAGCTGAATACTTAAAGATATATCAGAATCCAGCAACTTGACCAGCGTATGTCTGCGTTTTGTTGGACTGCCAGCTCCTTCCAAAGATTGATTTTGGTTACTTGTATAGGGCCTGCAGAGCTCAGCAATTTCTGGCAGAGACAGAAGCCAAGCAATATGGGGAGAAAAGCAAACTCACAGCTAAAACGACAAAAATGGAGGAGAACAGAAATGGACTTTCCTTTCTGCTCTTTTGTCCCAGCAAAAACAAGATCCTAATAATTTCAGTCCTATTCTCTTCTCTGAGTGGCAACAGGGTAGATGATTTGAAATCATGAAGAAAAGATTAACTAAATAATTTTAAATATCCATTATCTTTATGATGTAATTCATGTTGGCCGGCAAACAGTTTGTTTTACAGATCCTAGGGGAATAATCTCAAATGTAAAATGTTAAAAAAAACTTTTTAAAAGTCAATTGACGTATGAACTGAAGTAGAGGTGCACTGCACCTCACCTCACCTCACCTCTGGTCCTCAACTAACATTTTAGCCTCAAGACACCTTGAGAACACATTGTATGGAGGAAGACTGTGGCATCACAATGAGCAAAACCCAAGTGGATTGAACAGATTTGTTACAGGCAAAGCTTGTAAAAGTTATTCATGGAAGCACAGAACCCATAGCTGGCATAGCCAATAGCTACATTGACTATGGAATTCCGTGTTCATATAAAACATTTTAACTAGACATAAATCTAGAACATTTTGACTTTAGATTTTAAGTTTTTGTTCTACAATACATTGTGTTCTTCCTAGCTGTTGAAATAATCAGAAACCAGCAATAATGTTGGCATATGATAAACTTGGAACTTTAAAAATGAAAAGAATATGTTCCTTTTCAACATCTTGAAATCTGCATGTTTCACAGTTTGCAAATATTGATTGTTTTCCAGCTGGTGATTGATAGAAAATAATTTGTAAGTGGCAAATCATTGAGGGGAAAAAATCTTTTACTTGGATGAAATCCAGCCATGTCCATCTGCTGGTGAAACAGATTCCTTCACCTGGTATATCTATTCTGGAGTACCTGGGGATCCTCTGGAGCAGAGGGTATGGGAGAAGAAGTACTCCTGCTTTGGAACCATAATTGTTATATCAGTGCTATCCTTTGTTACGTCTTGTTATTGGAGGACCTTAAAGAATTCTAAAATAGAGCAGATTTTCCAACATTCAGTCCCTCCTTCTCATTTTCTATTCATGTTTTCCACTTCCAATTTTTTAAAATTTTAACTCTGACTGGCTTGACAGGATTTCCTCCCCCCCCAGATTGTTGGAATGTGGGAAAAAGCTGCTCTTGGTGGTTTGCCTGCCTGTAGTGTGGTATCATCAATTTCCCTCTTGAGGAAGAGATCTAGGGTCAAATTGGAACAGATAACTTCTTGTTTAGTATAACCCTGATTAGACAGTCAGAGGTTGAATCTGACTCTGAGTCATTAGTAGCTGTCAGCACTGAAGCGTTCAAGTGGAAGGACTACAAATAAGGGGAGAAAGGAGATGCAATAAGAACTCAAGGGGCTATTGAAGCAGCAGCTACAACTTGGTATTTCTGAAGGGAGAAATAATTCAGACTGTTTTATGGCACATAGGACCCTGTTTCCTCCTGACCTGTTTGATTAAATGATATAACCGTCAGGGTCCGATGAAACCACATTGATAACATCTCAATTTTGGGGGGAAATATTTGGCACTCCCGAGCAATACTGTCATTGCCCTAAGGAGGGAAGGCAGATATCTTGTGCTGTGGGTCAGAAAGTACTAACAGAGTGCCCAGGGCTCTTTCATGGGTGCTTTCCTTTGCTATAGTCAGTGTATGTATGTATGTATGTATGTATGTATGTATGTTTAAAAAGACCCCAAAACTCTCATTTTCTGTAAACACACTGCCTTCCTTCTCCTTTTTAACATGCATCTTACTAAAAGATTCATTTTCTTTAAATCCAGAACTGGTGGGTGGATTCTCTTTTTTTGTTTGTCTGATAGTAGCAAAGAGAATTGTGAGAGATATTGTAAATAGCTCTGAAAAAGAGAGGTAAGGATTCTGACATTGGGATCCGTTGGAGACTATGGTTAGAATATAGAAATGGTACAAAAGCACACATCATGCTAATCACCATACCTCTTGTTTCTTGTGATGGCACAATATCGCTCTATGCAGGCATGTTCTCTATGTTTTCTGTACCTACAGTGCCTGTTTGTGAGGCAGCCAAATGTTAAAAACTATCAAGAACACTGAATGGAAGAAGACCTGCCTGAGTGAATATCCTGTTGACGAGCACCGTAGCTTTCCTGGGTCAATGAAGCTATATATCAGAACCTGAAATGTTATGTTTGAAATGTTATTATTAGTTCTTAATTAGTTCTTATTAGTTCATAATATTATTAATTCTTATAAACATACTATTTCTTACATGCTGTTTCCTCAAATCACGCTTAAAAATTAAAGTTTTAGGAGTAATACGTGAAAATTACTTGCTACACTTTCCCCCCCCAAAGGTCATATTACAGAGTATAGTGTTACTGTGTTAAAATAATGTTGTTATATATCTTTGTTGCCTCCCAAAGTAGTGTTATAGGTAATGTTATTCCTAATGTGTAGATTCCAGGCTTGGTTGTATACTTCTTTCACATAAGCACGTATTGGAAAACCTCTGAAATTGTAGGGGAGCAGGTGAGAAATGGCGTGTGTGTAGCAAGTTGTGTGAAGGCCACATGTATTTAATGGCTTCGGAAAATCTTGATGGAGGAGGATTCTTTGTGTAAATGCCACAGTTGTGTGGTCTATCAGGCAGGCTAGAAACCAGAATGTAAAATTATCTTTTCTTTCCTTTTTTAAAAAAATTTCTACTCTACGGGGGAATAATAAGATGCATTCTGATACTTTAAAATGCTTTTATATTAATGGGACCCATTATATTTTTCATTGGACAAATCCAGGAAAGTTGCTTTTCATCTTTCCTTTCTTTCCCTTCCCTTTCCCTTTCCCTTCCCTTTCCCTTTCCCTTTCCCTTTCCCTTTCCCTTCCCTTCCCTTCCCTTTCCACATGCTCCCTAAGAGCAACTGAAAGCAAAATCCAGCAAAAGAGCTGAGTGATTGAGGGTTTTGAAATGTCTAGGGTAAGAACCAGAGTAAGGCAACAGCTTGAGGGGAGAAGAGAAGAGAAGAGAAGAGAAGAGAAGAGGCATTAGACAGCCTTTGTACCATGTGGCAACGGATACCCATCTTCTCCTTGTTTCTGTGCCTGCCTGCCTGGGGGAGTTTGGTCAGTTAATTCCCTAGCCACCTCCATAGGGACCAGTGCTGGTGCTTCTGAGCAGGCTAAGTCAGTTGGCTTGATGGCTGCTGGCGTAGGCAGAGGGGGCTGTCTGCTGGGTGGCGTAGTCTTGCCAGCAGCACCTTTAGGCTCTGTTAATGAAAGTTCAGTGATTCCACATTCCACTTGGCATAACATAGCTAATGAACTTAGCAAGCTCAAGGGGCAATCTTGTTAGCAGGCACCAGCTGGGAGCATGACAAAGGGGGAGGTGGGAGCAGGCACAGCCTGGGAGGTTCCTTTAGTGCAAGAGAAAGAAGTTCCTTCAGTACAAGTCAGGACTGTACTGGAAATAGGAGCACACGGATTTTCCTCACAGTGCTGCATTGCTGGGCTAAGGAGGGGTGCCGTCCGTGTGCAGATTTGCCTTTTGTGCTGGAGGACAGGGAAAGACTTGGGGAGAGATGTGAGAGTACCCTGGTTATGCTGCAGTTGTGCAGGTGGCAGAGCACCATGGAAACCTAAGGGGAGCTGCTGCAATGCTGCAGTGCAGTTCCAAGCCCTGGAGCTCTAACGCAGCAAGGGAAGTCAAGAACACAAGCCTAAACCCTGCAGAACAGGTCTTGAAATAACTGCCTCCACTTGGAAATTACATTCCCTTTAACCTCCTATTTCATTTCCCCCCCTCCCTTGGAAACCTTTGAAGCCTCTTTTCTGTACTTATGTGAAACAGTGAAGCTGTTTCTTTCTAATTCAGGGGAAGCGCTGGCATTCAGCTCCTGCTGGGAAGAAAATGCTGGAGACCAGCTTTTGCCAGTGCCTGATCTTTCCGTTTCCTGATTAGTGACTTGTGCTACAGCACATGAGTGAGACACCCTCAGGGAGCAGGGAGAGCAAGCACTGCCATCACAAAGGACTGGCCTTTGAGAGACGACCTGCCTCTCTTATAAAAGCAGACCCAGTGTTTGGTCCAAAGTACCTCTGTATGTCATTGGCATCAGTTAGCCTCAAAGTCCTGCTTGGAACGCAGTGTTTCCTCACGGCAAATTGGCCAGGTTTAGTAGTTGCCTGTATCCTCTTTCTGTCTCTGTGTCTTGCTAATCCTTGGCACAAGTTTTTTAGGCAGTCCCCTCTCTCTGAAGTCAGTAAGTTCTCCAAGTCCATTTAAGAGAGAGTTACAGGACTTAGGAGGATCCACTGAGTGCTGGTGGATAAGCAATCCGTTCTGAACAGCCATCTCCAGGAATCTGCCAGAACAAAAGGAAAGATGGTTCTTAACATAGAATTAGTTCTGGAGCCTTTCTGTCTGATGTCCCTGACCAGCCATGTAATAATTCTGTGATTGTTGTTAAGGTGATGCATATATATAACTCTCTTTCACAAAGGCAGTACTTTTGCCAGATTATGATGTTTTCTCAGTATTCAAAGTAGTGATTTCTCAGTATTCAAAGCAGCCCCCACCACATGTCATGGTAAGTGTTGCATAGTAGAGATTGATTGTAGTGGGTAATTATTGGAATTGCCTCACCAGTGATGAGCAAACTTAGGCCATTTCCGCACCAGAGTGGAGGAGCGTTTCACCGCATGTTGTGAGCAGTGTTTTTTAACTCGACTTTACCCTGATTTTACCAGATTGTTATCTGCATACCTTCCATTTTCTGTTGAAGTAATGCAGTGAAAAATGCTTGCCACTTCCGCTCCATCAACTCTCGTGAAACTCCCATCCTCCTCTCACTCACTCCCTTGCTCCACACCACCACCTCTGATTGGTCAATTTTTAATTTTTTTTAAAAAAACAAACCCGTTGCTATATATCAACAGAGGTACTTTAGTTTGTTCTTACAGAAGACAAGTCCCCACCCGAGTCTTGGAAATGTATATTACGTGTTATAAATAAATCATATTTTTTTTTTAAATATAAATGAAAGGTTTTCATGAGATATGTTGTATCCCCATACATTTCATTATTACAATGTATGTATATGCCCGGATCTCTTATAAGTGGTTAGTTTAACCTCTGGTTTGCTGGTAAGACTGCTACTAAAATTGCTAGTAAAATTACTGTGTCGCAAAATGATGCATATCTAAAGAGTGTGTGACCAACAGGAAAGGTTTGGAAAGCTCTGGTCTAGATAGCCAGAAATTGAAAAGCAACCATCCTGAAGATCCCAAGGTATTTCATTGTATTCCAGCAGTCCGTGCAACGCAGTGGCGCCCGCCCTGCGTTTGAGGAGCAGAGACAGCGGCAGACAGAAATGATGCCAGGGAAAGGTGGGAATGCCCACAGAGAACCACTTCTGCAGTGTACACCTTCCGCATGTTGTCAGAAATGCAGCTGAACTGGGTTTTTTGCTTTACATAGGAGTTTTTCCGGTTTTACAATACAACAGTTTTACATCAATAGTAATCGTGCTGAGAGCTCAAGCCATGCGAATCCACAGAGGAAACATTGATACTAATCACTTTAACGTGCAGATGTAACAGCAAGAATACGATGCCTGTGTGATATATTGCCCTTGTGTGGAAAAGGCCTTAGTTTGCTCCACCTAGGCAGTCCTCAATTTATTATATTTCAAAGCATATTCTCTTTCTCATCCC
Source organism: Ctenosaura bakeri (assembly GCA_948474755.1). Taxonomy (NCBI): domain Eukaryota; kingdom Metazoa; phylum Chordata; class Lepidosauria; order Squamata; family Iguanidae; genus Ctenosaura; species Ctenosaura bakeri. The sequence goes on along the minus strand of CAOLHI010003201.1, from coordinate 376,556 downwards.
CTGGAAGTCCTGAGTGCAAAATGGTTGGCTAGTCCCTCTTAATTTAGGCATATCTACCTCCAGATAAGAAGTACTGATTCTATGCACCAGTAAGCATAGATATTCTTGTGTGAGCTCTAAAGATGTTAAAATATACTGTTGTACATGTGCATGCAATAACCAAGTAGGGGGAGGTGCCATGGATTCCAGTTGTCCTTGGGATTCAGAGTCCTAGGAAGGAGGTCGCAGGAGGCATATGGTATTCTGTGATGTGGGGTAATTTACAAATACATAAGACAGAGCATTGAAAAAGGGGATTTCTCTGCAGAAAGGCCTCCAGCACATTCTTGTTCTTTAACAGGTTTCCTGGGGGAATCCATAGGAAGAGCAGCACTGAGTTCAGTGCAGAGAGTCAGCTGCCTATATGCCAACTCAGCTGCCTCTATCCTTCTTAGAGTCAGATCCCATCAGGTTAACTTTCTGGTACATTAGCAGACTTCCTTTGCATCCATTCCTCTTTCCTAGTGACTCATCTCTCTCCATAAGCAGTGCCTTCCTGAGCCATTCAAGTCCCATTAAAACACATCACTGGGATGGTATTAGCTATCTTTTGTCAGGCCTCATGGTATTTTAAGGCCTGACAAAAGGGTACCAACAGTGCTTGTTCTGCATATAGGAGTCTCAGCTTTCAGGATTTACAGAGCTGAAAGGGATCCACTGGGGTCACTGGACCAACCTCGTGCTTATATCAACATTTTAAATGATACTACAGAGTTGGGTTTGTTGAGAAGGAGATGGAAATATCTGGTGAAGAAGCTGGCATGTATGTGTTATGTTTCTTTGACATTTATCTTTTTCAAAAAGAAAAATCATTTGCCTGGCTGCAACACTCAGGAGTGTAAGTGCTTCTGTATGGTTTTAAATTTTGAAAGCCAAAGCAGCACCAAGTCTACATGCATAGAAATTAATTAAATAAACTGAACATTTTCAAATAGATTTGATTAGAATTAGGGTCTCTGGTTTCAACCACCCGTATGATGTTAATTAAGTTAGCTAAATTAGCAAAATACACTTCAGTCTTAAAACTATTCATTTGGAAATGTGGGGCTTATTTCCAAGTTCATACATTTAAGATTACAGCCACACAGTATAATTCTTTGTGTGTCTTCTTGGAAATCGGTCCCATTATGTCCCGTGAGTGTTACCCCTAGGTAAGTTTGCATAGGATTTCACACTTAAGATAAATACATGAACTTTTATGATGCAGAAGTTCTCAGAGAAGGGAAAGACACTGAAATTTAACTACAAAACAAACTTCAAAAGGTAAATTAATCAGCTTCAGTTGTACTTGATAAGCAGAAGCCTGTTTGGTGGGGCTGGAGGTTGAAGACACTGGGTTGTGTTTTTAAGGAATTTTTGTTTATAGCTCATATTTTAAAATGGAATAGAAAAGATTAGATAGTATTAAAAATGACATTTCCACCTTGCATAGATAGATAATCTTTATTTATTAAACTGTATATTACCTCATACTTCTATGAATATCAGGAAGATACTGATATTTTCTAGTAGCGGTTATATTTTGTCAGTTGTTTTTAAAAGGAAGATGACAAAACCACTAAAAAACAATGGTTAGGATCACTTCCATGAACAGAAGATCTCCAATTCAAAAAAGGCTTCTGTGCAAAAAGGAGAGGGGAAGTGTTTATAACCATTTGTCTGTGTAGCCCCAATACTGGCCTTGTTCTGAAATAGATTTTTGCAAGGCAGGGGAGTCAGAACAGGGAAAGGAAAATCAGCAAAAAGAACTTCATCATCCCCCATCCACTGATGGGTGTGCCCTATAAGCAGACTGCCCTCATGGGAAGTTAGCATCCTGGCCTCCATGATCATTGGACAGCCTTGGTATTCAAATGTCAATAGACTGAACAATGTGCTTATGGTGACACATTTTATGGGCAAGCTTTTTCAGCCCAAGGATGTTGAGTCAGGTGGAAGGGCATTTTGGTAAGCATAAGAGATGTGAGTGGGCAGCTTGGAAGGACTTTGATATATTAGAAAACTGGGCAGAAATTAATAAAATGAAATTCAATAAAGACAAATGCAACAATTCTACATTTAAGCCTCAAAGATGAAATGCACAGGTATAGGATAGAGGATATTTGGTTCAGCAGTGCTACATATGAAAGAGACCTTGGGATTACTGTTGATCATAACTTGAACATAGGCCAGCAGTACGATGCTGCAGCAAAGAAGGCAAGTGATTTTTTAACCTGCATTAATAGAACCATAGTTTCCAAATCAAGTCACTGTGGGGCAGTGCTTTATGTGTTGAAGTAGGACACTGGGAGACCAGGGTTCCAGTGGTGGAGCTTAGAGTGTGTGGGGGGTGGGTGGGAGGGGACATGGCTACAGTTCGTGGGGGTATGGCTGCAGTGCTTGGGGGTGTGGTCAGGGCATGCAGGGGCACAGCTATGGGCTGGGACACCCCAAAAACGTTGCCACCCAAGGTGAACCTCCCTCCCATCCCTACGTGACTGCAGGGTTCAAATCTCTGCTCAGCCATGGAAACCCACTGGGTGATCTTGGGAAAATCACATTCTTGCAGCCTCAGAAAAAGGCAAGGGTAACTCACTTCTGACAAATTCTGCCAACCCCCCCCCCACAGCATAATAGGTTTGCCATAGGTTTTGCCATAAGTCAGAAATGACTTGAAGTGACACAGCAACATTTTCTAAGTCAAGGAAACTAATGGGCCCACTATATTCTCTGCTGGTCAGGCCTCATCTGGAGCCCTGCATTCTGTTCTGGGTGCCTCATTTTAAGAAGGCTGGAATGGTTCCTAAGAAGTATGGAGAACAAGCAGCGGCAGAACTTGGAGTGTGTGGAGTGGGGGTGGGAGGGGGCGGGTCTATAGTACGAGGGTGTGGCCATGGTGCACAAGGTGCACAGGCTATGAGCCAGGACACCCCCAAAACATTGCTGCCCAGGGCGCACTACCTCCATTGCCCCCCGTCCCTACACAACTGAGAACAAGAATATGAGGAGAGGTTGAAGGAACTGGGCATGTTCAGCTTGGTGAAGAGAAGAATAAGGGGTGACATGATTTCAGTCCGTAAATACTCAAGAGCTCTTACAAAGAGAAGGATGAAGGCTTGCTCCTTGCTACCCCAGAGGGTAGAACTAAGTCTAATGGTTTTAAGTTACAGGACAGTAAATTTTGATTGAACACTAGAAGGAATTTCTTGACAGTGAGAACAGTTTGGCAGTGGAACTAATTGCCTGGGAAGATGGTGAGGTCTCCCTCCCTAAATGTCTTCAAAAGGAGTCTGGACAGTCACCTGGTGGAGATCCTAGACTGTACAGTGGGTTGGAACTCCTTCCAAATCTGTGATCCTGTGATTCTACAGTTTCCTGGCTTTAGCACTTTCATTGTATGCTTGCCCCTTGGAGGCCCTCACCATTTTGGTCACCCTCCTCTGGACTTGCTCCAGCTTGACCATGTCCTTCTTGAATTGGGGTGCCCATAACTGGACACAATATTCAAGATGAGGTCTAACCAAAGCAGAGTAGAGTGGTACCAGTACCTCCCTCAATCTAGACACCATACTCCTATTGATGCAGCCGAGAATTGCATTGGCTTTCTTGGCTGCCACATCACACTGCTGACATGGTCAAGCTGGAGCAAGTCCAGAGGAGGGCGACCAAAATGGTGAGAGGCCTGGAAGCCATGCCCTATGAGGATAGACTTAGAGAGCTGGGTATGTTTAGTCTGCAGAAGAGAAGGTTAAGAGGGGACATGATAGCCATGTTTAAATATTTGAAGGGATGACGTGTAGAGGAAGGAGAGGGCTTGTTTTCTGCTGCTCCAGAGACCAGGACAAGGAGCAATGGAGTCAAGCTGCAGGAAAGGAGATTCCACCTGAACCTCAGGAAGAACTTGCTGACAGTCAGAGCCGTCCGGCAGTGGAATATGCTGCCTCGGAGTGTAGTGGAGTCTTCTTCCTTGGAGGTTTTTAAGCAGAGGCTAGATGGCCATCTGTTGGGAGTCCTTTAGGGAGTGCATGGCAGGGGGTTGGACTGGATGGCCCGTGTGGTCTCTTTCAACTCTACATTTCTATGATTCTATGATTCTGTGACTTGTGTTCAGCTTGTGGTCCATTGAGACTCCTAGATCCCTTTCACACATACTGCTATCCAGCCATGTGTCCCCCATCCTATATTTCTGCATTCCATTTTTTCTACCTAAGTGTAGGACCTTACACTTCTGTCTGTTGAATTTCATTTTGTTAGCTTTGGCCCAGCTCTCCAATCTATCCAGGTCATTTTGAATTTTGATCCTGTCCTCTGGTGTATTAGCAACACCCCCCCCCAATTTGGTGTCATCTGCAAATTTGATGAGCATGCCCTCTATTCCTTCATCCAAGTCATTGATAAAAATATTGAACAGCACTGGGCCCAGGACAGAACCCTGTGGCACCCTGCTAGTCACTTCTCTCCAGGATGAAAAGCAGCCATTTGTGATCACCCTTTGGGTTCAGTTGGTCAACCAATTACAAATCTAACTAACAGTAGCCCTGTACAGCCCATATTTTACTAGCTTCTTTGCAAGAATTTCATGGGGAACTTTGTCGAAGGCCTTACCGAAATCGAGATATGCTACATCCACAGCATTCCCTTCATCTGTCAAGCTAGTAACTCTATCATAAAAAGAGATAAGATTAGTCTGGTATGACTTATTTTTGAGAAATCTATGCTGACTTCTCGTGATTACCGCATTGCTTTCCAAGTGATTAGAAATTGACTGCTTAATGATCTGCTCCAGGAGCTTTCTGGGTACTGACATCAGGCTGATTGGGCGATAATTATTTGGGTCCTCCTTTTTTCCCTTCTTGAAGATGGGGACAACAGTTGCCCTCTTCCAGTCTGCTGGAACTTCTCTTGTCCTCCAAGATTTCTCAAAGATTATAGCAAGTGGTTCCGAAATGATCTCTGCCAGCTCTTTTAATATCCTAGGATGCAATTCATCTGGTCCTGGAGACTTGAATTCATCCAGTGTGGCCAGGTATTCCTGTACCACCTCTCTCTATCTATTATGTGCCTCGTTTCCCCTGCTTCCTCACCTGCTCCTCAACTGCCAGGTTGAGTGCTTGTATCCTTCTGGGGAAAAACTGAGGCAAAGAAGGTGTTCAGTAATTCTGCCTTTTCTCTTCCCCCTGTTAGTAATTCGTCATCTTCTCTGTGCAGCCACCCTATCATCTCCTTCTTTTTCCTTTTGCTGCGGACATATTTTAAAAAACCCTTTTTATTGTTTTTAATGTCTCTGGCCAGCCTAAGTTCGTTCTGTGCTTTAGCCTTTCTGTCCTCCTCCCTACATCTCCTAGATACTTGCTTAAATTCTTCTTTGGTGGTTTCCCCCTTCTTCCATTTCCTGTGCATGTTTCTCTTAACGCTTAGCTCAACTGGGAGTTCTTTATTCAACCATTCTGGTTTCTTCAGATGCCTTCCATTTTTCCTCCTTATTGGCACAGTTTTAGACTGTGCCTTCAGTATCTCCCTTTTAAGGAAGTCCCATGCCTCCTGAACTCCTTTCCCTTTCACTGTTCTTGACCACGGAATTCCAGCCAGCAGCTCCCTAAGTTTATAGAAGTCCGCTTTTTTAAAATCTAAGATGAGTGTCTGGCTACACTTGCCTTCTCCTTCCCACTGAATGCCAAATTCCAATAGGGCATGGTCACTCCCCACTAAAGATCCAACCACTTCTACCTCATTAACAAGGTCATCCCTGTTGGTCAGGATCAGATCTAGAATATTTGATCCCCTTGTGGCCTCTTCCACCTTCTGGACCATGAAATTGTCTGCAAGACAAGCAAGAAACTTGCTGGACCTTGCTGTCTTGGCAGAGTTTGACTGCCAGCATATATCCGGGTAATTGAAATCTCCTATTATTACTGTATCTCTCCTTTTTGAATGTGCAGTCATTTGGTTGAGGAAGGCGTCATCAAAGTCCTCAGCCTTGGTTGGAGGTCTGTAGTAAACCCCCACCAGAATATCCCTATTATTTCTTGCTCCCTTAATTCTTACCCAGATGCTCTCAACCTGGCTTTCTGAGTTTAAGTCCTGAATCTCTTCACAGGTGAAAACATAATGGTGATAGACACTGCAGATCAAGAATATCTGGAGGGCAAGATATTTCTTTTCCCTGCTTCAGAGTAGACCTTAGTCTTACCATTAGTGCCACTGTGCAAGTGGAGACAATAGTTCTGATGGATATGGGATGGGTGCTTCCGTCTGCCTTTGTGTAGATTGGGCAAACTAAACAGTTGTGCGAGTTCTTTCATCCTGTCAGCAGATGAACTCTGTTGTCTTTGAAAGGAGTTCATTCATTCCAGGGTTCCTTCTAGATAATATCATCTCCAGCCTCATGTTGGGCTTTTCTGGATTCTTAAGGAATTCATGCACAAGTGTGCTCCTGACCTTCGAAGTGGGACAGCTCTACTGTTGCTCCTGGAGAATGTCCCAATGCCAATATTGATATCTTGAGGTGACTTTGCAGGGGCATTCATCATAGAAAGCAGTGGGCTGGAGCTCCTTCTGCTTAGGTTAACCAGGGTGTAGGTTTGAGTCTAATTTTCAGGAATTTTTGCCTTGTCCTTAGATTCCTACCTTCTCATGAACTGAGAATGGATAGACTTCGCTCAGGGGAACAGAATTCAAAATGTGGCTTTTCCACAAAATGAATTGGACAGGCATGATTTCTCAACCAGCTCTGTCTTGAATATGGAAAGAATATTCAAAATATTTGAACACTGACAAGAAGAATCCTAGATGGTTGAAAATCTTTGCAGTTCAGGTTTTATTCTTCATGAAAAATGTTCTGTGGCTTTCTTGTGCAGAAAATGACATTTTCAGCTCAAGAAAACATTTTTCCTATATTTGCTAGTTGTAAAGGCTATGTTTAACATTATCTAATCTTTTCTATTCCATACTCACTAATTTTCTGCACAGAATACTAATTTCCTGCACAGAAAAGAGAATTTTCTAAGCAGAATGTTACTTTCTACTCAGAAAATGGCATTTTCTGCAGAAAAAAGTAATCTTTATGCACAGAATAAGTCTCCAGTTGTGAATAGTCCTTGAAAATTGCACAGTAACTGAGTGTAAGAAGGAGAAAATGGAAACATTAAGTTTTTTGTGCCTGCAAGAATGAAATTTAGGAAGATTTACATCCCTGGTCTTGAAAGAATGTTGCGAGGGTAAATTGGGAGTGGCCTCATGTAGACCATCCTTCCCCGGAGGAAAGTGTATTGTAAATGAAATGTGAGATCATCTGCAACTACTGACTTGTTCTTTTAAATCTTTGGGCAATATTGTTTCCCGATGCTGGATGCATCAAAATAATTATCTTAATCCCCTCCTGGCTTTCTTCTTGGCCTCCGGGGATTGCCATGATTTTGCTATCTGAAATATCACACTATTTTCCATGTTGCACATCTGTCTTGGGCCAGCAATGGCAAATTATGCAGATTTCTCTCCCTCTCCTCCTCCCTCACCCTTTCAGTTTCCATTATCTGCTTTGGTAGAGGCTGTAATTTATTACATTTGGCAGCCTTGTAATTTTGGGCTCTTTTTTTATTATTATTTAAAGCTTTCAGAGACATCTTTGTGTATCCAGAGCATTTCATGATAGTGTCTCAGGTCTCCTCATACTAGCAATGCTCTTTTTTTTTTTTGGTAAGTTGCTCATACACTAGTGCAATTATTATTGTGCACTCAATAAAAATGCATTTAAAAAGTGATAACTGAAATGACATTTAACATCGAAAGCACTTAAATATAATTATACTATATGCATTACACCATTTAGTGTCACAGTTATTAAAAAATGTCTTAGCTGTTTTGTTATTGAACGTTATAGAGGGAATAGAAGGCATACACGTAGCATTTCAAACCTTTCTACAAATATGTTTTACATTTGTACCTTTTTTTGTCATTGTAATTCCCACCTGCCTTATTACATTTCCAAGGGCTGCTGTGCTGGTTATACCCTTGTCTGTTTTTAGCTCGGCTTTCAAACTTTCTATGGGGAGGAAGTTGGCTTTGGAGGATTTTTACCCCAGTGGTCTCCGTTCCTCACCCTATCTTTCTAAGCCGCACTGAGATCTTTTCTGCAGCACCCTTCTATCCTGCCATGAGGATGGGAGAAGAACGAGACCGCAATGACGCTTCTGCATGACCTTGTCATGTTCCCGCTCCTCTCCTGTCCCCAGGCAATGCAATTGTGGGTTAAATCATTGATGGGTTTTCCTCATCAATGACACACAATTGTGCCATTATGCCACACTTACCTGTCCTGTGGAAGGGCAGAAAGTGCAATGGCAGCACTTCCTGCCCCAGTGCTGCCTGGGAAAGTACCTGGCTGTGCTGTGGAAGGAAGTGGCATGCGGAGAGGAGTGCTCCTGTCACACTCCCTTCCTGGCAGAGCCACTGCAGGGATTGCCACCAGATGCTGCCACAAGAAGGTAAGCAGTGGAAAGGGCCTCAGACTCTGATTTGCAACCTCCCCCCCTTTTGTCTCTCATTCCCTAGAAAAGGAGATGGAAACACAAGTCAGAATGGGAAGGCTTTGCTTTATGAAACCAAGCCCCCCACTCAGAGCTCATCCCCAACAAAGCTCATGTAGTTACTCTTAGAGAGGGGATGTGATGGCAGCGGCCATCCCATGTACCCTTTCTCCAGATGTCTTGTATTCAGTCATTTGCTGCTTCTGATTATGGTCTTCTTGTTATGTCTTATGATTTGATAAATCTTTCTGCTTACTATTTATGTTTGTTTTGATAGATTTACTTTGAACAAGAATAGTTGAGTAGCACACAAGACATGACACACTAGTTGGATTTCACTTTCTGGCACAGCTCCTTAAAAAAAAAAGGGAAAAGCAATCCCATATTGCATATTCTGAAGGATTAGGACCTTCAGTCAGTATACCAAGACAGTTTGGATAAAAAATTAACTGCAGAGTTAAAAGAAACATTTGACTGGTATGTCATATCTAATTTGGCCCTGGAGTTTCCCATTGTCAGTGGTGATGTCCCTTCATTGGCTGCAAGGCTGAGAAGGAAAGATAGCTAGTTTACATATTTCTAGATCCTCTAGCATTGGTGCATTCAGTCCATATAAGCATGTAATCGAGCTTCTAATGCTTCAGTTTAGGGTTACTCCCAGACTAGCAATTTGTTATGAACAGTTCCACGTGGTTTTATGTCACTTTCTGCCGCTTCCAAATACTTTCTCCCCAAATGCTTTAAAGAATCTGTTTTGTTTTGTTTAAAAAAAAGAAAAAAAAACTGTCTAAATTCCTGGATTTAAAGTGCACAGCCCAAAAGTTGCATTTTAAATGGGTGGCAGGTAGAATTGGTTAAAAATAATGGCTGTAAAATTAAAAGTAATATTCAGTTGGTGTATCATGCCTTGTTTGGCTGGGGTTTCCCATACTCAGCAATGTGTCTGCATTGCAAAAATGAGGTATATGAGGCAGAAAGGAAAAAAAGGAGCAAAAATGAGGCAAATGAGACAAAAACCAAACAAAGATTAACTTTTCCGAGGATCCTCCAGCCATGTGTCATGTGTCCCAGTCCTGGTGGGGAATGAGGGAGATTCAAGGTAGCCAGAAGCTACCCCTTCCCATACATGCCACATTCCTTTTCTCTTTGGCACCATATGGCACTTTCTTCAGGCGAACCAAGAAGGAACCATCCCTGCTGCCTGAATCCCAGTTGGGAATCCCAAGCAGACTTGGTTATTGGTTAGCCATTCCACTGGGAAGGACTTCATGTCTGTATGTTAGAGAGAATGAGAGACAGGAGAGTGATCTTTAAAGCAAAGAATGGCCAATTCAAGTATTACTTTTTAAAAATGAACTTATGTATGTGTGAAGGGGGTGAGCTTTCAAGCACAAAGAGCCTATGTTTTGATTTCTTAGAACGTTGCTCTTCAAGTAGAAAATACTTCAGAAAAGGAGAGGGAAAGCCCAAACCATTCCATGATGTGAAAAATGTCATTTGGAGCAGAAAAAAAGCAGCAACAAATACCGCCATATCCCAACACATTTGCTCTCTTTGGAAGAACCCAAGGTAGATCAAACTGGAACTGCTTGGCTATGGAGTTGCTAACTGAGGAGGGCCAGGATACCACCACCACCCCTCATGTCCTACTACTGACCAGTGAAGGCCTCTTTGTTCAGATATGTCTTTGGCAATTAAAGTGGGCTGTAGTAAAAGGGGATTTAAACTCAAGTAGCTGCTGACTTTTTGATTAAGCTGCACTAGGTCCTATCTGAGTTTTTGGATAATGCATAGGATTGCCCTGGGATGAGAAAACATACAATAACTGATCCTTTCTTTTTGAAAATATACAGTAATATAGAGTTATTATCTAGATCTTTCCTTAGCTGAAACACATAGGTTCCTTGGTAGTTGCACAGTAGACATAAAGATAAATGGTTTTAAATGTTAATAAAAATGGAATATTGATTTTGTGCAGATTCATAGGTAGAACAAAAATCAGTTGGGTAGCTTTACCTAGTAGCTGAAGAAAATGTACCGTCAATATTCACATATTCAAGAGCTAGAATTCAGCTACGGCAGTGTTATGCATGTCTATAAAATGGCAATGGCCAACCCACCCATGTTTGGAGAAGGAAATGCATGTTAATTGGAATCTCTGGAAAGGAACTGAAAGAAAAAAAAACAGTAAACGCCATTATCTTACCATGAAGAGATTGTAGGACCACCAGCTCCTGATCATGCCAGACTCTCTGTGTTAGAAGAGATTTTGTAACTAATTCGGTACACCATGTGAACAAGACATAACATTTGAAGTCATTGTTGGCAGGTGAATGCACCTTATCTGAAAAAGACTTGCTGCATGTACAGTTATGCTTTTTCTAAGAGTCAGGACCATATGAAAAGTAGGAGACCAAAAAAGAAACAGTGAGGCAGATTTCATTCAAGGCAAGTCAAACTCCCTAGCACTCCAATAATTGTCTCTGTCGCTGTTTTTTTTTTTTTAATGTGATTTGTTCTTTGAATAAACAGTTAATCACTTGAAAATGGTTTATGGGTCATTTAATTCAAAATGATGTGAGATGCATCTTGTGACCTAGATATAAGTGTGACATGAGACTGGGTATTTTCTATTTCTTTTTTCTATCAGTGTAATAATAATATACATGGCTAAGAAAGTTGTCTGCTGTTTGGAGAGACTGGCTTGCATGTGTAATAGTGAGAGTGTGTGTGTGTTTGCATGCATGCGTACATTCATGTGTGTGTGTATTTTAAGGGAGGAGGACTAGGGATGCATATTGTTGGTTGGTCTTTTGGGTGTTTTGCACTGACTTTTTTCATGTTGAAAACATGTAAATACTAGCAGTCAGAGGAAGATTCTTTCCTGACTCTGAACTATAAAATTCTCATCAGCTTTATGATCAGTCTCTGCTGGGAATTATCTGGCATTATGCTGGGTTAGTTCATTAGCAGGGCTATAAAGACAGTAGGAAAAAAATGTGGACCGCTCTGTTGAGAGCATTTTTAATTTGTGAAAACTAGAGCCAGTTTTGCAATAGCAGTCTCTGGAAGAAAAAAAATCTGATTTGGCTGTAAAATTATTTTTGTTTTAAATCTCTTTTGGGAAATTGTACATCTTTAAGTTGGGAATGAAAGCTGAGAGGCAATGAAATATTTTATCTGATTCCTGTCAACAGAGGCCGTGTCAAAGCAAAAGCTGTGTGGTATTCACCCAGTGACACTCTATATTGTTTGAATGCCAAACTGATGGCTTACAGCTCAAACATACTGCAAGTACCAAGTGATAGGCCAATGATGAGGAAGAAAACAGGTTAAAAAATAAAGTTAATATAAAGCAGGAGAACATTTCTTTGCATTTAAAAACTAGAAGGAAGCAGATTTCATCTCCTCTAGTGGTTCTTATGCATTTGAATTTCTGACGCTCTTCTCTACACTGTTCCTTTTCAAATAAAGCTCCCTTTGACGCTCCTCTCTACATTATTTCCTTTCAGCTTTCAAGATAACAGCAAAAAGCTTACAGAATGTGCTCTTGCTTGGAATGCAGCTAATCTATGAATATCATGCTTTTGAGGAGATAGAGTATAACACTGGAATTTGACTGCATTATCTATTCTTTCTTAAATGGTGTTACTGGACAGCATAAAACACTGAAACACATTTTCATTCAATCTTCCTGAATCTCCCAACCACACACACGCACACACAGACACACGCACACAGACACAGCCTTTTCAGGGTTCACCTCTATTGTTCCAGTTAACTTACCTTTCTCCAAAATGATTCATGTAGTCTTCTGTGTTTATAGCATGAAAACTTTCTGCTGCAATGATAGATCATACCAGGCCTATAAAAATAGAAAAAAGAAAAAGAAAAAAAAATTAGAGTAAGGTATTTCTTGTTAATATTCTCTTTCTGGATTATATTTTTCCCTGGACTTTGTCTTTTAATACTTTCAGCCTTATTTGTTTCTTTACTTTTCTTAAAGTTATAATAATATTTATCTCCTACCCTCTGTCGTGAGCTCTCGGTGCAGTGTACAGTAAAATCAATTTAACTAATTTAAATAATAAAAATAATTTAAACAGACTGAAAGCATATGAAAAATGGACAAATTAAAACAAGAAAGGTTAAAATCAGCTCAGTTTTCAGCAATTTTAAACTATTCACATATGCAAAAATGGAAGGAGTTGATTAGACCCCAAAGGTTTTGATAGAAAGAAATAATTTTTTTTCCTTAGCACCAAAATGAAACCAAGATTGGTGCCAGGCAGGCTTCTACCTTTTGTATTCTTTCTTGCTATACATGGACATTTCTCTTAAAAATTTATATTAAACGCTGTAATAAGATTTGCATTTCCCCAACCTACTTGGTTATTGTTTTAGTTATACCTTGTCTTTATAGAAAATGTTCAAGCGGACTTGTTTCTTCCAGATAATTAAATGTTGACCTGGTTTCTATCCTGATAAAACATAATGAGGTTCTCCATACATGGAGATGTATTTGTTCTTTGGTCGGAGCAAACATCAGTTGCCCATCCAAAATTGTGCACAGGCGTAACCATTCTATCTGTACTTCCCATTCCTTACCTTCTTTCCATTAAGTAGCTCTCTGTTTTCCATTGGATTTATGCCACTTTGGTTGAGACCCAAGTCAGTCTACAGTGATGCATTAAGCACTCAACTAATGGAGACCAGGACAATGAGAGAGAGAGGGGAGGGAGAGGATAAATTGTGAGAGCTTCTAATTCCATGTCTTCTGGGTTATCAGGTGGCAAAATATCAATTCTAAGTAAAGTCGAAGGCATTCACGGCTAGAATCCATAGGTTGTTGTAGGTTTTCTGGGCTTTGAGGCCATGTTCTATTAGTATTTGCTCCTGACGTTTTGCCTTCATCTGTGGCTGGCATCTTCAGAGGATCGGATCCTTCAGATCCTCTGAAAATGCCAACCACAGATGCAGGCAAAACGTCAGGAGCAAATATTAACAGAACACGGCCTCAATGCCCAGAAAACCTACAACAACCTATGAATTCTAACTTTCCATTTTAAGAGTGTGTGAAGAATGATGGCTCATCCCAGAGCTGTCTCAGACCAGAACACAAATGGCCATTCAGAGGTTTCAGAGAAATTCAAAGCACTTGGGACTTGTTCAGGGTTGAGGTAGAAGATGCCAAAAGAGCATGTTGCTGTCTAAGTAGGAAAAAGACGGTCTGTGTGTGGAATCTCATGAGTCCAGCTTTGGCCAAGTTTTGGAAGTTCTTGAGACCAAAATGAACTGTGTTTCTATGTATGTGTATGTGTTTGCTTGCTTGTATTTTGTATTTGTGTTCAGAAACCGCAAGAGGTGCTGCTATTTCAGTGATAATGGGCAAAGAAAAGTTTGACAGTGACGATAGAATAGACCATGGGAGAAGAAGGCAGAAATATCTTGCTACTATTCCTCCTTCTGGTTTACCATCCATCCAACATGTTCCTGGTGTTACCATGTCCTACCACCCCTCCTACAAGATTTGCGATTTTTGAACTTATTAATGACTGGAGAACACGATCGGGCCATGCTGGCCAGAGAATGTTCGAGGTCATGAATGCTCAAACAGGATTTTGGAGAAAACCCAACAGTGATAGTTTTGTGCTAATCCTTTCACTGCTTCAGGCTCTTGGCATTTTTGAATACAATGAAAGATGAACTGCCCAGATTGGTGAGGAATCAAAGACCATTCCTCGATCTTACCCTACGGAGATATCCCCTATACACTCTACCTGACCAAACATTAAGAGATCAGTGATGAGTCCTATTAATGTTTTGTCACTCTGGAGTAAAGCAATCAGCCCATTCCAGACCACTTTGTCAGTCCTGTGGGACAGGCATTAAGGCTTTGTCAACACACCCCTTCAGGATGTGAAATAGTGTTTCTTAAGAGTGTCTAATTTCTCGTATGTTTGTCAATCCAAAAAAATACTTTGTTTAACTTTAACTGGAGTTCTTTCTATGGTTATTACTGGTATACATAGGTGAAAATATCCTGCTGTTACTCTCCTCTCACAGGCCTCCTTTGCACTATAATTCTCCCAAATTCTAAGGTAAATTTCTTGAAGATCATAGCAAAGTATGCTTTTAGTTTCTTTCTAAAATCTTTCCCATTGATTCATAGATATATCCAAAAATTTTGGATATATCTATCTATCCATTGTCTATTTTCAACAAAAACTTATATAATTTAGAAACCACGTGGTTATCATTGGTGAAAAGTAACAATTCAAATTCTGATTTATGCTTCTCAAAGTCTTTATCCTTTTTATCTTCCATAAATCTTAAATAGTATTGTCTGTGTGAAAGCCATTGTAAATCAAAACCTTCTTCTTGTAACTGTTGTAGAGATTTCATTTCATTACCTCAATCCATCTTCTTTATGTTATTAAAAGTTTTTAAAGAGCATTTTGATGTGTTTTAAAAATATTTTATCTTTTTACTGTTTTAGTAGCTTTTATTTGTTCATAGCCTCAGGAGTCCTTGTGGGCTGGGTGGTGATATAGAAAGATAAAAGATAGATAGATAGATAGATAGATAGATAGATAGATAGTTAGTTAGTTGTGGGTCTCTAGCTGAGATAGAATTTGTGTTGCTGCTGGCCAGTTAACTAGTAATACATGACAGTCAACACAGTTATGGCGTCAGTATACACTACAATGAATTACAGGGTTTGGTAAGAAATGAAGAGAGGTTTTAAAACTAATTTTAAAATAATGACTTTGGCTGCTAAGGCTTGGCACTCGTGTATGAATGAAGTAGAATAGAGAACAGAGGGGAAGGAGAAAAGCAAGCATAGCTGCTTTAGCTACTTGGCTGGCTGAGAATGAAAGGCTGTGCAGGTTGAGGCTTGGAAGGTCAATGTAATTGAGGTATATGAAAGAGGAGGGGAGACCTGCAAAGCCTAGATGGAGGGGAGCAAGAATTATTTACCTTCGTTGCTTGAGTATAGGTATAGATCTGAGAAGGTGAAAGTTTCTTAGCCGAGCTCGATATTTCATGCCTGCTAAAATTCCCTTTCTTTCACAGCAGCTAAAAACATAACAGCCTTCTCTTCTTTACATCTAACTGTACATAACCATCAGCAACTGGAAGGGGTAACATGGAACTTTGATGGTATGGAGGGGAAAATCAATGCCTTATCTGGCTTGCAGGGCCTTTTTGGGGCTCCCTTGCATCATTGGACAGGGAAGGAAAGCTATAAAGCCATGGCCCTAAATTGAATGTGGGGTCCAGTTTGCTCCTGTTGCATTTTCTAAGTCTGCTATGGTATAGCATGGAAATTAGGACACTGCATTTTTATCTATCAGTGTGAGTTTTGGGGCTTTAGGAAATGTTTATTTCTGTAAGCAAATGAAAGTTTTACATGGAGTATTTTAAAAAGAATATGGACATTGGCATCATACATTGCCTTTATTTTGTAGCTCAACTAACTTAATCAAGGAATTAGTAACTGTTTGCTCCTTTGCAACTGTGAAAATATTCTTGGTCTAATCTGTTGTGCTTGGAAAATACTAATTAACCTTTTAGGAAAAGACACGTCTGCACAAATGTGAGTGTAAGAACAGGATCATAAGTCTGAGAAGATAAACATATATTTCTGTGTCTGTCTGCGTGAATGAACATACGAATTTATTTATGTCCTTAACCAATCATCTGGAAGTAAGTTGACACATAGTTATCTCTGAGGTTTTGGGGGTTTTTTTGCAGGGGGAGTTGGCCAAATGAAATGTGTAGTTAAGTTGGATCATTTGGCATATTTTGTATTCCTTTGACAAAAAGATCAAGACATGGAAGGATGAAATAAAAAATAGGCAACATGCTGTCAGGAAAGATTAATTTCTATCACCGATTAACTTTGTTCTGAAACTGTGGTACAGTAATATAGAAGCATGAGAATGAGAGCTTTTCCATGTCTATAACCTTAAGCAACGTTACTTTCCATTGCTCTGGATTCTGCTCAGTTGAAGTAGCACTAGAGAAATATGTGATTGGACTGGCTTATTAAAGAAATTTGATCTATGCCCATGTGTTGGTGTCCTATACATTTCTGACCACACAAGAATTTACTGTGCAGCTTATAGCAAATTTATGGCTTCATCTTTTTAGCTAGAGAGTATTTTGCAGAATGTTAAAATATAGCATATATGCAGAGCAATCCTATATATCTTTACTTGGAAATAAGTCCCACTATATCCCATGAAGTTTACAGTCATGCTGTTTATCACATACTCATTAAGGGATGCTGGAGGCAGCTGCTGTTTACGATGCTTGCTGTAGGCAGGCACATATAGCAATAGTAAGTTCAGCTAGAATAGAATTTCATTTTTTCTAGCTTTTTGTGTTTATTCTTTATGTTTACTTTCCACCAGGCACCAAAAGTCTGTTTTTCCATCCCTCCTTCACCATTCCCCACATTGCCAATCAGGTTACAAAACTTCTTTTTTTAAATAATTTTTAATTAGGACGTATCCAGAAACAAACAAGAACATCTTTAATAGCATTCCCACTTTCCCATAGTTTCAGTTTAAAATAAGACAATTCTCCCCTCCCCTTTTCCCTTCCATTTTAGTATATTTCACATTGGATTTATACCTTAAAGTATTATTTAATTATTCCATATCTACTATCTTTTAATCAGTTATACTCCCTTCTCATATGTTACTAGTTTTCTTAATAGTTTAGGAACAGAATGGTTAAATTGAACTTTAGGTTTAATTTTCTTATCTTTATTTCTTTTAAGCATTTTCTTTATACTCAATAACTGGTTTATATTCTTTCTCAAATTTTGTGGTGAATTATTTTTTCTAAGAGCAGTTAATTTCTCCATCTCCATCATATCTAAGGTTTTTATAAATCAAACTTCTATTAGTGGTACTTCATTGTTTTTCCACTGTTATGCATTATTTCCACTGTTATGCATTATTATGCATTATTATGCATTATCCATTATTCTGGATAAAGTAATGCAGTACAGCAGTAATTTATAATTTTCCTTGATTGTTAAATGATCCTCAGTCATATTCAATAAGTACATTTCAGTACAAATTGTATACCTAATATATTAACAATTATTTTATGAATTTGTTTCCAATAACTCGTGGCAACAGGGCATGTTTACCACATTGGAAGAGAGTTCCTTTGTCTCAAATTTCCAGCAGTTTCTACCTCCCTTTTTATATATCTTAACTAATTTGTTTGGCATTATATATCATCATCAGTATATGTTTCTATAATAATTTTCTTTAATCCTATGTTTAGTATAACTTTTAAATCTTTATTCCACAATCTTTACCATCTCTCCATTTCTATCGTATAGCTGATGTTTTGTGGCTATTTATTTGTGGCTTTAATTACTTCCTGTTCCCTTTCCCTTTCCAATAAAATCTTATATATCTTTGTTATTACTTTTGGTTGTTTTCTAGTCAGTATCTCATCCACTTCATTTTGTCCTTTCTCAGTGCCTTGTAACTTAAAGCCCATTTTGAATCTTTCTGATAGTTGTTTATAAGGAAAGCAATGAAATTCCAATTTTTAGTCTTGAATTCTCCTTTTATTTTCAATCTAGGATGATTATTTTCCCAAATTAATGTCTGTATACTTTAGATGTCATATATCCAGTGTTCTCACTTCTGTCCCAAATGCTTCTTTGGGTGAAGTCCAATTTTATTATAATTTTTTTGCTTATAAACATTCTATATTCTCCCCAAGGATCTTCTCACATAGTGATTGTAGAAATCTCTGTTTACCTTGACCTTGTTATAACAAGAATATGAATGCCATCTGAATCTCAAATCTAAATTTAGCCAGTCCTTAACCCTATCTAAACAGCATGCATGATGATACAGTTTAAAGGCTCTCTCCCTTATGTCTAAAGCTACAAAGCTTCTAGCTAGACAAAGAACAAAAGAAGAACGAGTTGGTTTAAAAATACTTTGTTCAAAGGAGTTTCTTTGTCAGGGCCTTTGTTAATTAAGATATGTGTATTCTTTCCATTTTTCTTCCTTCTCCTCTTTCTTTTGGGATGATGAGGGATATCTACTGACACTGACCATCTAAGGAGGGGCCATCATTTTCTTTTCATCTCCAAACCGTTTCTTCATTTCCAAAATGAGGAAATTGACCTGTGTTGAGCTCATATTTTAGTAAAGACAGCAGCAGACCTATAGATAATAATAGATAAATCCTGGTTTTCTAATACTAGTGACCATGTTTGTCAACACTTGCTTTTGGAGCTTGGCAAAGTATAAATAAAATAAGTGTAGCAATTTTACTGTGTTATAGTGGTAATTCATGGGGAGGCACAGGTGTAGAACTGAAATAGAACTTGTCACGTGTTAAGTGTTAAAAATCATTGGCAGTGCTGTGAAGAATAACAACTCACTACCACAATTGCAGTCAGAGCTGCAGGTCAGGGTATAAGCATATGGACATAGTTACCAGAAATGCAGGGAAGTATATCCAAACTGCGATTAAAAATGTTAATCATTCTTCCCTTTTGAACTGTATCTGAAATGAATGCAGTTGGATGGTTTTGAAATCCATTTGAACACTTCTACATCAAATCACTTTCTTTCCTTGATGCCATTAATATAGATGATTAGGGCATCTACCCGTAATTTATCTCCATGTTTCTCTATGACAGAGTTTCCAAAGTTATTCTTGTTTCTTCTGATAGTGACCACAATTTCCTGGTCAAAATGGGTGTAGTAGTGGTACAAAATGATGATGAGGTCATAACTGTGAGAATTACTAAGATACCTACATTGAAGAGACATCCCTAAACTGCTTTGTATCCTCCGCCGCCGCCGCCGCCGCCACCTCCTCATATCTAGGACTCAAGATAACTTGCAATAAGTAAAGCAAGTTAAAAGCAATTATAAAGACATAAATAAAAACATAAAAAGTGTCCATATAATTAAAACCCATTAAAACAAATCCATTAAAAGACAAAAGGTAAAACAGCAAAACAGTACATTATTAAGAGCCCTTGCAGTCGATTCCTAAAAGCCCATCAGATCAGAACTTTTCAGTTGCCAGTAGAAGGAAAGTAAGGAGAAAGCCATCCTAGCCTCACCGTGGAGGGGTTTCAAAGCCTAGGAGCTGCTCTTTATAGGACTTAATTGGCATTTTGAATTGTCCCTCAAAATTGACCAGCAGCCACTGTTGCAACAAGGGAGTTAGTTGTGTCCTGTATCCAGCTCCATTTAACAATCTGGCTGGAGATCTTTGGGCCGAATGAAGTTTTTTGAGCACTTTTCAAAGTGTGTAGAGAATATTAGAGTAATCCAAACAGGATGCAACTAAAGCATGTGCCACTGTGGTTGGATCAGACGTTTCTAGGAATAGGTTCAGATGACATGTTTAACTGTCCACTGTAGAACTTGGACTTACAGGCTCAGGGCTGAATCCAGAAGTTCACCGAAACTGTGTGAATGTACTTCAAGGGGAGTGTAACTCCATCCAGCAGAGGCTGGACCTCTGCCTTCTGACTCACCGGCAGCACATGTGTCTTGTCTGGATTATGCTTCCATGTGTAGCCCGCATCTAGCCCAGTACAGACAATAGATACTACTTTAGCGTGGAAACAGCTTCCTTGGAAGAAATGAGAGAGAGAATTGGGTGTCATCAGCATACTGTTGTGCCTGAAACTCCAGGTGACCTCTGCCAGAAGTTTCATGTACGTGTTAAGTAGCATGGGGGACAATAAAGAATTCTGAAGAATTTCACATGCCAGTGACCAAGAAGTTCAACAGGAATCCCCCCAGCACCAGATTTGGGTTCTCTCTTCCAGAAAAGAATGGAACCACTGCAGAAGATTTCTTCTTCCATCTTAGTGAGGAGGCCTTGAAAGATAATATGGTCAATGATATCAAAAGCCTGTGAGAGATTCACCAAAACCAACGTGAATGCACTTAACCTGTCCAATTCCTTGAGAAGGTCATCCACCCAATGTCAAAAACTGTCTCTGTTCCATATCTAGGCCTAAAGCCAAACTGACATTGATCTCGATAATCTATCTCATCCAGGAGCTGACAGGTACACTCCAGTATCTTGCCCAAAAATGGCATGCAAGCAACTGGCCAATAGTTATCCAATATAGTATGATCAGGGAAGGTTTTCTCAGTTGAAGTCATACAACAGTGTCCTTTATCCACTCACCCAGTCCCCCTCTGGCCTGTTTAATGAGCTAGAAGGAATGAGGAGGGTCTGGAACATATGTGGTCAGTTTCAGCTCTCCAAAGCCAAGCACATCCATGATAGAACTTTATTGTGTTTTTTCAGAATTTCACCAGCAGAAATTAGTGGCCTGTCTCACACGAGGAATTAGGTATTAGGGTGACTTTGTCCTAGGAGTGGTCAGTGAAGAGGGTTTGATTCTTCAGAATACATTGTGAGATCTATTCAGAATGATCCAGGAATGGGAGAATCCCTTTTGCCATTTCCTCCCAGGAGGATAGGGTTCATATACAGTAGTTCTGAGGAATGAAGGCTAATGGAAAGGAGTCAGACTTGATGGTAAGATTGAACTGTCCTCCTTGTATCCTAAGTTATGCATCTGTGGAGAACAAGGCATGTGAGAGAGTGGAAATGGGCAAAGGAAATAATGGCTTGCAAATTATACTTCCCTCAGGAGAAAGGATCTGTTCATTCCATATGGACCCACTATTATGTTTACTGAGCTGGCTAGGATGATCACCCTCTCTAAATGCCTTGCCATCTTTCTTTCAATATCCTTTGGAAAGGACAACTGCCTTTCATACTTAACAGCCTCAGTACAATGAAAGCCAAACTGAGATATGCACAGGCTGAGGGGTGTATGTGATATTCTTGTTCCACTGGGAGGTTTCCATTGTATATTCCTTTTTCAAAAAAAAAATTGAAGGGTATCTTTCTTAATATGCTGCAGGGGCTAGGATGTGACAGCTGTACCAAGAGGCTGTGCTTTAGCATCATGTACCCTTAAACTGCACATCACTGAAGCAGCAAAAAGACATCTTTGACGAACATCTTGGGGAACCTGCCTGCAATTTGTTTCTGATGTAAAATTGTATCTTGTTGTTGCTGCTGCTGTTGAATAAAGACAAGTCCAGAGTGCATGGATGTGAGAGAGTAGGGACTTCTGTCTGGGGTTAGTAAGAATATGAAAAGATAGTTCTAATTCTCATCATCAAAGAGGGAAAACTATTTTAAATTCCAGATGGCAGTGTCAGGTTTTGAGAAACAGCATCTCGTTTTTGTAAGGTAGCTGGGTTCAGAGTGAAAACATTATTGTATTTTTGAAGCAGGTCATCACTCAGTGGTAGAGCACCCCATAGGTCTCAGATTCAGTTTCACACTGCACAATTGTACTATTTAATTTCACTTTAACTGGCATGGGTTCCTGGGATTTCCAGTTTAGGGGGAGGTGTTTAGAACTGTGCTACACCAAACTGCAAACCATAAGATTCCATCAGATGTTGCCATGGTATTTAAAGTGGAATAGAGTCTATAACTGGGTAGTTTGAAAGGTCATACTGCTATTATCTGTTAAAGAATTTTAAGCAGAGCTACTGAAAGTGATTTCCCTGATACCTTGGAATGCTATACGGTTGCAAGTAGTACCAGTCTAAACAGACCAGTGGACTCTCACTATGTAAGACAACTTCATATGTTTATCTGATGTTTGTAATACCTTTCTAGCATCCTGTGACCCTTTAGAAAGCTGCCTCAGCATCATTGCTTGCTTTCAGTTTGTAGGCTTGGACCAAATCTTCCTCCTCACAATTCTAGATCCAGAGTCTTGTGCAGCACTTGAATGAGATCCATTTCTACCCTTTTTATAGCAGTCTACATATTAGTCATAATTTCTATAATCTCATTAGATCTGTACTACTTCTGGATATTTTATGATCTAGACAAGGACTGAATTGAAATTGCAATACTGAATGTATGTATTTTCTTTCAACTTGGTGTCAAGTTTGCAAAATTAGTTTCCTTCATTCGTTTTTATTTGGATAAGGCAACTTGAATACATGCACACATGCACACACAGACACACAAAATGTTACTTTCCAGCTTTGGCACATTAGTATGTTCTTGTCACTTTATCAGATAATGCTTAGTAAACTTAGTCACTAGTCTCCAAGATAAAACACATGAGTGAAAGAATTAGGAAAGCAGTACTTAACTAACAAATGTACAGCCGACTCCAAAAACTCATTTGTTATTTTTTTTCCTAGTTCCATACCCTTATTTCTGACAAAGGTTTTAGACATTATTTTGTAAATCTGTCAAATGTGTTGAATTCAGCATTGGTTTTGGATGTTTAATTTCAGCTCTAATCAAAACTTAGTCATGCACTGGGTAATTTGGGACTGCTTCCAAACAAGGTCTAGAAAGGAAGCCACCCACTCAGTTTACCACTCTTAGCCTTAATCAACAGTGGAAGCTAAAGTTGGGTCTACTTTCTCTCTGGGAGAGTGGGAGGGCGGGTAATATCTCATTTCAGTGCAGCATTAGTTTACAATCCTAGCAGCACAGTTCTGTCTGACTATCTATTCCTTTTTGTGCTTCAGTATGGAAACTGCTTATTACATCTACACATATAATAACCATGGAATATCTGACCTGCCTGAGTTCTGAATATGTGACTTGGATCCTCCTAACTTCCTTTACACAGTTCTCAAAAATTCTTCATTGAAGCAAAGATAATGCCTTCTTTTAATGGTATCTTTATAGTTTCACTGTTATTTCACACTGGAAAGACTGTTAAGGTTCATCTAACCCATCTATAGAGAGCCAGTGTAGGGTGCCGATTTGAGCTTTAAACTGTGATCATGGAGACCAGGGTTCGATTCCCCACTCAGCCATGGAAACCCACTGGGGGACCTTGGGTATGTCACACACTGTTAGCTCCCAGAAAACCCCATGATAGGTTTGCCTTAGAGTTGCATAAGTCAGAAACAACTTGAAGGCATACCACCACCACCACAGCCCATCTATATGTGTAGATATTCAACTGGATGTAAAAGAAGGAGAGAAAGAGAGGGGGTGGATGAAAGAAGCATACCTCATCATCTCTTGAACTGAAGAGAGTGGACTAACAAGGAAACCACTGAAAATAATGAAGAAATGACCAATGCTGATCACCACTGACAGTTAAGATGCACCTGGTATAATTCTACGTGTAATCATAATACTACTAATGAATGTGTGGTGTTTATGGTTATTCCATCCACATTGATGAAAAGTGCTCATTTGACTTTGGACATTAGTACCCTCTCAGACACAGCACATTCAATCTATGTCTGCACCATTACCACCCGGAAATATGTGTAAACAGTGCAGAAACAGGTGCATGCAACGTGTGCTCAATTTGTTATTGACTGTCAGTGAAAATTTGACACAGGAATAATGCCTAGGTATTGGTCTAAAGGCAGACTGTTGTTGGTCCTCTATATAGATTCTGGACTGCAACTTCTCTCCTAATTAACTCTGCTGGATAAGCCCGAGGAAAGAATCTGTGACCCAATGGGGATATCTCTTGAATTGTATTTCTTAAAATAAAATTATTTCCTTTCTATACCTATTGGAGGGAATGGAAAAGGGGAAAAAAGGTTAAATCTGTTCATTTTCTTGCATCTTTTGGAAGATTGTGGTACATTAGCCATGCTATATTGTAGGCCATTTTGGATTTTGAGTTTTGGTGGTTCAACTCCTGTTTGAAAGATTGATTCTAGAAGGTATGGCTGGAGGACAACAGTCCTACCATATGGATCCATTTAGCAGCGCAGGATCTAATAGAGGGTCAATGCTTTCTAGCAGCTATATGAAGCTAACCAGTTTCGTTTTTATCCCTCTTTTACCTCAGATTCAGGTAAGGCTGTTTGAAGTGTTGAATTGTTGTTAGTAATAGATGAAACCTGACATACTGTATGGATAATCAGTCTTGACAGACAGAAAACTCTGTTGATAAGTGGAGCTGGAAATCTTCAATTATGTTATTTTTACATGTGAGAGTAAAAAAAAAATTAATAGTTTTATCTCTGCAGGGTGAAATTGTAAAAGTTTGGGCATATTTTTGAGGATCAGGCCTTTTTTCCCCTCCAGAAATTCTGCAAAGAGCTTTTGTTGTTGT
Organism: Ctenosaura bakeri; assembly: GCA_948474755.1. Taxonomy (NCBI): domain Eukaryota; kingdom Metazoa; phylum Chordata; class Lepidosauria; order Squamata; family Iguanidae; genus Ctenosaura; species Ctenosaura bakeri. The sequence continues at coordinate 351,845 of CAOLHI010003201.1, read as the reverse complement.
TGTTGTTGCACAAAATACAATGTTTTTGCACTGTAAAATACATCTTTGCAAAAAATAATTTTTTGTACAACCCTGTGGAGAGGGAATTATTGCTGCTGTTATTTTTGTTCTGATAGAGGATGGCAAATTGTCATGGCTGACAATTTTTTCAGCAGAGCTTCTTAAAGTGTTAAGACATTGTTTTCTACAGAAGATGAAAAAAGATTTGTGAATATTCCTTACATCCTTATTGATAGGTGGTTCACCTTATCAAAGACATGGTTTTCTAGCCCTTCTGAATAGTGCTATCTTCCATCAAAAGGTTCAGGTTATTACTTTTGTTATTACTCATTGAGCTCGAGACCCAACTGATCCCAGTGGCTTGGAGTAATTTCTTTCCCAAATTAAGATTGGTTTACCAGTTGTGATTACTCTTGTGTAGAAGTAGCCTGGGATTGTTAATATATGGCACCTCCCTCCCCACTTCACATACAGAATCAGACTATTTTGGCAATTGACTTTGACACAGGTCACAGTATAATATTCTTCACCATAACTAGAGGCTTGTGTATGTATAATGTGGCCATCTAGCTTAGATGACTTGAGATAACAGCAGGGGAGGCCACCACCCCTCTCCCAAAATTCACTGTGTAAGGCAGTGGCTCCATCTTGGTGGTATAGACAGCTCTCTGTTTCGATAAAGTCCAGGGAAGACTGCTGAAATGTATGAGCAATAGAATTATATAATCATAGAGCTGGAAGAGATTACAAGGGCCACTGAGTCCAACCCCCTACCATGCAGAAATACACAATAAAAGCATTCCTGACAGGTGGCCATCCAGCCTCTGTTTAAAAACCTCCAAAGAAGGACATTCTACCATACTCATGCCCTTTCTGCATGAGGCTGAATTGGTTCGTGCCGTTTCTTACCAGATTTTCTGGGCTCGAAACAAGGCAGACTTTCCCTCATTTCCTTCCGCTCAGCTACTGCGTATGTTCCATCCTGATTCAGAGGAGTGCGAGTTCATAAATCCAAATTGCCTCAACCGCGGCCACTCCTGCTACTCCCCTCATCCCGCCCCGTCAGCTTTGATTGGCCCCCCCTTTTTTTTGCATGGTTTAGTACGTCAGTGTGTACATGTGTATATGTGTATGTGTGTAAGTCCATACTACCCCCTGACCCCTCCCATGAGCCCTCCCCTAACTACCAATTCACATTGGCACGAATGTACATGTCTGCACCACTGTGAAAGTATGAATTGGATCAATCTGGAAAATTGGAAAACCAATTTCTTCCGTTTTTCAAATAGCGCACTTTACCACTACATGGGGGTTCATTTAGTCGGAATTACGTGTGGAACGAAGGTAAATAAACCAAACCTAGTCTGATTCAACATGCAGAAGACCTCCGTGGCAAGACGCATTGGCCCATCTCAATAACCACGTGCGGAAAGGGCTTCAGAGGCAGCATATTCCACTGTTGAGCTGCTTGTATGATCAGGAAGTTTCTCCTAATGTTTAGATAGAATTTCTTTTCCTAAAATTTGAAGCCATTCCTCCATGCCATTGCTCTAGAGTGGCAGAAGACAAGTTTCCTCTGTCCTCCATCTGACTTCTCTTCAAATATTTAAACATAGCTATGTTACCTTTTAACCTTCTCTTCTCCAGGCTGAACACACCCATTACCCTAAGCTGCTTCTCAGAGAACATGGCTTCTAGGCCTTTGGAATGGGTTAGCTTTTGATAGGTGATCATAAATATAGGCATCCATTAGATTGAACTAAAGCCACTAGATTACAAACCGGATTTGGTCTTTGAATAGTACTTGAAATGGAATGGAGCATATTCAGCACTGATTAAACATGTTCCCAAAGTGCTGGGGTGCTAACCTTTTTAAGGCCCTGAATTGATTGGAACTCAGACACCAGAGGGATCTTCTCTTCCCATCTTTTTCATTCTCTCCCTTGCTTCTTTCCCCTCAGCTTCTCCACTCCCACCAAAGAGCCTGGAAAGAAGTTCAGAGACTTAAAGATTATGATTATACACTTGAAGAAGAGACACCCACAAGTGTACCATGTTGAATGATTTGACCTCACAGTGAGAAACAGCTCTGGGTGTCTGAACATCTGGGTTTCAAGCAAAGAGTTGGGTGGGCTCAAGATGGGGTTAAAGTTTGTATTTTTTCCCACATGAAAATAAAAATATAAAGCTTTCTTTCTATTAGCTGATATTACCAATTTTTGTACATTTTAAAATTTTTTTTAACTATTTTCTTTCTCTTTCCTCCTCCCCCCTTCCTCCTCCTCCTTCTTTGGAAAGCTTTTTGCTCAAACGTAATTGAGTTTTGTCCAAAACCCCACATTTTTGCACAGAAAACAATGTTTTCATATAAAATACATTTTTCTGAAAAATGCAATGTCTCTCCCATTTTTTGTCTACAGTCTGCTGAAAAAGAAAAAGGTGGGTGAGAAGAGAGGAAATAATTGTTTTTTTCCCTCTCACCAAAGAATGGACTATCTTTTGGTGGTTGACAATTTCTTTGATGGGGAAACAAAGACAAAGCAAAACAATGCCCCAGATCCTGTTTCTCTGAGCTTCCATGAATCGCCTGTTCAAGTAGTCTTTCTCAGAGCAATAGTAGATAGTAAAACAGGTGTAGGGTTGATGCTGAGAATATAAACTACAGGTGTATAAATCCAGCATAGCTGAACTTCCAGTAATAGCAAAGGCCTTCTGTATTAACCTTACCACATAGGCAGAAACATTCAGGAGATGATGATCCTTGAAATAACCATGTCCCAAGCTATATAGAACTTTAAAGAGTACACAGCAGCATTAGAATCGCACTAAGAAATGACAAAGCAGCCATTGAAGACAATTCAGAACTGTCAAGAATCATTCTTGAAGGTGAGAGCCAGGGAGCCATGCAGTATTAAGTTTACTGGACAAGCTGAAAGACAACAAGTGGCAAAGCGAAGGAAAAAGAAGAAGAGGAGAATCTACACCTAAGGAACAACTAAAGGAGAGCAAATTCTTTCCAGGTTCAGAACTCATTGAGAAATTAGAAAGTGCATGTTTAATTCAATGTCTATACATGTTTTTCTTTCTTCTATTGATTGGACATTTCAGTATTATAATTGTATCGGATTTTTTTTTAAGTATCTGCTCTGCTTTTCTCTTTTTGTACTTGTTTTTTTTCCCCACTTGTGCGTGTTCTTCTATAATGTTTTTCATAAAAAGACAATTTTGAAAAAAGAGAAAGTAGAAAGTGCAAGGAGGAAGACTCAAGTATGAGGGCCTGGATTTTTGCTTGCTGGGGTCTGTGTGTATAGCACCATAAGATGAGAGGTCTAACATAACAGCCAGCTAAGAAATTCTCTTGTCGTTTCTGCCTGTTTCTGTGCACATCCTTGATAAATGGTAGGAGACAATAAAAAGCAAAGTCTTTAAAGTGAAAGGCAGTCAGAAAACATGAGCAGCTGAACTTGATTGCTGGAGTTGTAACCCCCTTTCTAGCTAATGTCTGATGCCTGTCCATGAAGTTTAGAGGATTGTGGTTCTGAATCTGAAAATGATTGAGCAGCTGGATGGAGCGTAGTGGTTGTCAGTGATGGGCTGTGAGTGCTGGTACTGATTTTTAATTTATGCCATGGTGTAAGTGAGGAGGTAAAGTGATGTGTGCTCTCTGTGAGTATCTCAGGGCATCAGCATAATGCATGTATTGGTTGGAAGCCAAAAACATAGTAAAGGCTCCCTTGAGAATATTTTGTTTACAAACTGTATACTATGCAAGAAACTTGTATTGTCTAGACTTCTAAGAAAATAATAATGATAATTTCTCAGTTCCCTCCTCTGGCAAATAAATTCTTTTAGAAAAAATGCTTTGAGATAAAATGATCTTCAAAAGTCCAAGAGCCTTAAGCAGCTGCTTTATCAGAAAAACTATACAATATTAATCTGGGACTTGTTGCTGTTTCAAGTGCTCCTGTTAGTGTTCCAATCCATCAGCAATGTCCTGCTTCGTGTTATTCCATTCTGTCTCCCCTCTCATCTAGTTTTGACATTTTTCTCCCCATAGCCAGCCATCATTTAGAGGCAGCTGGTTGTGCTCACTTGGAAATGGAATGTTTTATAAGGGGTTGCCACCTTGATGTCCTTCCCCACCCAGAACATTTGTGTGGGTAAATTTTGCAACCTTGCAGTTTCACTGAGCTTGTTAAAACTTCCCTATTTGTGTTTGTATGTGTGTGTGTTGGGGACACTGGACTAAATTAGAGAAATATTTGATGCTGGACAAACTGAATTAACTCATAGGCCATTTCCATACTACACCGCTGTAGTGCTATTATTCCACTTTCAACATACTGTGGAATCCTGGGGTTTGCACTTTAGGGAAGGGCCTTTAGAATTCTCAACCAGAGAGCTATCTGGCCTCAGTAAACTACAAACCCCAGAATTCCACAGGATGTTGAAAGTGGAATAATAGCACTATAATAGCATAGTGTGGAAATGGCCTTAGTTTAAAGTATTAGGTAAAGAAATAGGTAAATAGTTGACTCTCCATTTTTGTGAGAGTTAGGGAAGCAAGATCACTGCAAAACTGGAAAAGCCAAAAATATAAAAAAATAATTGCAAATACTTTTTTTTAACCTGAGAGAACACTTCTCTAGGTATCTCTAGGTTCTCCAGTGTGACTCTGTGGGTCAGTTTCCAGCCAAGGTTGACAAGTGAATCACATTGAAGGACCAAGAGATCCCTAGAGAGAAATATTAATCAAATCCATGAAAGGAAACCAGCAAATGTGGAGGGGCCCACTGGATGTGTGTTGATATGATGAAGTTAGAAGAGAGTTTATGCTCATCCTTAATGCTTATCCTTAGCTTCAGGGAACAGATCCTGCCTGTTCTCAGAAGATGTGCAGGGTCAAGCCTACTTGGTGCCTGGTAGAGAGACCACCCAGGAATGCCAGATCCTCTAAGCTATGTTCAGAAGAAGGCAATGATAACTTCCTCTAAATAAGTCTTTCCAAGAAAACCCTATAATAGTGTTCCAAATCCGAGTTGATTTGAAGATAGTCAATAACAACAACAGCAACAACAGCAACAACAGTGGCTGCAGCAGCAGTGGAAAGCATTAGAAGCATCCCAATCAATTCATGATGTATGTATGTGCTTCAGTTTCATCGCCTATCAGTTTAAGAATCCAAATTTTAAGATCTCAACAATCCTTTCTTCTTGGTCCTTTCTTCTTGGCCCAAATAGTTGTGTTCTTTAAAGCCATCCTTTTTAACTCCTTAAAAACATGATTTCTTCTGTATAGAACAGTCTCATTCATCAAACCATCTTCGTTTTCTGAGATCAGAAAGGGCCTCCTTCAAAACCCATTTCTTCATGGGACCTCATCCTTGCTTCCCAAACTGTTTGCTGCTTCTGGCCTCCCATCAACCCTTCTTCTACTGGTCCCTCATATCCTTGTTGCACTTTCTCCAACCCTGACCCTTCTTTTTAATTCCTCATCTCCAAAGTTACTTATATTATAAGGCTTCCTTGCTGAAACAGCAGAACTGCCTCGGTGTCCATTCTGGCACCCAGCCTACTGTTAGTGCAGAACAAATGTTTAATAATTAGTCATACTAATTAGTTCAGGTTTCATTTACTGTCACTTTCATCTTTACAGGTAGTGTCCACTTGTCATAGATGTGGCACCCACTCGCATTTTAATTTTGCTTATCTGCATCTTTTATCACCTCGGGGTTTTTTTTTTGTTTTTTGTTTTGGTCAACCTTCTGGTGGGCACTAAATAATGCCTCATCAGTATGTAACTGAATGCATGCAAATGAACAAATGGACTTTTCCACTCCTGCCCAGGGGGAAAATGACCACTGTACAATAGCCACTCCACATTTGCCAGGTTTCAGGGCACAGAACCTTTGCAAAAATGTAAAAATTGTGAATAACTCCTCCCCCCACAATTCCCCTTCTCATTCCCGTCTGGACCTTCCCCCCTTCCATTCCTTTGCATCTGGCCCCAGTGTTGGGAGGGGGAGAAAAACACAACCCAAAAGGCTTACTGTCTGGAGTTCTAATTACTTCCAGCAGCCATCTTGAGAAAGGAGCACCTGACCAATTAGCACCCAATTCACAGCAGAATGTGCAACCACATAGCAGAGAGGCCATGCCTTCAGCAGTGGAAAGGGACTTTGCTCACCCAAAAGGAAAAAAAACCCATGCATTTTAAACACAAGCCTGGGGTGTGGAATGCAAGGGATGGGAGGAGGAAAATGGGCAAGGGAAGCAAACATGTGCCTCATGAATAATCAATTTTGCAAAAGTCAAACCTGCGAATGGGGAGGGAGGACCTTATTAACCTGCTACAGGCAGTTATTTGGATGGGAATATGGAGAGAGTATCAAAAATAAAAGGCAAGAGTTTGTACATGAAAAAGCCCAATGGTTATAGGTAAGACAGATTCTGCTGTCTTCTGTTTCTTGGGAACACCTATTATGGCTTTTTAAAGTGTTGCTTCATTAAAACAACAAGATCCTTTTTTGTTCTTCAGGTTTGTTTGCTTCATTATAGCTGGCTGTCCCTAAGGATCAGCTTAACTGTGCATTTCATTCCATCACTCCTCTTCTGAAAGAATTGCTAGGACGGTTGTTTTTTTAATTGTACATAAATGGAAAACTACTTGCCGAGGAAGTGAGGTGAAATGAGAGAGAATGAGGGGGAGAGAGAGAGAGAGAGAGATTGGATCCCCTTGCCCTTTTACCTTCCTGATTTATCTCTCATGAACATTCATCTCTGCAGGTCCAGGGATTTTCATTTGGGGCATGCTAGAGGTTGTAAGCGAGGTGCAGTGGGTGTGAGTTCATTTTCCAGGTTAGTAGCCTTCCAGTATTTAGCTTCTGAGGCAGCAGCATGTACATCCTGTATCAAATTGGCTTATTTCCTCCCCTCTGAGTGTGGAGAGCATAATACAACAGCATGACTGAGACTGCTGGAAGACAGCTTTGGGCAGATGTTGCATGATGCTGCTGAAAGCATGTTCCTGCATTTCTTGAGCACCACCACCCAAATCTCCCATTGCTTTGTCCACCTCTTTCTTTAAGAATCCTCCAGTGGCATTCCTTAAACGTTCTTTAATTCTGTATATTTCCCTTTCCTGTTGGGCATTTCCTTTTTGCCATATAAATAGTCCTGGCTTTTGTAATTCATTTCTATCAACATCTGTCTCCATTTCTGTGATGTTGAGTTCTTTTTCCCATACTAGTTTCCTGCTATAATTGTGTAACATGTTTGCAGCACACTAGCAACAGTGCAAATTGTTCTGAGATGCTGACAGTGAGGCCAGATGTCACTCTCTTCATGACCTGCTTGATTATCCCTGATGGTATATGGAAGCTGATGCCCTGTTAATGCAATAGAGATGTCACTATGATTACAATCATAGCATGAAATATTAAGTAGCAGACAATGAAAATTAAGAAGGCTAGATGGAAGCAGGAAACAGGTACTGTATGAGAAACATGTTCCTTTGGGAATCTGGATTTTAAAACACTACAGTTCTGTCTTTGAGAAGGATCTGGTGTTTTTACTCCCAGCTGCTAAAACTCATTGACAAGATATGGCAGAAAAAGTGAGAAGACTGTCCAGTACTAGGTCACTTCTCATTCACAGAATCCAGCTTTCTGTGTTTAGTAGTGATCAGCCAGATTGTCATTAATGGCTGGCAAGTTGGGGTCTTATCTTCGTGGTCTTTCTCTTCCATTTGTTTACATACTTGAATTTGATCCTGTGTTTCCCACATAACTGGGTCTGGAGGCAGTTGACTAAATTCAAGAGATTATTTCAGTGGTAGCCAAATTCTGGTGGCCATCAATGTATCTTTTGTTGTTGCTGCTGCAGCAGCTGCAGTAGCTGTTAACTGTATTGATTCCTCATCTTTTCCTAAAATCCAAGGACTGACAGAGGTTGCAAACCTAAGCATAATTAATTTGATCCAGTGCATACTTACCACATGCTTCATGATCCCTTCCCCTAGACAGAAAGTCATGATTATTTTCTATATGTACTTTAAGTTGCCAGATGCAATAAGAAACAAGGCTTCTGCACCTTTAATAGTTGTATGGAAGAAGGATGCCATGTGAGTAGGACCTCTTGTACAGAAAATATTAAAGGGGCAGAAACCCTATCCCTTATTTCATTTGGCAACCTAATATATACCCAGCCATGGCAGTATCATATATGCATACAGTAAACATTCAGCTTAGTCTGGGAATCATATTAGAAGTATGGACTCCAACTGTTCCTATGATCGATGTCTCTGATTATTATGATGCCTGTTTCGCTCCAGCACATACCTATAGTTCTCTGGGACTAAGAGTACTTAGGAGAGCATGTCACATATGGAAAAACAAGTCTTTGTTTCTCTATTAATATTGTTGTTGTTGTTATTGTGGATGTTGTTGTTATTTCTCCCAAAAATGGGGCTCAAGGAGCCTAACAAAGCATTTCAAATAATACAAATAAAAACTATGTAAGAACATCAATAAAAGTATAAATATAAGATTTAAAAAACAAACCATTTATACAATTAAAACATTAAATGTTAAAAATATTAAAACTCATTAAAATATATAAAAATTAAAAACAGTTTCATACAGCATTAAAAGCCCAAGTTTGTAAAAGCCCGACGGCACAAAAATGTTTTAATCTACTGAAGGATGGAGAGCAAGGATGAGGCCATCTTGGCCTCTCTAGGGAGGGAGTTCCAAAGTCTGAGAGCAGACACTTGAGAGGTCCTCTCCCTTATTCCCATCAAATTAGCCTGAGACGATAGAGGAACAGCGAAAAGGGCCTCTCTAGATGATTGTAGAGCTCGGGTAGTCTCATAAAGGGAGATACAGTGCTTCAAATAACCTGGAGGCTTTTCGCACGTTACCCATTTGTGCGGTTGGGGGGGCGTCTCATGCAAAAAGTCTCAGCCGGAACGCTACTGCTTCCCCGCTCCTTTGTCCTGAAGGTCACTTCGTGGTAGCGCGACCGTCACGCTAGCGCCCCCTTCCTTCTGCAGCACAGTCCGGGAGCTGTAGGCTGCGCTGGGGGAAGGAAGCGCGACCGGGCCGGCTTGTTCGGTGCACCGCACGTAGGTAAGTGCGCGAGGGCCCCGCAAGCATTGCATGACCGCACGGTATTTTTAACTTAGAGCCAAAAATAAGAAAATCCATGTGCGTCTCGCTGTAGGCTCCTGAGTGGGAGTGCGTCATACGGTCCGACACTCCCATTTATGCGACACTCAAGGGGCCCTCGCGCAAAAAAAACTGCGTGCGAAAAGGGCCCTGGATTCAAGTTGTTTAGGGCTATGTAAGTCAAAACCAGTACTTTGAATTGTGTCTGGAAAGGGCCCGACAGCCAGTGGAACTGTTGCAACAGTTGCCTCTTGTAGACAGTTAACTAGCTTTGGGCCAACTGAAGTTTCGGAGCATTTTTCAAAGGCAACCCCTAGTAGAGCACATTACAGTAATCCAAACAGGATGTAACTAAGTCAATATACCACCATGACCAGATCCAGCATCTCTCAAAATGGGCGCAGTTGTCCTGTTTTATTAGCACAAGCACTCTTGTCTGTTCTAGAGAAGGTTCTGGGCCGATGAGTCAGTTGTTCTAAATGTTCTGCTCCAATACTGGTAGAGATGTACATCTTCAGATTTTCTCCTGCTATGTAGTTTTTCATTTTTCTAGTATTTTTCACATTTTAAAAAAAACACAGTATAACATGTACTTTGTATTTTTAAAAAGACGTATTTGAACAACCCACCCTTTTTTTTACATTTTCTGCTGCTCCCCACCCCCGCCAGAGCACTAGTATTTTTCCTCTTATGTAGAGGTGAAAAAGAATATTTGTGGTTCTTGACAATGTTTTGAACAGATAAGAATATATGTGTGTATTTCTTTCATCCCTAACATTTGGTTCCAGAAAACCTCACAAGATCCGGACAAGAATATAGATAAAGGGAAATCAATTTCCATAAATATCCTCAAGAACCATCTTACATTAAACCACGCCCCCCTCCACCAGCCTGTAATAATGGAATTGCAGACCAGACTTCCAGGGCTTGGTAAAGTCCTGCCAGATTTACAAGAGTAATATTCATAAACCATAGGGAACTATCATCCTTGTGTTGTCTAACGAGTTTTGATATTGCTTTGGAAAGTCCCCTTCTGTCCTTACCTAATTGGTGGCTTTCATGTACAGATACACCACAGTTAATGAAAGTAGATGTGTACCTGATTATTAGAATAGGAATAGGTTTCTATACCACAAAAAGGAGCAGTTCCAATGTGTTTCAACAAATTGTTAATTCAATAACATTCATCTGTGAAATAAAACCAGGTCTGGTAAGCCTCCTGCATAAGTGAAGAAAAATATTTTGAATTTTCTAGAGATCACCTGAAAGCTTCTTCCAAAATTCGTCCAGATATGATAGTTTTCTTTCACCAGCCTGTTATGATTTCCATTTTGGTGGCCAGACAATATATCTATACTATTTTTTTAACATGCTGAGAGTAGGTGGGGAGGCAGGCTTGTTTGCTTTCCTGTTTTCTTTCTCTCCCTCTTTTTTCTTTTCAGACATACTGTGTGAGGGATTCTGGAGGCAGCTGCTGTTTACCTTTTCTAGTGTAGGCAGTCACACACAATTACAATAGTATCAACTAGAGCAGAATCCTATTCTTTCTCAGCTCAAGCTTTGTTGCAGTGTACATTGCAGACATGCTGCTGCAGCCCAGGACCAAAAATCTGTGTTTCTCCATCTTTCCTTCACAATTGTCCCAGTTTCCATGCTGTGGGGGAAAAAACGACTTTCAGCTAGACAGAGGACCAGGAGATAAAGCAGGAGCTGGGCAGGAGTACAAAAACTTGTTAAAGAGGACCTTCTTTATCAGAGGCTCAGTTGGGGCATACCTGTATTGCTCATGCATCGTGTGCGATCTCTGGACCGTTTGAAACCTTCATTTCAGTATACACCCATCAGCATTCTGGAAGGTTAGCACTGCTAAAATTGAAGGCTTTTGTCTCAGTCTAAGGACAAGGAAGATAACTCTTTGCTTCTAAATTATTTTTACACAGGAGCTTTGTGGCTGGAGTGGTCTCATTTTGGCTAAAAGGCCTGAGACAGGATTTTAGTATGAATCAGTTGATAGGCAAAACTGAGTTATTCCATGGATCCGCAAAGTAGATCAAGAAGGAGGAAATGCTTCCCATTTTCTTTCTTGCAGGTTTAGGAAGAGACTTGTGGATACTGAAGTGGCTTGGAGTAGAATAGAAGAAACGCATAAAATGAGGGGAAGAAAACCCATGAGTTTAAAAAGGTTTAAAAAGAAGAAAATAGTAATGAGTTCCAGAAGGTCTCAGACTGGAAATCTATGGGGGCAAGAAGCAGTCTGTTTTGTCAAGAGGATCTGTGGAACTAACAGAAACAATATTGCGGGGCTAGTATGATTATGTTGTATACAGGACAGGCTACAAGAGGTTATGAAGATCCTTCACTGCATAATAGGTCAGCATCAGCTTAGCAAAGCCCAACTCTCTCCTCTTGTGACATTTCACAAGAAACTCAGGCAGACTTTCAAAAGTAGTAGTATTTCTGTCTAGTTTTAAGCTTTAATCTAACAATGCAGTGTAGGCATTGTCGTGGTAAAACCTATTTTTAAAGCTATTTTCCTCACTACATGAATCAAATACATCAGAGGCCTTTTCCACACGGGGCGAAGGAATCGCCCCGTGCCGGTACTCACTGGACCTGTGTGCTCCCCCCGGGTCCAGGCTGGTCCGGAGCAGTCCGTGGCTGCCGCTCTGCACTGCTCCAGGGACGAAAATGGCGGCTTCCGGTTGGTGGAGGCTCTCCACCAACTGGTAAAGCTCGCCAGCCTAAAGCCCGCCCCGGCAGATCTGCAGGCTTGCACTGGTGCGAATCTGCAAATCTGCACCGGAGTGCAGGAATGGGGTGGCACGCTCCATGCTTTTGAAAAAGCTTTCAAAAAGCACGCTGAACAACCACTTTGAGTCGTTCCGGAGCGGGCTGAGGTCCGGAACTACACAAAGTAGTCTGGACCCAGTCCGCTTCCAGGTGCAGTTGTCCTCCCTGGAGGACGCTCTGCACCGTTTTAAAAGCCCCGCGTGGAAAAGGCCAGAGTCTGTTGTTCTTTGAGTATTTGAAAAAAAAAGGGAGGGGGAACACTTCACTGTATTCCTACATTTACTTATTCAAATTGGCTACACATACTTAATTAACCTACTAAGAAATGGTTAGACTAGGCTGGAATGCTAGGCATTCTTTCTTGGGAGGAAGACTCACTAAATTCAGTGGATGATAAATCACAAAAAAGATACATAGATGGGATCTGGTTGTCAGTTTTTTTCCATTATCACAAGAAGGAAAACCTTTCTAAGGATCAGATGGATATGCTTGTAAATCCACTACTAGCTATATTGCCAATGATCCCATATAAAGATACTTGAACTTTCTTTGTGGAGAAGAACATTCTCAATAGTTTGTTCCTAGACCTGGAAACTTCCTTCTTTAGAGGATGGAATGGCTCTATTCTTGTGAAGAACTTCTTATTCCAGAAGTCTTTTCGAAACTGATTGTATTACAATAAAAGAGCTCCTCTTAGTGTGTTGTATAACATCTTTCTTTGCTTTTAAATCCATGTTTTAAACAGTTTTAATTCTATGGAGAGTTTAATACTAATTCAGTCATAATTTTACATGTTTTAGCAACATGTATTTTAAAGTATATTTCGTCTTGCAAGCTGCCTTGAATCTCAGTTTTGAGGAAAGGAGGATATAAATAAAGTAGTAGATACAGACAGACAGAATGGAGAAAAAGATTTATGCTTCAAATCTAAATTGCCTGAAGCCCTGTAAGGTACAGTAAGGAGTACACATACACATTGCCAGTTTTATATCTTGGAAGTATTCCTCCCTTCCAAAAAGACAACAAATAGCTTAAAAAAAACCCTAGCAGTTTTGTAAAAATGTTGGTTTCTAGACGTTGAAATAGGCAACTTTGCAATAGTGTCCATTGTCTTTTGAAAGTTGCATGAATGTTTTGAAATATAAAAGAAGTTGCTGAATTTTCATTACAAATGGCTAAAATAAGTTGCTTAATTTTGGCAGTCTTACTTCTGATTTAGTTTTCTCTGTTACCTCTCATCACTTCTAATTTTGGCTATGCTGTTTCTGATATCTTCTCATTTTTATTTTTATTTATTTCATCTTTCTTGTTTTTCGGGCAGTAACACCCCATTGTCTCTCATCACTAAATAGTGGAATGTCATAAGGGAAATACAGTGCGCTGCATCTTTACTTAGCATTGATAGCAAAAGCCTTATTAGATATATCTAGCAAGGTCTATCTGTTCCATTATTCTTTTGCCACAGCCTCCAACCAGATGCCTATAACAAACCCACAAGCAGGACATGAAGGCAATAGCCCTCTCCTAGTGTTGTACCCAGTGACTGGCATTTAGAGGCATGATGTCTCCGATCCAGAAATATTATATTGTATAACCATTAAGGCCATATCCTCCATGAAGTTGGCCATTGGATCACCTCATGCTAATTAATATGCAAGTTTAACCTTGTCCTTTAATGGAAGAACTATCTCCCATTTGCATGTCTTGCTTCATGGGCTGATCCTCTTTTCAAGTATTATGAGAGAAGAGGTAGAACTTAACTCTGTCTGCTCAGTATTACTGATAATTCTATAATTTTTTAGATATTCTCCCCCCTTCATCTTTCTGTATATTGAGTGTTGGAAGTAACATTTTAAAAGTAAGAAACCTATTCATTATCCCAACATCAGCACTAGGGGTGGAAGGGATGTTCAAAAACTATAGAAAAACTTGTTTTTTGAGTATTGAGAAACCCTGATCAGAAGAATCCTGGACTAATGAGAAACTTTGTAGTTCATGACTTAATTGTACACAAAATTTGCATGTGATTGTCTTACACAGAAAGCAGCATTTTCTGTGCAGAAATGTTATTTTCTGCATAGAAAAAGCTGATTCCTGTGCAGAAGACGCTGCAGTTGGGACACTCTATACACAATTCACATTTGATTGATTTCCACAGAAAGCTTTTTCTGTGCAGAAATTAATATTCTGCATAGTGTGAATTTTCCACAGATAAGCCCTGAATTGCAAATAGGCTTTGAAAACTGTGTGATTTTTCAACTTTTTCTTGCAGAGGGAATTAAAATGCTAAAATCACTCATTTCTTCTTTGGAAAGAAATGACGGATACATCTATAATCAGCACAAATCCACCCTCCACGAAGAAGACATTTCATATCTTGGATGCTATGGGGTGAAGAGCCTTTCCCATGCCTTTCCACAATATACTGTTTACACTAGTGGGAGACCAGAGGAGAGCCTCTGTAGGAGACTTCAGTAGGCACGTGCCTATAGGTAGAAGTATTCCATCACATATCAGGGTCCCAAGTCAAGGTTTGCATGTCATCGCCCATACCTAAAATTCACACTGGAAGCATCCTAGTAACTATTTACCATAAAGATCTCTTTTCCGGTCAGTCACTGTTAATTTCCCCATGTATAATATGACAACAATGTATATGAGAAGTTATGGGGTTTTATCCCACTGCATGGGAGTTTACAAATATGTAGGCTGACAAAAATGTGCCAGTTTGTTGTCCATTCACCAAAATTGGAGAGGCCTTTTTAGAAACCCACTGTAATTGTTTTTATTTTATAATTTTTGACATCATTATTAGCCATAATTACCAGGTTACAGAACATTTATGGGTAAGAAGAAAGAAAGAAAGAAAGAAAGAAAGAAGTGCTGATACTTAGGGGAATACTAATTACTTATTCAAATTGGGGGAACTCACTTATTTACATGCCTACATTATGAGAAATACTTGCTCCTACTTGCTACTTGATGCTTTGTAAGTAGTTGTTCAGTCCATAAAAGGATCTGATTTCTTATCTCATATGACTGTTTACTCAGAAGCTTTTGGTGAGGGAAATTGTCAAAAACGTTTTTTTGAAAATCCAAGAATGCACTGCTTACTTCATCCTCTTTCAGGGAAGGTTGCAGAGAAAATTATGTTAAGAAACAAGTTTACTGACATGCTCAGTATCAGAATGAACATGAACATTATTTTCTTTGTATTAGTATCTGTCCTATTGGCTATTAAATGCACTACCTGCTATTAAATAAAGGCAGTATGTGCTGCAATAATAGATACCCCATTGTTATTACTATGTAAGAGCTGGATGCTTCCTCTATAAAAACAGATACCATATTTCATTGACATCATCTTGTTGAAATGCTCTGGTAAAGAAGTTGGCAAATTCTTTGGCTTGGCCATTTAATTCTGGAAGTATTAAGGCATGATGTGGCAAAAGAAAGGACATTCAAGTTGTTTTTCATGGGCAAAGCCAAGTATGGCCAAAGGCAAGAGATTTGGTATTTTGTAATAGAAGAATGCTGGTGTCAATATGCCCTCTGTATCCAAAGCTTTCTCCCTGAAAATTGTTCCTTTTCTTTTGCTTCTCTAATTGCTCTTGCTCAGCTGGAGCTGCTGTGCCTTCAAAACACATTATTTTGTTATGCTGTTGCTTACCCAAAAATAACAGGAGAAAGGTAGAAAAGGGGGCTATATGAATTAGTTATGTTCGGCTTCTGGAAGTGTCATTCCCTCCTCTTCTATTCATGCTTTTTTCTTTTATTTTGGACAGTGGGGAAAGACTAAGGTTTATATTCAGGCCCTTCTATTCACCAGCTGCTTTTACATTGTAAAGATGGAGCTTGCTGTTTGCTGAAATCCCATTCTGTTTAGCAGGTCAGAGGTTCTTGGTAAGAACAACATGGAAAGGACAGGTAGCTTACTAGAAACAAATCTTTAAAAAAAGTAAATTACATGTTGACCATTTGTAGCTTTCCGCAAGCAGCTTGAACTATAACCTTTATAATTAATCTGTTTCCCAGAACTTTCTGTTATGCTAATTATAGGATTGTACTTACCTAGCTTATCTGTGCCTACCTCTTTCTGATCTTCTTTGGGTGTAATGAACAAATGAGGCATATGTGAAGGATTTCCCTGTATGTTCAGTGATCTTGCCCTGGCCCATACACACACAGGTATGTATGTTTTTCCAAGTTGCAGGCCATCAGACATACATGCATTGAACTGTATGCCCATGCCACATTTTATAGCCAATGCATGCGGGTTTGCTGAGGCATAGGGTGGCTGCATTCACATGGCTGCAGTGTTTTCCAGCACTGAGAATCCTGGAATTCTCTTGAGGCATTGTCACATTTCATAACCTGGGGAGAAAAAAACACTTAGTGTTCTTGTATTCTAATTTAATTTCATATGGTAAGAATGGTCAGAAAGAGTATGTGTGGAGACTGAATGACAGGTGTAGAATGTAGACTGTACTTTTGCATATTGACAATGATCGGTGGGGAGGCTGAGAGTGGGAGGTACTGTTGGAATGACAAGGTAAGGATGAGGTTTCTCCTGAAGAAGAAATGGAGAGGAAGGGTATGAGTTCTGAGGAGAGAGGCTGAGATTATGACAGTGTGAGGGAAGATTATGTCATATAGTTAAGGGACTGTTTATTAGTAGGATAATAATATAAAAGAAACTGCATTTAATCTTTCCTGAAGAAGGAAATAATGTCAATATAATATCAGTAGTTGTTTTTATTATTAATCATAACCATGGATGGTGGGTAGTAAAGTGACCATTATCATGGGACTGACAGAGTCATTCAAACTATTTATATCAGGGGGCTAAGTGCCGCCTTGGCCTGCATGCAGCTCCCTACCTCAGACTCCCATGCCCCCATCCCAGTTTTTGGGGAGGAGAGGGGATGTTCAATTGGATCTCCCGAAATTTTTTGTGGGTAAAGTTATCCAATACAGGCTATTTTCGGCACCCTAGGGCCTGTTTTCAGCCCATGGATGCTTTCTTCTTCCCTCTCAATTCCATCTGCATTGCACATTCATTGCAGTCAGCAGTAATTTTTTTTTTTTTTGCCAAAAGATGCTTCAAGTGACTGTCATCAAATGATGCTCATATTGCTGTGACAGCAGTAGGGCTTTGTGTATTTCAGAAAATCCAGGGAAGTTAGTTTCCTGGTATATATTTTTCCCAAATATTTCCTTCCTTTAATTACACAGACGTTTAAATCATATCATTCTGTTTGTATCTCTGCTCTGAACTTGTATCTCTCCTCTGCTCACTGTCTCTTCAACCAGCTTCAGCTGCGTACCGTGTTCTATGTAGTCTCTCTACTTACTGAATTATATGCACAGTGGGAGGGATGAGGGCAGCATACTAGTTTTCTTCAGTTGGGCTGGGCCTATGTGGGATTTCATGAAGTACTTTTCTGATTGAAGCTTGGGGGCAACCCATGACTATCCTGAGAAAATGAGAAAAAAACAGTTTCAAAGGCTTCTGGCTGTGTGGTATGCGCAGCTTGCCGCCATCAGGAAATGTCGTGAAACAAGAAAAAGTTAAAAATCTTAAAGAGGTTAACAAGCCAGCCTCCTGTTCTCATCTTCTTTCCATTTTTGGCAACTAGCTGCTGTTGGCTGCTGGTGCATCTCTTCTCAGCTGACATCTCTTTCATAATATTACTACAGCAAGAGCCATTATGTATCTGAATATCTTTCAGCACTGTATTGATTTTCTTATCTCAGATAGATAGGTAGATAGACAGACAGACATATACATATATGAGAGAGACAGATCAGGTGAAAAAGGAGCTGAAAAGACAGTGAAGGCATTCATAGGTATATCATCATTATTTATTTGGAAGTGGAGGAGGAGAATCCTGTCTTTTATAAAATGTAGCATTTTGTTAAGGAATGAAAAAACTGAAGCAGGATATCAGTGCCCTTAGCATTTCCTAATGTATTCTGTTTGTTTCTTCTTCTCCTAAACATACATTTTTCTTTTACATTCAGGAGGTTTGTGCCTATTTGTCAAAATATCAATGTTTGTCCTTTTAACATCTTTCAACAGATCTACGATGAAAAAAGGAATCTGTTTGAAGTAAGAGAGAATGTTCCAGATAAAATAGTGGAAAAAGTGGCAGGGGACATTGAGAGCCTGTTGGCCAAGAAAGTCCGGGCATTAAAGGTAAGGTAGCTCCATGGAGCATTAACATTGTTTAGCGGGTCTGGTGGAACAGGGAGTGAGCAAAAAAGTGGAAGTGGTATGTATGACTGCATTCTAATATTGACACAATTCCCAGCTTCTGCTTGTGATTACTTTATGCCAAATGGGTCATGGAATGTTTGGGGAGACAGCAAGCATGTCTGATGCCAGTATCAGTAGCATTTCAGTTCAGACATCTTCCTTGTTCTTGGTATTGCCACCGTCCTGGAGATGCAGTTAGAGATCCTTTAAACATGAGCAATGCACCTCTCCTCACTGACATGACTAAATGATCTCAGGTTCTGTTCCTTATTGGGATGTTCAGAGAGGTGGTCTTTTCTATTCATTTGGGGAGCTGTAATCCAAAATATTAATGTGTAAGCAAGTAGTGAATGAGAGGGGCAGAAAGTAATCTGACTTGTAATAAGGTATATAATTAACTTGGGTTTTGGAGTACATTTTCAATCTAATTTCCCATTTCATATCTTTTCCCTCCTGAATTCTGTAAGTGCCAGAGTAAGCTAATGTATTTAAGCTGCAGTGTAAGTTGAACCTGACCCTCTCTGTAATAATCTCCAGTATCTGGAACAACTGCTTCACTTTTTCAGATTAGGAATCTTCACATGGAGGACCTTGGCTATAGCACAGCAGCTTTTATATTTGAATGGCCACATATATGCTGTTTTACTTTCTTGAGCTTAAGCTTGTATCTGATAATGTAACTGTGTGGTGGAAGGGCTGATGTGCTAGTGTAAGGCCTGTCATACTAGAAGTTGCACATTTTTAGAGTTCAAGGTGGTGCCAAATAGAGTCTCACTGTTAAGCAACATCTTGAGCAACTGCTTATGCAATGGTGTGATCTAGTAGGACTCCACTAGCAAAATTCGTACTATGCTAGTATCATGCTGTATTTAGGCGTCTGTATTTTCTTTTAATTTAAAATATTTTGAAGTTGCCTGTTGTTGAAATTTGTGTACTGCTTTTCCACACCGAGTCTGAAGTGTCTCACAATAATGTCTGACAATGCTTAGAAGCAATAAGTACTGCCAACCCTCAACATCTTAATATTGGTTCATTGCAATATCACAGTATCAGCATTTGAATAAACAAAAACTCTAATGCAGTGACAGAAAGACTACATAGATGGAAAAATGGAGTTGTTCCAGAATACAGATTAAAATCAGTCTGGTCCTTGAGAGCAGCAATAATGGTAAGATAAAGTGCATAAATATTAAAGTGCAATTATACAAAAGTGCAATCAGCTCCAATCAACCCAGTAGTGAAAATATTCAGATCTCAGCAACAGTCCAGGTTGCTTTTCTCCCCTCCTCATCAATTTCCTTGGCCAGTCTTTCTGCACTGTATTCCCTTTTATACCAGCATGTTAGGGCTATAATCCTGTACCTACTCAGGAGAAATGACCATTGAACTCAGCAAGACTTAGTTCTGAACAGACATGCATGGAATTGTGCTGTAGGACCTCTAGCTACTATCTGTGTTCTCACACAACAGCTGAATTCATTAGTCAGGGGAATTTATTAATAACTGGGATTTTTCAAAGCCTAGCAAAATAATTTGACTAAACAGCATAAGGATGACAGTTGTGTATAACAGTGAAATTGATCCATGCATTCAGGGCTATCTCTTTAACTGAGACTTTTCAAGAGAGATGCAAGGTATTACAGTGGAAGAAACAACTGTCATCTAAGTCCAGATTTTTAAAAATTGAACAATAATACTCTTGTCTAACTTTATCATCATCTTCTTTCCTGTCCTGGTTATCACCTCCAACAGTGCTGCTCAGTTTGCCATTGAAGAATTCACCTGGCTTGAGTGGGTATTTGTTGTTGTTGTTGTTATAAATCCAAAGGCATTTGGTCCCTTTTCTATAGCACTGCCTCCCTTATATGCTGGTTTCAAACTTATTCCTGCTGTTCTTTTTAGCTGAATCATCACCTCCTTCATGATTCATGAGAGTGGTGATTTTTTAAATTGTCACTGTCATTTGCAGCTGAGTCAGAATGGGATGCATGAGTGAAGAGGGATAGGTGGACGGGTAGTAGAAGCACAGCTCTTACCATGTGAACCATGCCTGTTCAAGGTCTCTTAGCAGCAAAACTTTGCAAGGTTTCAGAAGCCCTGTCCACTGTTACATGTGGCCACTCTTCTAAGGGTGGCTTGCTTTGGGCTATAGCTCCAGAAAACTAGAATAATGCACAGTCCTATGTATGTTTACATAGAGGCAAGCGTCATCAAGTTCAGTGGCATTTACTGGCAGGTAAGTGTATTGCATCTACATTGGCTACACTGCATCTACTGCCTATGAATTACCCATGAGGAAGTCATGTGGACATTTGGAATTTTGAATTAAATATGTGCTCATGTGAATATAATCCCTCCGAACCGTCACCACCAACAGCTTGTTTGACAGATGATGCCTATTAATTTTTCACATAATACGCCTGGCCACAGACAATTTTCTTTGCCTTATGAATGCTGCATATTCCACAGTTTATTGGAGGTTATGCCTTGAAGTGTGCAATTTCTGTACCGTGACCTGAATAAAGACTGCTGTCTAAGTTGATGTTTTTATCTCAGTGTTCATCTTGTCCAATAGTATAAAATATAGCAATTGGAGAGTACAGGAAGCGGAAATAACAAAAGGGCTCTGGGTGTTCTGTGCTCCTTTCCACTTTCCTCTTCTGCTCCTAATCCAGCTTGGCAGCTGAGTTCAGCAGAGTCACCCTGGCTCTGTCTGTTCAGTTGCAGGATCTCTGGTATGAGTCCTTTAGCAGTGGAAGCTCAGCTTTGAACTTGGTTTTTCTTTCTCCTGTTCCCTAGAACAGAATATTGTGTATTGACTGTTTGGAACATGTAATATTATGATAAAATATGATCTACCTTGGGAAAAAATACTTGGCATAATATCATCTTCGTCGTCGTCATCATCATTGTCATTGCTCGACCTGAGACTCAAAATGGTTTACAAAAATAAAAACACATACAGATAAAAGATAATCAGTAATACCTGTGCCTGTGTTCCTTAATTACAGGAATTTGTTAAACATTCCAAAATGTGCAGCCTGCTTCTGATTTCTGATAAAATATAGGTGTATAACAGAGCAATAGCATAGCATGTGTATTTCTATACCATTTATCAGCTAAGTGCTCTCTAAGCGGTTTGCAATGTGTTAGCTAATTGCCCCTAACAAGCTGGGTACTCATTTTACTAACCTGCAGAAGGATGGAAGGCTGAGTCAACCTGGAGCCCGGCAGGATTGAACTCACAACCTTGTGGCTGCAGTACCAGCATTTAACCACTGTGCCACCAGGGCTCCAACAGAGCTTGGAAAAGTTACTTTTTTGGACTAACATCCCCCCTTCAGCCAAGATGGCCAGCAGTAAAAGATGTCTCCAGTGTGGGAGTTGTACTGTGGTCAGTATAGGGCTGGCAAAACAAGCAGATGAAAGTGCCTGAAATGCTACCACATCAAAATAGATGCTGCCACTAGAGCACTCTAAGAGGCAATTTCACACTTTACCAGGAGGTAAATGTATTGCCTCAAAGCACCCCTGCTCTGTTTTTAAAGTACAGAAATGTGTGAGATTATATTTTGGGGTGTTTGTGAAGAAGAAGCATTTTTTGCATCATATGTTTACACAGGCTGTGACTCAAGGTAGCTGGTTTAATCATGCTGTGTCTCATTTCAATAACATTGTGTCAGCTGTAGCCATCTAGCTTATCAGATGGAGAAGAATGAGTGGGAACAGCAGACATATAAAGAATTTATACCATTACCTTCTGTCAGGCAAGATTGTAGTTTATGAGTAGGATACTGGGAAGTCTGGGCTACTTGAACTTTGATTGTTTTTTCCTATTCCTTTCTATCCTACCAAACATGAATATGCAAAATTGGGTTAATTTATACAGCCAATAGTATTAAATAGAAGGTTTTAAAACAACAACTGTACTCTATTTGGGATGGCCAAATGCAAAAAGTGGGCAGGCCTCTTGAATCTTTATATGACAGAGGAAATTCTTTCTTCTTGATAATTATGAAATACACAAGAGCCCTGCCCTCTTTTTCTTCTGGCCTGTATAATTATACAACTTGAGACAGCAGGTAGAGATTGCATGCCTAAATATTCCCCCATTATTTGTTTTCAAAACCATCCCTGTACATTAAAAAATAACATGTCAAAGAGAAGACCTTTCTGCCAAAAGTCGTCCGCTACAGTAGAAACTTTACCACATCATTGGATTGCTATAGCTCTACACAAAGTTCTAATATGCTTGCTTGTGTCGTCTCACATTGACTGACTCTAACATGTGTCACAGTTGCCAAATAGCAACAGGATAGTGCTATCAAAATATCACTCTTGGAGCTTAGTCTTCTGCATCCTTCTGTGGAAGTAAGTCCCACTGTGCTCAGTGGGGCTTAATACCAGCCACGTGTGCACAGGAGCATTGCTTCAGAGTTGACTTTAGACATTGTGATGACAAAGCAGTGGTGGTCACGTAGGGCCAGCAGAACCTTGGGGCCAACATAGCCTTGGACAGCTGCTCATGCTCTGGTGTGACTGACATGCCTTTGATGGCCCAAGCCCATCAAGAAGTAGGCTATAGATTTTATATCACCTAGAACTTCAAAACAGCCATCCAGAGCAAAAATTTGCAGTGTGCTCTGACTGTTTCTGTTCAGTCAGAAGGAATCTTGAGCTCAGTATGTGGCTTGCGTAAGCTTGTGTCATACATGCAGAATGTACTTTACCAGGCAAGTGTATCCTTTCAACAGCCCTAATACCTATATTCTTCTCCTTTAAGGTTATGCACTAAGTGAAATCTTTATTAGTCCTTTAGTACCTTGACAGGAAGAATGAAAAATGTTCAATTGTTTAGAGCCCTGGGGGAAGAAAACTGGCATTTAATAGAATAGGCTCTTTTCAGAGCACTTTGTGACTCTATTGTGGTCAGCAGCTAAAGATTCCCTGTGAATAAGTGCTTGGCTCATGATGGAAATAGTTGGGTAGGTGAGTTGGGCATGAATCCCTGCTTTAAGCCAGAGTGGACACTTGGACACTACACCTCTCTGTTTCTGCTGGTTTACATATCCCATGTTTCAGAGATTTTGTTCTCTTTAGAATTATGGAAGAGTGAGAAATAGAGTGCCAATATGCAGGTCAGGATCTGTTCCCTGAGGAGGCTCAGAGATTTTTTTCGTCTATATTTTGAATCAAACAAATCTTCTGATATGTGGGCTGTAATATAGGCCCTTTCCTCAGGATGACACTCTCTCATGTTGTTCTGTTGCAATCCCGCAGCACCTGTGCTGTGATGGGAACATGTCCCTAGCGCTTCTCTGCACACCCAACCAGCTGCCTGCAGAAGGGAGCCCAAGGGACATGCCCCTTCCTTCTGTGCTGAAGCTGGCCTTCTTCCCATGCTGCAGCAGAGAAGGAAGCACATGGTCATGCTTCCAGCCCTTCTACATGGCTGGCTGCGATGGAAGGCTCGCATATTTGGGGGTGATTTACAGAGTTTTTCTGTCAATTATATACCCCATGATTGTGCCAGTTTGACAATGCACGAAGGGTGGGACCATGATGATGTCATGCGGAAGCATTGTTGTGGTCCCATTCCTCTCATGTCCCAGTGCCAGGGGGACTCCATCCTGAGGAAAGGGCCACAGTTAACCTTTGGGTGTCTCATTTCCCTGAATTCTACAATGGCAGTTCACATCTTAAATAGCATACCAAGATGCCACGTTTAAGAGAGAATATCTAGAAATGTGTGTCTTTGAAAGGAAATATTTTCAAAAATGCTTATATAAAAACATATATAAATACACATTTTTGCACAGATGTTTTTAAAATGATAATACAGAAAAGGGACAAAACAGACTTAGGAGTAAAGACAGGAGAAACTAACAAGGGCCCTAAATAAAAGTGACTTGTCATTCTCAGTTGTAACCCACTGCTTCATTTGAAATGTGACGCAGTAGGAGATGTCAGTGGATACCATGAACTACTAGAAAGATAAAATGAGTCTTAGAGCATGTCAAGCCTGTATTCTCACTAGACTTGAAGATGACTAATCCGAAGAGTACTTTGGACATATCATGAGACAATGTGATTCATTGGGAAAGATTATAATGCTTGGTAAAGTGGAAGGCAGTAGGAAAAGGTGGAGACCATGCCACAAGCGGTTTGACTCAGCCAAGGAAGCTGTGGCTCTGAGTTAATAAGACGTTAGTGGAGCTATTGGGAAAGTCTCTTAGCAGAGTGTCTCTGAGGTCTCCTGTTCATAGGGTCACCATGAAACTAAGTCAACTTGACTGTACATAAGAATAACAAAAACTCACTACCAAGAAGTGCAAGATGGGCTGAGCACAGGTTTATATGCACTGCATCTGTATGTCCTATAATAAACCTGAGGCCATTGTTTTGGAAGAATGAGGAGAAACCATCAGAGTGAGCCAATCTAGCTGAGTGGTTAGTAGCTAAGAATGTCAGACTAGAACTGGGAGCATCCCAGGCTGAATTTCCACTTGGCCAGTGCAGCTCAGTGGGTGGCTTTGTATCATTCCTTAGATCTCTACCTAACTGACCTCATGGTGTTGTTCATAAGAATAGGAGGGGTAAACTACTCTGAGTTCCTTTGATTAAGGGCAAGATATAAATAGAAAAAGAATACATAGCATACTCAGTTTGCATCTGCTCCCAACTAGGTAACAACTGGCTTCGTACACTGCAGAATACAAGATGCAGCAGACAAGATCTGAGTAGGTCAGAGATGAGGATGGATAGCTGGAGGCAGAAGCATAGAAAGGTTGTGTGATTTTTGTAAGATTATGTAAGAGGCTGTTGGTGACAGGGTGGCTTAGGCTCTTTCCACACCTTACCTTCTTCTGGCGCTGGGGTGCGGGGATCGCGCAAGCAGCCTCTGGCGAGAGGCTCTCACATCTGGGGTCCTTTAGCTCTGCATGAGCTGTCTGCTCGCGCGAGAGCCCCGCCTCTTCCTTCCGCAGTGCAGCCTGGGACCTTCCCAGGCTGTGCTGGGGCAGGAAGCATGACTGGCGCAGCTCCGGAGGCTCCACACACCAGGTAAGTGCGCACGGGGCCTGGGAGCAATGTGCGATCGTGCACCATTTTCGGCTTCCAGCTGAAAATGAAAAGGTGCACAATCGGCACCTGTCGGCCCCTGGAGCATCGCACAGTTGTGAGTGCGTCGTGCAGATCGCTCCTCACAATCACGCGATGCTCCAGGTGCACTTTCACTTGGAAAATGCTGTGCAGAAAGGGCAAAGAGAACTCAGGCTCTAATTGCTCTGGCATAGACTATGTGTGAGGTTTCTTCCCCACTGATCAGATGGGGGAGAGGGGAAAAAAAATACTTTCTTTTCACTGTATTTCTCATGGAACTTGGAGACAAGAGATTCTGTTGACACTGTGTGTGTGTGTGTGTGTGTGTGTGTGCGCACGCGCGTGCGCACGCTCCAGCATGCAGAACATAAGCCCACCCAACAATAGAAATGGAAATTAGTCTCCTCTGCTGAGCACTTGTCTTAAAAACCCACACAGCCTAAATTGAAGAAAAACAACATTTAAAGGTATAATCTCCCTGCTTTGTTAATTAATAGTGACAATTCATCCCCGTTCCCCACTTCTTCTTTAATTGCTGGTTGGCTGTTTTTGTTTTAATTATATTTTTAATTTGCTCCTAATCAAATTCTGGCTTGTTGTCTCAGTATGTTTATTTAATTATTTTGCTAGCATATGTGGGCCCGAGTGTGTGTAAATGTGTTTGGTGACATGCTTCTCTCTGTTTTCTCTGAGTCACCCCCCAACCTCTCATCTCAGACTGGACCAGATCCAGTAATCCAATTTGAATCCAATCTCTGAGGTCTGGAATTCTAATTTACAGATTGCAGAGTGGGAGTTGAACAATGCAAACACCAAAATTGGAGTTTATTGTCTAATCTAATCAGGGGCCATCAGATGTTTGTAACAAGTCTATCAAAGCTGCATTGGGCCCTTCCACTGATCGGTGTAAGCAGCCTTCTAATAATGCTAAAGAGATTTAGAGTTTCATGCACTTTCATACAGATTAATTTGCATGTTTTACTTTCTTCCCCAGGGCAGGCTTGGCAGAAGCCCAGCCCACTTTGCTTTTAGAACTTCATAAGCAGCTTCATGTCCTGTGAAGGATTATCCACATGTTAGGTTTTTGAGTCCTAAAAATGGCAGGGTTCTTGCAGTCCATAAGTATGTTCCTCTCCCACTTGCTTGTGGTGTCGTGGTCCAAATGGTGTTTTCATCAAGCTTAATGTGCTAAATTTTGTACTTCACTCAAAGGTTGGTTTGGATTTATCCAGAGCTCAAGCTGCAATACATACCACTACTCATAGGGAGAATGTGGTTTGGAAGAATCAAATGATTGTTTCAAAGAAATATGGAGAAATGAGAGTGGTGTAGTTTTTAAAGCTGGGGTAGGCAGCTTGTAGCCCTCTGGTTGTTGCTGGATTCCAACTCCCATGAATTTTCACTGTTGGCTATGCTGCCTACGATGGTGGGAGTTGCAGCCCACAATATCTGAATAACCCATTTTCTCCATTCTTGTTTTAAAGGTCTGGAATCCAGTTGGATAATGGGGTGATTCCTCCCTGGCTACACCCCTTTCAGACCAGTCTGAGGTGATATGAATGGGGGAAGGCAAATTAAAAGAATTAACCACTTGGAAAATTGCATTTCCTTATCATTCACAAGTATAAGGTTGATTATTGGGAAAGTCTAATTCCAGTATGCTGCTTGTGTCCCAAATTGCAAGAAAGGTGGGATATGAATAAAATAAAATAAAATAAATCCAATTGAAGGTTAAGAGGGGACATGATAGCCATGTTTAAATATTTGAAGGGATGCCATGTAGAGGAAGGAGAGGGCTTGTTTTCTGCTGCTCCAGAGACCAGGACAAGGAGCAATGGATTCAAGCTGCAGGAAAGGAGATTCCACCTGAACCTCAGGAAGAACTTCCTGACAGTCAGGGCTGTCCGGCAGTGGAATATGCTGCCTCAGAGAGTAGTGGAATCTCCTTCTTTGGAGGTTTCTAAGCAGAGGCTTGATGGCCATCTGTGGGGAGTAATTTGAGGGTGTTCCTGCACGGCAGTGGGTTGGACTAGATGGCCCCTGTGGTCTCTTCCAACTCTACATTTCTATGATTCTATGATATTTTAGATCGAGGGTGGGCAAAGGAGATCCCTGGGACTGCAGGTGGCCCCCAAGGATGCTCAGACAGCCCTCAGTCCCTCCAGACTCCCCAGCCTGCCTATTATCCGGTAAGATAGGTGAATTGCCTTTCCTGGAAGCTTCCAGGATCTGCAATTAACCTTCTAAATAGGTCACAGCCCCCCAACTTCGTGGTTTAACATTAAAAAAAGAAGTTTGAGAAAAAGTTTAATGTGGTAGACATAGTAATTTCACCAGATCCCAAAAGCTTGGACAACCTCTCCCATTGGTTTCATTTATACATGCAATAGGCAGGGAGACAGCACTAATTCCTTTGGTTCTCCAAAGGCTAGAATCTTCCAGTATCAGCTTTGGAGGTATTTCCTCTAGAACATTCCTCTACTGCAAGCACACCATAATCTCAGTGGAGAAAATGGAGTTCAAAGCTTGCCCGTATCAGGAACATGTGGCAGGAGCAGGGGGAGAAATCAGTTGGTACAGACCCAGCATAGATGTTGACTCCTCCTCCCACAGGTCAAGGGAACACCAACACAATCCCTGAGACTACCCTGGCTTTCTCAAGAAGATGGCTTGTGTGTGTGTGTGTGTGTGAGAGAGAGAGAGAGAGAGAGAGAGAGATACATCGACAGAATCTCTATTCTGTCACAGCCACCCACTTTAAAATGTACACAATCGCTTCTCGGCCTTTTGGCTAAGATCAAGTGTAGTATCTGTTCTTATCAGTTAAATATCTGATACGTCCTCTATTTGATTGATACGAAAAGAGGGGAAGGACGAAAAAGAAGTTAAAAATTATAGACCAATCTCTCTGTTGAATATAGACTACAAGATTTTTGAGGCTGTCTTGGCAAAACGATTGAGAGAGATATTACAGGATAAGATTCAAGAAGATCAAACTGGCTTTCTCCCTGGTAGATAAATGATAAACAATGTAAGAACTATTTTGGACGCAATTGAATATTATGATAGAAATCCAGGGAAGAAGGCGGCACTTATCTTTCTGGATGCAGTAAGGGCATTTGATAATCTCTCTTGGACTTTTATACATTGGGTGCTGAAAGAATATGATTTTGGGGAAGATTTCTGTAAATGGATTAAGGCAATTTACCAAGACCAATCTGCAAGGTTAATAATAAATGGTGACATTACAACAAGCTTTGTAATAAATAAGTGGGTATGGCAAGGGTGCCCATTATCACCACTATTGTTTATAGCTACCTTGGAAGTACTGTTGATTATTGTAAATGAGGATCCACAGATAAAAGGCCTAAACATAAGAAAAAAGGAATTGAAATTGAAAGCTTTTGCAGATGATGTAATCATATTTTTGGAAGATCCACAAGAATCAATACAGGTGCTGATGGAAATTCTACAAAAATATGGATTAGTTGCAGGATACAAGATAAATAAAGAAAAGACAATGATGTGTAGATTGTTGCCAGGCTGGCAAAGTTTTCCTATGAGTGGACAGCAGAGAGAAGAGGCAGTGTGGCCAGACAGCCAGGTGCAAGGTCAGAAGGATCATTATGGCTATGTCTTGTATATTAGAGAAGGCCAGATGCCAGAGCACTGATTGGGTCACCCCACATGTTTCAGGGTGACAAGGTAGCATAAAAAAGCTGGTGTTTGCCTTGACCAGCTGCCAGTTAGACTCCCTAACTAGACCTGCCATGCCATTGGCAGTATACCGATTGTAAGGAGAGATGCTGCCTGATTTCCGATTTTCTGCTTTTCCTCTTTGTCTAATTGCTGGAAAGCAAGCCTGTTTTTGCTAAGCCTTGTCTTAGAGTGTGGCAATAAATCAGTACTCTAAGCCTAACTAATAAGCCTCTGGAATTTTTTATGCTTCACTCTGCTGCGGTGAAGCCTTGCTTCACAGATAAGCACTCTGCTCATGCTCAGAGGAGCCCAATCCTGCCAACCCTGACAGATGACACTAAATATGACTAAAAAAGAGCAAGTTGAGATGGAGAAAAGATCTCGATGTCAACTAACTAAGAAAACACAATATCTAGGGATTAACATAACAAAAAAGAATCAAGAATTAGTTGATAATTATTTGAAGATATGGAAAGAGATAAAAAATGATATGGAGAAATGGAAAAACTTAAACCTATCACTCTTGGGAAGAATAAATGCTTTCAAAATGTCCTTACTACCTAAGCTTATGTTTCTATTTCAGAATTTACCAATAATAGGAAGTGAGAAGATATTTAAAGAATGGGAAAAGGATTTACAAAAATTTATTTGGCAAGGTAAAAAACCAAGAATAAGATTCAAAACACTTAAGGATGCAAAAGAGACAGAAGGATTTTGTTTACTTTCTTTGAAAATTTATTATCATGTGTGCTGTTTAGATTGGATCAAGGACTGGATTCAATTAGAGAGAACAACTGTTAAAGAATTGGAAGAAATAAATATTAGATTGGGATGGCATGGATATTTATGTTATGATAGATTAACAGTAAATAAAAAGTTTAACAATCATTGCATCTGGAAAACATTGTTAAAGATTTGGATACAAAAGTGGAAATATTACACAAAACTTCCAATATGGACTTCACCACAAGAAGCATATGGAATGGCTCCAACAAAACAAGGGAATCTATTAACATATCAAGAACTTTTGAAATGAGAGGAGGAGAAACCAAGAATGCACACAACAGAAGAATTAAAAGAAAAAGGACATGAGTTAAAATTGGCTGCCATGGAGACAACTTAAAGAAAGATTTAAAATAGATCAAAAATTGTATGGATTTGAGAGAAGAGAAAATGAACTAGATCTATTGATGAAGGGAGATCAAAAGAAGAGAATCTCTAAATTCTATAAATTACTGTTGAAAAGAGAAATGGAAACAAAGGTAATTAAAGACAATTGTCAAATGGGCTCAGAATGTGGGGCATCCAATCGAACTAGAAGTTTGGGAGAGAACATGGAAGACTGATATAAAATTTATAACAAATTTATATTTAAGAGAAATTTTTTAAAAAATGTTCCATAGATGGTATTTGACTCCAATAAGATTGCAGAAGGTAACTAAATCTGGGACTGGGAAGTGTTAGAAATGTGATGAAAAGACCGGATCCTTTTTTCACATGTGGTGGACTTGTAGAAGGGCAAGAAAATTTTGGAAGGGGGTAATGATGGAATTCAAAGAATTTGCAAATTGAATTTTGAAATGATACCGGACTTTTTTTTCTTAGATATGCTAGGACAACATAGACAGATAAGAAGGCATCAGAAGATATTGTTATATTTGATAACAGCAGCGAGGTTGTTGTATGTGCACTATTGGAAAGAAAATAGAGATATAAATTTAGAAGAGTAGAAACTAAAAGTTCTGGAGATGGTAGATATAGAAAAATTAGCATTTTCTTTGAAAAATAAACCTATACAGAACTTTAAAAGAGAATGGAAAGGTGTATTGGACTGGTTAAAGATATAAATTTATAAGATGTATAAGAAATGGAACAAGATACAATGTAATTGTCTTTTCCTTTGTTAATGAAAATGTAATTGCTCTTCTTTTGTGCAAATAGAAACAAAGCAATTTCAACTGGAGAACACAAGTGTGGAAGTGGGGGGGTGGGAGGGGTACAATTAAAAATGACGTAACCCACACATTTTTCTTTTTTTTTCTTTTTGCAATTAAACTTTAATAAAAATATTTTTTAAAAATGTACACACTTGAACCTAGAAGACTATTGGGGAATACCACCTTAATACACTGAATTCTTCTCCACATATTTATCTGTTGGTTTCCATGCAGGTACTCTCTTCTCTGACACTTCAGATGTACCATACAGCAGGATTCTCCATTGCCCTAGAATCTACAGTGGATCTTGACATTTTTTTTTTTTACAATATATATCATTTGGACAGAGAAGGCACAGTATAGGGTCCCATGGATTCTTCAAGGTCTCATGGACAGTTAATGGAACCTCGCTAATTACTGATGGCTATTCACCCCTAATTTAATGGATAGTCACAATCTGTTAAACTTACAGATTTTTTGAGGACTGAAGCCAACCACTTGTTTGTTCCTGGCCAGTGCAGACAGGCTAGATGGGTGTTAAGAGGCTATAAACTGGTGTGGGCAACTGAGAGAAGCTGCAGGCTGCTTTAGTTGCCCCCCTCAAGAACCTCACCCCATGCAAAAAAGTAAAAAATATTTGACTTTACAATACCCCCATATACTGTCTAGAAAGTGCTTTGACATTTTTCCTATGTTTTAGGAGATCCTTGGATTATTTTAGGCTCAGGAACCTTTTTCTAACTACATAAATAACCAGAAGCCACCTTGTTTACTTCCTGTTTTAAAAGAAAGGCTCCTCTAAGATGGCCCAGGGATGACCAAAAAGATGGTGAAAAGGCCCACATACCTTTAGGGGCATTTGGGGGCAAAATTAATCCCTGGGGGGGCTACACTTTGCCCACTCCTGCTGTAAATATTTCTGAAGAGGAGGACTGTGTTTCCACAGTATTAAAGGAAACAGTGGTGAGAATTTTACTCTGAAAACCCACACATTACTGCATTATTTTGGATGATATTAAACTAGTCTCCTTTTTTTTTTCTTTTTGGTAAAGTGATTGTTTCAGTGGTGCTGAATCAAGCTTCTTTGAATGAAACCAGTCACTTAGACCACTTTATTTGGGTCTTTGGTATGATTTTAAAAGCTGGCTGAAGACATTCAGTTCAGAACTCTGGCTAGAGTGATCTCATTTTCCCCCAACAGCTCACTGGAACTGGAGAAAGAGAAGTGGGTGGCAAGGAAAGAGAAGTCAGAGGC
The DNA here is from genome assembly GCA_948474755.1 of Ctenosaura bakeri. Classification (NCBI taxonomy): domain Eukaryota; kingdom Metazoa; phylum Chordata; class Lepidosauria; order Squamata; family Iguanidae; genus Ctenosaura; species Ctenosaura bakeri. The sequence continues at coordinate 319,638 of CAOLHI010003201.1, read as the reverse complement.
CCACTAATGGCTCTGGCCCTAGCCACTACCAGCATTTAGGCAGATTACCACTAACGGAGTATGGTCCCTGACAGGAGATTTATCAACTCTAATTTGACTCATTTCTTCTCTGGGGACTGAAATGGCCTTGGTGGCCTTGATGGGTTACCTTTTCTGGGACTTAAGAGTATATCCCTGCTGGTTCTGCAACTTAAATACCATCAGCTGTGGTACTCTTTTGGGCTGTTATGAGGCTGGGCATCTCCATGGTACAGTGGCTCTGATCCTATATAGTTAGACATACCCCCCAAAGTGGTGCTAAGGGTTATTATTTGACCCCTTGGTCATTATCTTGTGGGATTCTCTAGGATTCCAACCTCTCCCCCATACTATTTAATATCTCTGTGGAGCTGCTAGAAGAAGTCATCCAGTGCCAGAGGGCCACCTGACATCAGCCAGTACTATTTCTCCTTTGTCAGCTGGTGCCAAGAACAGTCTTCTAGGTGTGGTATTAGAATGGATGTGAGTTGACAAAATTGAACTGGCTGAGACAAAGAATCTGATAGCCAATAGATGGATGGATTTGCCCTCTTACTTGAAGGGACAACTTCAGAGCTTGAGTTCAGAATTGCTCTTAGCACACTGGGCCAAAACTGTATTTGCCCAGTTTCAACAGGTTTCATAACCTTGCTGCGATGCCTAGAGGTATTCTAGGCATCATGAATTTAGATAGTTGCCATGGGACCTAGGTGAGTCTGCCCTTGAAGAGTGTTCAGAAATGCTGCTGTCACAGAATGCTGTTGCATATCTCTTTTTCAGATTATGTTGCATCATTCCTGTTCCATCTGCTCTGGCTTCCTCTGAGCTTCCAGACCCCATTGAAGCTACTGCTTGTTTCATGTGAAGCCCTAATTGGCTTAGAAGCTGAGGGAGAGCCTCCTTGCTGATGAGCCTGTATGTCAATTGTGGTAATCATCATAGGTTGTGCTGTACGTTCCATCCACAAGGGATGAGCAAGTAGGATGTTCTCGGTGATAGCACTCCTGTTGTGGAACTCTTTTTTTGAAAGAGATGCAGGTGGCATTTTTTGTTGATGGTTTTTCAGCAGACTGGCAGGACTTTCCTTCTCTTGCAAGATTTTGAAAGGTTTATTAACATTGCTGGCTGATATTCTTGTGTGTGCATGTTTGAGCAAAATTAGCATTCTCAATTTTTAATTGCATTTTTTTTGAGGGGGTATATACATGTTACTGTGTGGTTTTTCACTGTAGCTTTAAGATTATTAGATTAAATTGAAGTATGCTGTTGCCTTCTTCTCCTTTTTAAAATAAATAATCTAGCAGTTACTGGCCCCCCACAACTGCTAACACAGCATATCTTCACTAGTCTGATAGGGTCTAACTATACCACTTTTTTGGTTCTTGGCAGTATGATTTCTTTGGGTCAGTACTTCCCCTTTTCCTGATGGATCTTGATTCTTCCATTTGGTAGGCATTACATTTGATAAACATTGATAGGCATTGTACAAGGCCATACACTTGCGATTATCCATCACTGCTTAATTGCATCCAGGAGTGTTGTGTTCTACAGATCCAAATTAGCTGAAAGATACATACGAGCTCTAACTGTTTTTGTTTGTTTATTTAAATTAGGGGACTTGTTTTTGTTTTATGACAAGTTTTTTACATTGCTGGAACAGGTGAAAACTAACATAGACTTCACTGAAAGTCTTCCTGTTCCCTGGTCTATTGGCAAATACAGCACTTGGTAGGATAATGAAAGATTAATTTGATTGGTTAAAAAGAGGAGAGGGCATGTTCTTTGGCTTTGATCAACATGCACATTTATCTTCAATGATCCTGAGTTCTGAACTCCCAGAGCTCAGATCAGGTGAAGCATCTCACAACTAGGCATAGGGGCTCAGCACTCTTGCTAGGACTGAGCCAAAACAGAAGGTATATTTTTGGGGTTGAGGGGGAGATCTAAAATGTCCTCCCTCCTCTTTCTCTCAAAAAAGGGGGTCTAGTTTGCTCAAGTTTCTCTGAATATTTTTCCTCCATGTTGTGAACAATGCAAAGTGGTTACCAGGCTGCTAACATAGTTGCTGCTCTTTTTGCTTGCAGTGACAGCAAGAGGAAGGGGGAACCCTAAGAAGCAAAGGAGAATTATAGTGCCATTGCTAAAGCTGAATTTTGTATCATTGCTGGTTACTGTTACTAAAATTGAATCCTGTTGGACAACAGCCACCCACCCTAAATGGTCCTTCTCTCTTTCCTGAATTTCTCTGCCTGCAAATGAGATGCAGGCCATGTTGACACAAGTTTGACACATCCTATATTTTAACTCATGGCATTATTTAAAAAAAACTTACATGATTTCAAAGAGTGATCAAGACATTTGAAAGACCATCCTCTCCCATGTGAACTGCCTGCCCCTGGCACTCATCTTCTGATGCTCGCTCTCCATTTCATTACCCTTGGAAGTATGTTTGACTGTAACATGACGGCATGACTGAAATATGGGGGTTATGGTGTGTATCAAGGCTGTGGAACTCTACCCCAAGAAGAGCCCAATTAACCCCCTCCTTTGTTGCTTCTATGTTACTACAAAAACTGTTGTGTTCTACCAAGTGTTTGATCTGAATTTTTTTCTCCTCTACTGGTATGATTAGTTTTTTGTCTAAACTTTATATAATGTTTCATGTTGGAGGGGTGGGACCTGAGGCTCTTTGGCCACAAAGATTTCCCAATCCTTATTTCAAGACCCTCTGCCAAATAATAATTTTGGACTGGAAGAATAATGGCTCCCCAACAGACTTGGTAAGGGGGAGAGATAGAGGGAAATAAAAAGACAGAGGAGAAGAAGAGAATGAGAGAGAGAGAGAGAGAGAGAGAGTGTCAGGGGGAAAAAGAGGAAAAAAGGACTCGTCTGTTTTAGGCTCTATCTCCATCATTGCTAGTGTCACTCCTGTTCACTACCAACATACAGCATCCCTCCCTTGTCTTTGTTCCTCCCAAAAAAATTGCTCATCCTTGTTTTATCATCATTATGTACCATATCTTTTTAGCTGTTGTTATGAGCCATCCATGGACCAAAGAATGGGGCCACAAGTATTTTCCTTCTCTTTCAGCAACATTGGCCTTCTGCTCTTCTCAACTATGTCTTGTCCAGTTGAACAGCTCCTTGGTTGGCTTGGGTTATCAGTTACAAAATATGGTACTGTTCCTGCTGCAAGGCCCAAGTAGACCTCTCCACACCCGGGCTGTTAAGACTGAAATTCTAGCTGTGGCAAATTGTTCTCACTAGGCTCTTAGAACCTTCTTGTTGGTGGAAATGGTGCTTGAGTGGCTCAGGAGCCACATGGTAATTGCCTTCACTTCTTGTTTCCTTTACCAGCCTGCTGGAATGTGATAAACATGGTACTGTAGGAAAAAGGAAACCACGTGTTTACTATTACTTTTGTTGTTTCGGGCAGGTATAACTAAATGAGAGAGCAATAGATAGAGGAAAAAAATTATCTTTTCCAGAGAAAACAGGCATTTGAGGCAGACATAGTTCCCCACACTCTTTCTCTGTGGTGTAAAGGGCTGAAGATCCTTTGCCATTATGTCAGTTACCCTGCATGTGTCAGAAGTTCACTCGAGATCACCTTCTAGTTACCTGGGCTTCCAACTTGTGAAAAACAGTATTGTCCAAATCAACATGCTAATATGAACAGTCCCCTTAAGTCTGTTGTTGTAGTTGTTGTTTTGTTGCTGCTGTTGTTGTTACCTACCTCCAAATAAGTTCTGATCCTATCATTGATTTTTAATGGCAAGACTTATTTAGAGGAGGTCTGACCTTGCCTTTCTCTTAGGCTGAGAGAGTGTGACTTGCTCATTGTCTTTCAGGGGATTTGGTGGCTGAACAGGAATTCAAATCCTGGTTTCTCACTCAGCCCACTACATTATACAAGCTGTTGCTTAATTCTTGTATAAGTATTTGAATTCAGAGTATTTTGTAATGGGAGAATAAATATGCAGCTTTATAATCTTGTAGGCTGTTTATTAAGATAATCAACTCAGTGTTATACAATTATCTACTCCTTTTAAGAAGATTATTACATAACACTGATATCCCAGTCTAGGCAGAGGACTTCTAGTTCATATCTTCTGTAGATGAACTTAAATGTGTCTCATAGTCATTTCATACATTCTTCTGTGGAGGAAGCTTATACACCGCAACTAGGCGTCTGTTACACATTTCTAACAAGCATTGCAATAGCATAGCATAGTATCATAGCTACAATCAGCATTATAGAGTATATCACTCATTTTAGGCAGCCATGTAATGTTGATTCCCTATTAATGTAAGTCTATAGGGCACAATAATTATAATCTCACATTCATCTGGTTGCTTGATTTGTATCTACCTAAGATGGCTTCTTTTTTTATGGAGTTTAAAAATAGCTGGTTGACATTGTCCAAATGATGGCTTTACTGGAACTTTATTATTTATATCTATTCACCCACTGAAGTTCCTGGAGTTTTAGGTCTGACATCCTGCTGGCAGATCTGCTGATCTGATGTCTCCACCAATCAGATGCAGGTTATTCCATGGTTCTCCTTGTTTTGGATGTCTGCCATCAAGCACAATTCAGGTAAATGCAAGGCTGAAATGCACCCAGCTAACTTCTATTTTTTTCTTTAGTGATCTGGGCTTTGTAGTGTCTATGGTTCTATTATTCAGAGTTAACTGACTAAATGCCTAGCCTGAAGCATCAACTGTTCTCTACAAGAAACAATCCTTTTAACCCTGTAACTATGTTATTCATCATCTACTGTACAATTATTTTCACATTAACATTTTCTATCTACTTTCCTCAAGGCCCAAGTTTGGCAATATATATATATATATGGAAAGTAATGTTTTGCCTGTTAGAAACTATCGCCACCTCTTTCCCTCCTTTTTTGCATTTCATGTCCCCCGAAAATTTGCACAGGCCATAAAGATTCCATGATATTAGCCACCCATGTCAGCAGCTGCCAGTGTAGGTCCTAGTAGCAGACTCCCCAATCTGGCAGAAAACCTAGTTTGAGGATATGTTTATCTTCATATGGTGGCTGCTACTATTTAGAGACTCACAGATGTACTTCTGTCTTAAGCATGGTGCGCTCCAAATATGGGGGGAAACAGGGCTGCATTTTATTTTAGCCCTACAGAAGAATTTTTGTGTCTTCACTTAGCCACTGATGTCCATTAAATCTCTGAGCGACACCAGAACAATGTATGAAATATCTGCATTGGCTATCTCTTAAATCTTAATAAATAAATAAAAAAGCCAGCTAGAATGTAAATTGCACGTACAGTTGTGATAAAAAGGCACAGATAACATTAAAGAGATTCTATCAGTTTAATGCAAGTCTAGCACCAAACTCTGTGATCCATTCTTTAAAGAGCAATCCTTGTTAGCCAGCTGAAAGTATTTAAATTGCCTGAGCTTTCTGTATAAACTATCTGTAAATCCACAGCCGCTAGTTCAAAACACTCTGTGCTTCTGGGGGATTAGAGAGAAACCTGTCTTGCGGCCATAATCACAATAATATCCTACTTTCCCCCCACCAACACGCATTTATTTACTGGTTGCTTGAGCCCGTAGACCTTCAAGTATCTAACAAAATATAATTAAAAAACAGTTTTAACAGAGAGGCAACACAGCTTAGTAAATTTTGAAATGAATGCCTGAGCAAAATCCTTAAAGACTGTATCAATCAACCTGAACTGAAGAGACTGACTCCAGGTAGGCTAGTTCAAATTGATATGAAAAGGCCTCTTAGATGAACACTAAGTATTATACAACTTTAAATCAACCCATGAAAAAGAAAAGTTTCAGTCCTGCAGTTAATAACTGGAGCCTTTTTCCTGGAAAAGAAGAATTTAAAAATGATGGGAGTGTCTTAGAATCTGAACCTTTAGACAGTGGCAACACTGGTAACTCCCACAGTATAGTGGGGCAGTGAAACGACTCTGATTTTTACTGCATCCACTCTGGATTTTTGTGTATCCACTCTGAATCATGAATTCACTCTGCACCTTAGATGCAGCACCTGTTTGAAAGGTAGGGTTCAGCAGTTTGGATAGCTCCTTTAAAGTCAGGATTAAAAGCCAGAGCAGATTCACCACCCCACTTGTCTGAAAGGCACTAGCTGCCATAGTCTTTAGGGTGCTGCTTCTGGGGAACTACAGTTTAAACAGAAGGGATCAAGAAGTCCAGGGTTGTCCTCAGCAACCAGGAGTAACCTGTCCACTGTCGTGCAGAGTAAGTGTAATGCTGGAAATATGTGATTAGAGTTCCCAACATTTCTTTTCATTTCATAATTTAAAGCAGGCAATAGGTGATGCATTGGTGCTGCAGAGCTTTGAGATGGTGCTAAACAATTTGCCCCAAACTGTTTCCCTGATAAAAGTTCTCTTTGGAGCATGCTGCTAGCCTGAGGTGAGAAAGACACATGTAAACACAGAGTTAGTTGTCTCTTATTTCCTTCTGTTAAGGATAGCTGCAACTTCAAAGTGATCAAGTCTGAACAGTAAAGTGGAGTATATATTTTAGTACAAGAGTATAAAATTATCCCTTCTCTAGTGCTGCTGCGCCAAACCCAGCCTTTCTTGGTAGCTCTTAAGCACCAAAAAATCCAAGGAGATCTAACTGTGGCTGTTCCATCTTGAATGTCTGGCACTTACTGGTCCTTTGCAATATCAACATCACTGTTCTTTAGGAGCTTTTGGTCCCTACTTTATAGTTCTTCATTCAGTGTGTTTGCTATAGTGGACCAATTCCATCAGTTGCAGCATAGAATCATAGAATCATAGAGTTGGAAGAGACCCCAGAGGCCATTGAATCCAAGCCCCTGCTATGCAGGAACACCCATCAAAGTATTCCCAACAGATGACCATCCAGCCTCTGCTTAAAAACCTCCAAAGAAGGAGACTCTACCACACTCCAAGGCAGTATATTCCACTGCCGGACAGTTCTGACCGTCAGGAAGTTCTTCCTGAGGTACAAGTGGAATCTCCTTTCCTGCAGCTTGAATCCATTCCTCCTTGTCCTAGTCTCTGGAGCGGTAGAGAATAAGTCTGCTCCCTCCTCGACATAAACATCCCTTCAAATATTTAAACATGGCTATCGTGTCCCCTCTTAACCTTCTCTTCCGCAGACTAAATATACCCAGCTCCCTAAGCCGTTCTTCATAGGGCATGGCTTCCAGACCATTTTGGTCGCCCTCCTCTGGACATGTTCCAGCTTGGCAACATCCTTCTTGAACTGAGGTGCCCAGAACTGGACACAGTATTCCAAATGAGGCCTAACCAAGGCAGAATAGAGTGGTACCATTACCTCCCTCAATCTAGACACCATACTCCTGTTGATGTAACCAAGAATCACATTAGCTTTCTTGGCTGCCGCATCACACCCCTGACTCATGTTCAGCTTGTGATCTACCAAGACTCCTAGATCTAGATCCTTTTCACACGTACTGCTATCCAGCCACACATCCCTCGTCCTATATTTGTGACTTTCATTTTTTCAGCATAACAAAGCCTATTCGCTACCCTGTCTGCTTTCTTTCTCCAGCCCATATCTTATGGTCCTCTTGTTTCTGCTCCCTCTTCCTTCACTTCTAATCCATTTTCTTCTTCCAGTACTGTACCTTTTCAACTTTCTAAAATTGGTGATTGCATTCCTGTCTTATCTCCTTGTGCTTCCAATGCTTACTCATACAACTGAATGAATAATCTATAAAAATGGTGCTGTCTTCCTAATATATCTACTAGAAGTGTGCATTTAAAAAAGAAAAGAAAAGAACATTTTGTATTTATTGCTTTGTTTGGGAGGCTGCTTTGTTTTGTTGCTTCATGGACAATTGTTGCTCACTTCATGAGATGTTTTATTTTGTAAGAAAAAGCTGTGGTTGGTTTTCCTACTAATTTCAGTGGAGAAATCACAGCAGACTTTTAATAGATGGACAGATTCTTCAGTGAAGGTAATGCCTTCTGAGGGGGTGGAGCCTATTAAATATCAAACAGCTAGGTCCAGGAATATTCCTGCTAGTCACTGTTGAAGTTTTAAGAATTTTTTTTAAAAAAGTTCCAGAAGCATCTGACTGACCACTAATGGAAAGATGATACACAACTAAATGGCCCCTTGGACTGATGTAGCATTGGTAGCCACTATACTGTCTTGGTTTGATATGTTGTGTAGTCAGGAAGTAATTCTAAGGGCTAATTTTCATACACATTGTGTATATAATACTTGCTGATGATGATTACTCTATGTCAAATATCTATAGTATCTATTGTGCTGGAGTTAGCAATGGATGATAATGAATTTCTGTCTGTAATTATTCATCTTATAATCATTCAGACATACAAGTCAATGAGTGATTAACATGTGTGAACTGAACCTATAGGAATTGCCTGTATACTGTAGTTCAACCAAGAAAGACAAAACAGCAATAGAAGGGATGGGCCATGTTCTCATAACTCGTTGTGAAGTTACACTGGTCTCTGTGTATTTCTGTCTGTCTGTCTGTCTGTCTGTCTGTCTGTCTGTCTTTCTCTCTCCCCTCTCTCTCTCTCTCTCTCTCTGTGGTGTGCAGTTGTAGAACAACAGAAAATGTCAAAAGGAAAATTGGGGAGAATCAGTATGCTATCATAAGCCATCTTTATCTTGAAACATCACCTGGATATTATAAACAACAGCAGCAACACTTCATCCTCAGCATCAAAATGTAACTATATTAAACTCTTTTTGAGTAGGTTTTTCTTCATATGTATTTCAACAATTCTAAAATCTGAGCCATAACACTATTCCTGCTAATTGTATCACTTCACATTTATTTCTTGGTAACATTATCAGTAGCCTCAGGCATCACCACAATCATCAAGAAACACAGAATAAGTGCAACTTCTTTGCTGCTTCTATTAAACCTGAGCTAAGTATCTGGTCTTGTGTTGATGAGAGCCAAGACTGATGAGTCTTTTTGGCTTGCAGAATACTCCCTGCAGGGGTTCTTGTTTCAATATAGCTATGTACAGATGGAAGGATCATTTAACTGAATGTGGCTGAGACCGTGAGTGAAAATGAAGAGATACTTTTTTAATCTATACTTTTATGTATAATTTTTGGTTTGTTCCTGGTTTCTCCTGTCTGTTACCCTTTTCGCACCTTACCTTTTCATGGTGCTGGGGTGCGGGGCTCATGCAAGTAGCCTCCAGAGAGAGGCTCTTGTGTCCGGGGTCCTTCGGCTCCGCACGAGCTTCCTGCTCACGGGAAAGCCCTGTCTCTTCCTTTCACAGTGCAGCCTGGGACCTTCCCAGCCTGCACTAGACAGGAAGCGTGACCGGCCCGGCTCCCAAGGCTCCTCACGCAAGGTATGTGCGCACGGGGCCCCGGAGCAATGCGCGACCACACAGCATTTTTGGCTTCAAGCCAAAAATGAAAAAATGCATGCGCGGTCCATGTCAGGCCCTTGAACGTGAGTGTGAGTGTGTCGTGTGGACATTGGAAATGCTGTGCGAAAAGGGCCTACATCTTTCACCTCCCTGGTTGGTTGTGCATTTGGTATGTGTATAAAAGGAACATTCATGGCTGGTGTAGTTCATTTGGCGTGGTGTAACTTCTATAGAATAGATAATGTGCAGTCAGTCAAAAGCCTAGCTTGAAGCACCTTATGTACAGTATGTGAATGATCCAGAATCTTGAGACTTGGTAAGTTGGTTTCTTCTCCCGAAGCCAGGTACGTATCATATCTGATAATCTGCAACTTGTTTTTTTTTTTCCCCAGGAAAACCCTTGATAATTGATAGGAGTTGCTGGTTTTACTGTTGAATCAAGACATAAGACCTTCAGTGGTCAGTTCTAGATTAGCTGAGCTGAAACAGAAAGGAGCTATTGATAAAACCTGGTATAGAACAGATGATAATTTGGTGGTTGATTCTATTCCTACATTGGCTGTTTATATCCAGCTAAGAGACTCTATTATAGCATGCTATCCTGTTTGTCCTTAAACACCTCCAAGAATCCAGTACATCTGACATCTTTCCATCTATTTATGCTTAATCTCAGTTAACAGGAACTCATCCATAAAGTTTCACAGCAGTCTGTTCTTAGACATTTAATTGGACATACTTGGATGATGTTAGACTCTTGAATCAAAATCAGTCTAGTTTTTAACTTGAGCATGGTAGTAAAATTTCATTTGTGGCTATCACAGATAGCTGTGACCTGAAGTTTGATGGAAAATGTTACTTCTATTATACTTTCCCATGACAGAAGTATTGTCTCTGAAAATATAAGTCAGTATTTATGATATTGCTCCCCATTGGATTTTTTCCCATTTTTGTCAAGGAGGTTGAAGAAAGTGATGGTCAGGTGGTAAATGTTCTGGAACCCTCTGTGTATATGTGTGTGTTTCATAAGTGACCCATCTTGTTCTCCATTCTTCTGCAAATATGGCTCCTAGTCAAGGGCTTATTCAGTTCTGCTTTGTGAATCCAGAACTGCTGCAAATTATTTTTGACTGTGGATATATCAGATTGCCCCTTGGCAGAGGCTCAGTGTATGATCTGATAGAATCTGTCAGATAAACCATAATCCAATGTGGGCAGTGTTCACCAAGGCAGTTTGCTTGTGATGAATACACAAGAAAATATTTAGCTAAATCTAAAAGAAGACTATCCCCTTTGATCTAAGACTTAACCAATGCAGAGAGCACTAGGTGCTGACCTGTCAGTCAGTGGTTCTTCTCAAAATCCATAAAAATACCTGAATTGCTATTGATTTTACTGTCTGTGGCTGTAAAAGCCCTCTTTGGTTATTGTGTGAAAAAGCATAGACAATGGGCCAAAAAACTAGGCAGACTGAAATGGAATCAATAAATTATACGCAGACAAAAGGCACTCAGTCTGCCTTGAATCTTCTAATGATTTCAGCAACATACTAAGAGCAGAAATATGCTGATAATTATTTAAATTATACTCAAATCCTTGAATTTCCCCCCCCAAGTAATAGCATTTCAGTACTTGTCCAGACGAGTGCTAATTTTCTCAAATGGAAAGGTTTATTAAACACGCCAGCTAGTGCTTTAGTAATATTTAGAACATCAATTTACTTTATTACAGTTTTCAGTAAAAGAGGATTCAACAACAAGGGTGTTCAGGTTAGCTCAGAATGGTAGATTTCCCCCTTTCCCCACCCATTCTGTTGTATGTTTCATGTCAGGGCTACCTACTTTTCACCCTGTTTACCTCCACCTGACAGTCTGGCATCAGTGGCCAGCACCTTTGGGCAGCTGAAGCAGTTCTAGCAAAGGAATGGGCAGGCTGTGGCGTGATGGAGCCCTCCGTTTTTTCTTGCGCAATCTGTAGCCTAATTTCAAAAGGCTTCTGCAGATGTGACCAGTTTCTGTCTTAAGTGGCAAGGACAAGAAAGAAGGGATGGGAGCAGGGGTGTAGCTTTGTGGGGGAAGGAAATATGAGGGCACTGGTGCCCCAAGTAAGAATTCTATGTTCCCTAAGATGACATTTTCATTCAGTCCCCAGTTTTTTAATGTTACAGTAACTTAACACTTCAGCCAACCGTTTAGAAATACTGTTTAGGCATCCAAAGAAAAGAGGCAGGCAAAATTACCAAGGGAATGCAAACCCAGCAAATACAAGAGATTGGATTGTGAATATTTTTCAGTGTCTCACTCTCTGCAATGCTAGAAATGTGGAGAGTGAAGGAAAATTTTATTTAGGGAAGACAGAATTCTTATTTGGAGGGACAATGCCCTATTTTGCCTTTCACCATAGCTATACCTCTGAGTGGGAGAAAGTAAGAAAGAGAAAGACTGAGGAGAAAGGGTGAATATATAGAGAGAGAAAGAGAGAGACTTTCCTGGCTTCACCCACTTTCCCCATATGGCTTCCTAGATATTCTGCCCAAGGAAATGTGGCTGTAAGAAAAAAGGTTTAGGGCTAGCATGATATCGTGCTTTGAGCATTGGACTAGGACTCTGGGAGACAAAGTATCAATCCCCACTTGGCCATGGAAACCTACTGGCTGACCTTGAGCAAGTCACACTCTTTCAACCTCAGAAGAAGGCAATGACAAACCCCTTCTGAATAGATCTTGCAAAGAAAACCCTAGGGAAGGTATGCCTTAGGGTTGCCATAAGTCAGGAATGACTTGAAGGCACACAACAGCAACAGCCCCAATGACATTCATGTCCTTTGACTTGCTGCTAAAGAGAAGCTGTCATTACCACCACCTGCCCTCTGCCACTTCATTCCCATGCTCTCTGGCTCTAGCCTGCCTGCAGCACTGCTTTCTTCCCTGGGTTTGAGATAAAGCAAGAAGAAGAAAGATTGTTACCACAGGGAGCAGCAGTGCTAGTGAAGGAAGAACTAGAGGAGGGTGATGAAGGGCCCATAGGGGGTGGGAGCTACCCTCTTTCTTGATTGCCCCATTAGGTTGTGAAGGCAGAGTCTATATATTAGGGATATTGGTCTGTTAATGAACTACTAAATGGCATCCCTATAATAGAATACCAATCTTGGGTAACTTTTTTATAATTTCAGCCCTAGTCTACCCATAAGGAACCGGCTAGCTCCTTTAGTTTCATCTATTTCCTTCCATTACCAGAAGTCAATTTTGTCCCTCTTCCTCCCTCTCTCCACTGATCCCTATTAATACTTGTGTAAATTCTGCCTGTATATGGGGATGCATGCCTTAAATGAATGACAGTGAGAGGGGAGTCCTTTGGCAAAAGAAGCAAACTCTTCTTTCTTTATCTGCCCACCATATTGGGTTGTGTAGCCAGTAATGGAGTGGAGCCAAGGCACAGAGGGTGAAAGCTCTGGACTGCTTTAATTACCAGGGACCATGACGTTATCTTCTATCCTCCAACCCCTTGAACTCCACTGTTCCACAGAAATTAACCTCAATTCCTGCAGTAGTTGGAGTGGTTTTTCCAGCACTGATACATTGGTATAAGCTATCCCAGTTATATTTCAGGATCCTGGGAAGGGAGTAGAAAAGAACTGTTCCTGGGAGAGATGAAAACTGTGAGGAATTATTTTAGATCAAGATAACCATGTGCAATTTAGGACTCTCAATGAGCACTGTGCTGGTGACAGGCTGAGCTTCCAATCTTTAAGACTACACCACTGTGTGTAGGTATTTATAGGCATAGATTCATTGAGTTTGAAAGCACCACAAGAGCCATCTAGTCCAGCCGTCTGCAGTGCAGGAATACATACCTAATACACTCCTAAAAGAACATCCCAACCTCTGTTTAAAGACCTCCAAATAAGGAGAGGTAGTCTGTTCTGGTGTCAAACAGTCAAGAACTTCTCTCTAATGTTTCTTACAATTTGAAGGCATTGATTCATGCTCTAGTTTCTGGAGCATCAAAAAGCAAGCTTACACCATCTTCCATATAACATCCCATTGGTATTAAAACTGGACTATTTTATCATCTTCCCACTTTCTTATCTCCAGGCTCCTTAATTTTTTCCTCATGGGGCTTTCTTTCTGTATCTTTTACCATCCTGGTTCTCCTCCTCTATACTTTTCCCAGCTTATCAATATCTGTCTTGAACTGTGGTACACACAACTGGACACAAGTGAGTTCTACCAAGCAGAATAGAATGATACTATCACTGGAACTGGACACTATACTCCTATTGATGCAGCCTTGAATTGCATTGTCCATCATGACACTAACTTTCCAGGGTAATTGATTATATGCTCCTGTGATCAAGAGGCTATGCTGACAGTAGGCAGCAGTACTGCTAGCAGGGTTGGAATTGTGGGGCCAGCCTGCAAAAAAGGATCTGTCCCACCAAGTTCATGCTCCAACCACAGAGGCAGAAGAGAAAGAAATTGAAAGATTCTGAGCTGGAGTCCAGGGGGAAATTGATCACATGCCAAAACAGGACTTGTTAATCATAGTTGGTTGGAATGCAAAAGTATGAAACAGAGCAGAATCAAGCATTGTAGGAAAATTTGGCCTGGGATCAAGAAATGAACCAGGATAGCAACTGACTGAATTTTGGGAGGCCAACAGCTTGTTCATCATATTCTTCAGTCAACCTCACAGGCAACTGTATATACAGACATCACCTGATGGCCAGTATAGAAATCAGAAGTACTACACAATTGGAAACACAAGATGGAGAAGATCCACTCTCTCTACAAAAACAAGAACAGGAGCAGCTCATAGCACAGACCATGAACTATTAATATCAAAAATTAGAGTAAAGCTAAACACTAAATCAATCACTGAGTCAGAATACAACCTGAAGAACATCCCTGTAGAAGTTAAAGATAATGTTTTTAGAAAATAGAATTGCAATACTAAGCATAATTGACTGGGTGCCAAAAGAACTCTGGACTGAAGGCAGGAACATTGTGAGGGAAAAATGGAAAATGACACTATCTGTAGCCAAAAAGGAAAGAGAAGCCTCATTGGATGATAGATGAAACTCTTCAAGGAGTTAAGGAGAAAGCAAAAGAGGGCAGAAACAGGGTCAGAACTCTGAAAGCAACTGTTCAGTGACTTATGTGCAGGGACAAAGAGAACTATTATAACAATCAATTCAGAGAAGTGAAAGAGAACAACAACAAAAGGAATAACAAGAGACCTCTTCCACAAGATCTCGGAAATAAAAGGGTAATTTAAACTAACAGTGGGGAAACTTTGCATCCAGGGAAACACATTTCATGATCAAGAAGAAATAAAAATCCAATGGAAACTGGACACTGAAGAACTATGTAAAAGAGATTAAAGGATGACCAATTTGTTCAAAGAAGAAGCATTTGAAGATGAACCCACAATTTTAGAAGTTTCTACTGCACTCAAAGCACTTGGGAGAAATAAATCACCAGGAACTGATGGCATACCAATAGAGCTATTTCAAGCAACAGAGACAGATTCCACTCAAATTGTAATTAAAATACATTGGATAATGCAGCATGCTAAAGAATTTCTGAAGAAAATCAGCCTGTGCTTTATAGATTATAGCAAAACCTTTGATTGACCATGAAAAACTATGGGTTGCTCTTAAATAAATCAGTGCACAACAACATTTGGTTTTCCTAATCAAACTAATCTGTACTCAGGACAAGAGACCATTGTTAGGACAGAATATGGATAAACACAATGGTTTGATCAGGCAATGCTGCATTTTGTCCTCCTGTTTGTTTAACTTTTACTGAATGTGTCATACACAAAACTATACTAGACTCTGTGGTAGGAGACATGAAAACTGGAAGGAGGAACATCAACAATTTAAGATAAGCTGATAACACCATATTACCAACAGAAAATAGCAAAGACTTAGAATGACCACTGAAGAGAGTTAAGGAAGAAAATGGAAAGTCACATTTACAGTTGCACATTAAGAAAACAAAAATAACGACTACAGATGATTTACATAAATTTAAAGTTGATGAAGTAGATTAAAGTCAAAGATTTCCTATACTTTGGTTCAGTCATTATCAAAATGGAGGTCGTAGTCAAGAAATCAAATGAAGACTAGGACTTGGAAGGGCAATTATGAAGGAACTAGACAGGATCCTCAACTATAATGTTATATAATTGAATACTGAAGTCTGCGATGGCCATGCCATTATATCTCCAGTTTCTATGTATGGTTGTGAAAGCTGGACAGTGAAGAAAACTGGTGGGAGGGGAATCAACTCTTTTGAAATGTGGTGCTGGAGGACAATTCTGTAGATATACTGAACTACCTCAAAGACCAATGGTTCCTAAAGCAAATCAAGCCTGAACTCGTCATCAGTGCTAAGATGAATAAACTAAATGTCATACTTTGGACATAGCATGAGAAGACATGACTCACTAGAAACGACACATTATGCTTGGTAAGATAGAAGACATCAGGAAAAGTGAAAGGCTGCATTATAGATGGACAGACACAGTCAAGGAAGCTACAGCCCTGAGTTTGTAAGTCTAAGTAGGGCTTTTGATGACAAGATAACTTGGAAGTCTCTTGTTTATAAGTTGGCTGTAAGTCAAAGTCAACTTGACATTATCAAGTCTGGCGTCACTCATCCTATACTTGTGCATATCATTTGTCCTTCCTAAACATAGTATCTTACATTTATCCCTGTTGGGGGTTAATTTTGTTAGTTTTCTCCCAGATCTCTGATCTGTTAAGGCCATTTTAAAACCTGATGCTTTCCCCCAGGTATTAGCTGCCCCTCCTAACTTGATATCATCTGCAAATTCGATAAACATGCCTTCTGTTCTGTTATCCAAGCATGCCTTTGCATTTGCATGCATTTATGTAGTAATAAGTTTGAAGTTTTTTTTTTTAAAAAAAATGTCTGCTTATGAATGGGTATGTTTGAGTACTTCTGTCATCTGTGCCATTGGAGTA
Organism: Ctenosaura bakeri; assembly: GCA_948474755.1. Classification (NCBI taxonomy): domain Eukaryota; kingdom Metazoa; phylum Chordata; class Lepidosauria; order Squamata; family Iguanidae; genus Ctenosaura; species Ctenosaura bakeri. The sequence goes on along the minus strand of CAOLHI010003201.1, from coordinate 303,237 downwards.
AGTGGAGAGACGAAAAGTGAGAAGACAAGTTTCCTCATCCTGCTTCTTCTGTCACATCATGAAGTTTGTTTGTTTTTTCAAAACTTGTTCTTTTTCCTTGCTTTTTGGAGGTTTGCTTTGCATTTTAGTGACAGAAAGTGAGTCTTTCTCATAGTGTACAATAATGTTGTCATTGTGCCATAGGCCTGCTGGGTATTTTGTCACAGCTCATGCCTTAGCAGATGGTTTGTGTCACTGAGCAGGAGAAGGGGAAATAAATGGGTTCAGAGCTGCCCTTCACTATTCTGACATATGCCTCAGCTTTTAATGATGTACAGTCAAAACAGACCTTTAGTCTAGAGGACGCCACACAGGTGATCCCATTCTGGCATTTTGACAAAGGGCTGTGACCCTAAACATGGCTGTTGACATCATTTCAAGGCAGGCAACATAAACTTCTCTGCTGCTATTGATTTCACATTACGTTGCCCCACAGCTATTGATTGCCCCTGGTAGTTGTTTGAAAGACATACAGAAATTTCAGAATGGGAAGCATACACAGAAGTTATTTAGTGGAAACAAAGAGCAGTTGGGTGTTAATGGTTTTGCTCTGTTTCGGTGGGGATTGTGCATGCTCTCACATAGCAGCTACCCCACCTCTTAAACTTGAAGTGCACAGGCAGATTCCCATTCTTCCGTTTTAGACTTAGACTGCTAAAATTGGCAAAACAACCTGTTAAAAATCAGGACTTCTAATATCCCCTCCTTTTTCTGAGATGGGGGGAGCAAGTATGATTGACATCCAAATACTTTCAGGCTGACCCAGCTGTTCCCATGTGACTTCTTGATGGCTCCTGATGATGAGGCAAAAGCAAAAGGATTGATTGAATGCATTATTGCAGAAGGCTGCTAGCTAATTTACCTAATCCTCAGTGCTGAAGAAAGTCTAAAGTGCCTTCTCTCATCACACTGCAGCTGCAATTTATATTGGAAGAGAAAGTGGGTGAGTGCATTTGAGAGGCAGAAGCAGACTTGCTTTTTGTTCAGCTTGATTTCCCGTGCATCTTGCTCCTCCACCTGCTCACCTTCTTTCTGCTTGACTTTATATTCAAATATTTCCCTTGCTTCTGATTCTGTTCTTCCCACCTCAAATGAGATTTGTGCCCGTGTATACACACATGCATAGCAAAAAAAAAAAAAAGGGGGGGGAGGCTACAAGAAATATAGAATCATTCCTCTGTTTACTAAGGAACTTGTAAAGTGTTGCTGTTTCATTAATGTAAACTATTACATTTTTGTTCCAGGGGAAATCTCCGTATTGAAGGCAACCATCTGTGCTCTCCCTGTTTTAAGTTGTCTTGCAATATTATTAATACATGTGATTTAAAATGACCTCCATATACTCCTCAAAATGTAGCAGATGTGTTTGCTGTTGGTGATATGTGCCTTCAAGTTGATTCCAATTTATAGCAACCCTATCTCTGGGTTTTCTTGGCATGATTTATTTGTAGGTGGTTTGCTATTGCCTGCATCTGAATATAACCCACAGCACCTGGTATTCCAGTCCCCCATCCAAGTACTAGCCTGACCTTGCTTAACCTCCAAGATCAGACAGGATCGGGTGCCTTTAGCATATTTAGAGAAACAGGATATGTATACATGTTCATACAACTACATATCCCATATTTCTTTCCAGTGGAGTCAATGCTGAACAGTGATGGGTGTTGCAATATTTGGAGAGCCATATGTTCTCCATCCCTACTATAGGTATTTAGGAGTGATGCATAGAAAAATATGCTTCTTTGAATGAAACTCTAACAGTACAGCAGAGGTGCAATGACTGAACTTGAGAATTCCTATTATACTGTCTGTTAAAGAGCAGACTTTCAAGTTAAATGTCTACTGTGCAAAAGTATCAGCAGAATGACAAATAGTTCTTTCCAAATGAGATTTTCAGTGTGGTTTCTGGTCAGTCCACATAGTAATCCAAGCCAGTTTTTCCCTCCTTTTTCACTAAATCCTACTGCAGTTTCCCCTATGTGCTCTCCAGTGCTTTTTATGTAGCCTGAGAGCCTCAGAGTTCTCCATAAATTTCAGTCAAACCAACCTGATCTTATAGTTTCAGTGCTCTGAACCGAATTGTTTAGGGAAACCATGGATATTGCAATAGTGCAGTACTAAATAGTTGTTAAGCCAAATAGTAGTAGAGTATGTCAGTACCTACTTGGTACATTCTTTCCCTTATACATTAATTTATATAAAATTTATTCATCTTATACGAGAGTTTTAAAGATGTTTTTGGACAGAATAGCAAATAGACCAAGTAGAGCTATTAAAATTACTCAGAAGCTCGTCTCTGCTTGAAAAATGCAGGACAAAATTCTCTTACTGTTGTGGGAAAATCCAGTGGAGACCCTGGTGAAGCTATGCTCTGCTGGACTGAGCTCTCTGTGAAAGAATTGGGTGTTAGAGAGGAATGCAGTGAAACTAAACGGGGCCACAGGTAATGCTAGGCAGTCATCAGCAATACATTCAAAATGCTATTACAAACGCAGCGTGACTGAAAGGGGCAGCAGAATCCATCACTGAGCAAAGGAGGAGGGAGGGAGGGAGGGAGGGAGGGAGGGAGGGATGAAGGGACTGCAACAACATGGGGAGAATACCAAGTGGGGAGACAGTGACCTTGAAATGCTATGATGTGTGGGACAAAATGAGTCCCAGCGATGTCCTTCTCTCATGACCCCTGTGGCTGGATATACAGCAGAAGATTTCTTTTGAAGCACCCCAGAAACAGTGGTCATGCTGATCAGGTCAAAATGAGAAAATGGCTAAATGAATGCCGTACATAAGAGAAGCACATGCCTTTATAAGTACTAGCAGGTCAGATCCACTAGATAGCAGAGTTGCCAAGGAAGCTGATCTTCTTGACAGCTACCTTGTCTAAGCTTTCTGAGATAATACATTCAATTAAATGATGGGATGCTATTGCATTCTGGATAAGGTTATTGCGCTCCCTTTAGAGGCAGAGAACCATTTCCCCCTGAAACTCTGATATTGTTAGCTCTCTTAGGAAGTCTTGTCTACCAGATGTCAGAAATTGAAACTAACAATGGGTTACAATTCTTATAAGACAGCGGTATAATATACTCTATATACCAAGAGCATAGGTAAATCAAGAAAAGTTATGATTATGATTTCATTTAACTATATATCCCCCATGTCAACAACATGGCAGCTGGATGCATGCTAAAAGGTATTTCTAGTTTTGCTTTTGCTTTGTTTCCTCACCATAAAAGCCTATATGCTAAATACCACATTCTATGATATAGCAGTGGGCTCAGTGGCTTTTGACAAGTATAGAGATAATCTTAATCTTGTAATTCATTACTCTGTTAATAGTGTGGCACTCAACAAATGATTCTTCAGAGAAGATTTTAGGCTTCAGGTTTATTATTGCTACCTTCAGAAGCCAACATGACATTCACGAGAATAATACAGAAGTGTTACTACTGAATAACATTCTACATTCTCTGATGACATTTCAGTCTTCCTTGCATACATATGATGGATGAAGGAGTCCGCACTACAGCAGAACTGTGCTATTTTTTGTTGCCTAACCAATCAGAACAGAACCTTTTGTGGGGGCAGAGATATTTCCCTTCTTAGCTGCCATTTCTTTTGCGAGCAACTGGGCAACAGAAGAAGTGGCAGGAAGGGTAAGAAGAGGCAGATTACCTGTATGTACCTTCTTCTTCCTCTAAGCACAGCCACTGATGTGCAAAAGAGGAGTGAGTATCAGAGGCCATTTCTGCACGGGACTGTTATAGTGCTATTATTCCACTTTCAACATCCTGTGGAATCCTGGGGTTTGCAGTTTAGGGAAGAGCCGTCCGGCCCCTCCCTAAACTGCAAACACCAGGATTCTACAGGATGTTGAAAGTGGAATAATAGCACTATAACAGTCCAGTGCAGAAATGGCCAGAGTCAGAGTAGTACTTGTGGGGTGGGTTATTTGTCTCTGAGGAAGGCAGTGATTGAAGGGATTCTTTCAGTATTGGATTGAGGGGGAGGGGTTATTCCTTTTATCTGATTAGTTTACTTTGTTCATTAAAACTGTATAGTTTGAATTGTTTCATGTTGATCCTGATGGGAGCAGGGGGAGGGAACAGTGTTTGAAAGCTATATTACTATTTTGGGGGTTGTTGTTTGTTTTTTCGGGGGGTGGAAGTGGGAAGGCTTTTGTATGTGTGGAGAACTTTGTTTTATTTGCCTTCCTGTCAGCTTTGACTTATAGCAATTTTGTGAATGAGAGACCTCTAGGAGTCCTGGTATTCTGCTTTGACCAGACCTCACTCAGAGGTTCAGCTCTGGTCAATAGCATAAGAAGGATATTGACAAGCTGGAATGGCTCAAAGTCTAGTAAGGTATTTTGAAACAAAGTTCTATGCAGAATGAGGGAGCTGGGTCTCTTTAATCTGGAAAAGAGAAGACTGAGATGATAACCATCCTCAAATATCTGAAAGGTTCAGATATTTGAGGAGCTAGTTTGGTTTCTCCTGTTCCAACAGACTAAAATTACAAGAAAGAAGATTCAAAGTAAACATTGGGAAGAACTTCCTGATGGTAAGAGCTGTATAACAATGGAGCAGGCTGTCTCAGAAGGTTGAGAACTTTGTGTTGTTGGAAGTTTTTAAACAGAGGTTGGATGGTCATTTGTCAAGGTGTCTTTAGTTGTGGATTCCTGCACTTGCAGGAGGTCAGCATGAATCTCAGGGTTCCTTCCAACACTACAGGTTAGTGTCCTATGTTTCTATAAATATGGGACTATTGACTATTTTAGTGAAGGAATATAATTAGTATCTTAACCATCTCTGGAGTTTATTTTTTTAATATAAATTTCTAACCACATGAGAAATACAGTAGAAGGAAGGATTGCCCCATTAGAATTGTGAGCACTGAAAGGTATGACAATGGGAGAAGGACCCCCTCTGCTGTCAAGGACAGATCACTACATGATGCTGGTGGGATTTCATCTTGACGGTAGTTTTGATGTTGTCGAGAGTGAAAGCTCCATTAACAAAGGTGGTCTGCCCTTAGAGGGTGATGGATCCACATGGTTTCCTCTTATCTAATTATGGTTCTCTTATCCTGGTTGACCCCTGAAATAAAGTGTCTCAGGTGACTGGAAGACATAAGATCATCATCACACATGTACACTTCCCCTCCTCTTGCAAGTGACAACCAGTGAGGCAGAGCAGGGTAAATGTGATCAACCCAATGACACTGGGACACAGACTGGAGACCTGTGGATTTGTGGAGGCCCCACATCTCCCTTAAGGTACAGTTTGACTTTTCGTATCTCATTTGTTGCAAATGAACAGTGGTAAATGTGATCAATCGCTTTATTGATATCCTCCCTTTTCCCCAAGAACGGAACTCGAGGTGGCTTAAAGAATAAAAGAAATATAAGTATCATATCCCTTGCCTTTGCTTCGAGAATTTTCTTAAATACCTTCTATTGTTCAGCTTGAATTTTTCTTGTTGTTCAGTATTGTATTTCTCAAGTCAGTACTGATCTTTGAAAGTAAAATTTTTGAAATGATGTGTTAGTAATGTAACAACCACTTTTCTCTCCTAATCACTAGCATTGTAATTTCATCTTTTTAAAAGCAGTTCAATTCCCCTTTCAATATTGCTAGGTTTTGGGATACTATGTGTTTGCTGTTTAAAACCATTAGCCTTTTAAAAAATGTTCCCGGTTTTTGTCATGGTTTGACTAGATGGTATGCAGTTATTTCAATTTTTGTAAATAGTCACTCTCTTTGCTTTCTATTCAAATCAGATTGAACAGATTAAGAATGTCAAATTGGAGGCAATGCAACAGTGCCACATCCATTTGACAACCTTTTTGAGAAGGCTATTTGTTTATGGCTTTTTGTCCTCATGGAGCAAAAGGCAGCCTTTTTAAAGCTGGTAGGAGGAAACAGTCTTAAATCAATGTGAGATTAACATGGAAAACTTGCTGCTGCGGGATGATATTGAGGTGGAAAGGTTAAGGAAGTGTTTAAATGGATTAAATATTTTATGAACACTTATAATAGACTCAGTGCTACTTACACTTTTATGCTCCCGCAGCTGAATTCTTCATGTTGTTGTTAATGGGACTGGTCAGATGAGAATGCAGAACTTAGTCGCCAGGAATTGTATCAAAGATTTAGCTGTTCAAAGATTTTAGATTTTGCTGTTCAAAATTTGGAATCAGGAAGAACATCTCTCTTTCGTCCCATCCAGGGATATAACACAATAGATCATTGCAGAGACAGCTATGTGTTTCTTATCCCTGCAGTATTTTGAAAATGAGAATGTTTCATGTATTTTTATGTAAAAGACTTTCATCTTACTCTTCAGCAGGAAAGGCTCTCCAGAACGCTTTCATGTGATCAATAAAAACAAGACAGTACCTGCCTCAGTGGTACAGTCTAAAAGATATCATACAAAGGGAAAAAGTGAATGAGGCAGGTGTGGGCACTGAATCTTAAAATCAAATAATAGTTCTTATAATATAGATTTGCAACAGTTTAGGAAAGAGAATGCATGGAGTGACCCTGTTTCTAATCTTGCTCTGCCAGAACCTGGGGAATTGTTCACAAAAAGAAGCAAAACAAGGAGAAAAGTTAATGGGACACTAGTCTATAATAGCACTATAGCATTTTCAGGTCTGTTTCCCACATATAACTCCCACGTTGTTGTTGCTGTAATTTGCCATAAGTCAAAGTCTTGCAAACCAGGACTGTGGTTTCCTTCATTAAAATCAATCCACTTATAATACACTCTCCTTTTTTTTTCCTACTGCCTCGCACATACTAGATGCTAAAAACCATTTTTATGTGGTGGTGTTCTCTTGGAAAAAAATACTCATAAACATATAACCCCCTTACTGCTGTACCCAGTGGCCAAGGTGCTGAATGGGAGTCCCCCATATCATCTTCTGGGTTTGTCCCTCCAGGAAGGAATGGAGCCCCTGTAAAACAATGCCCTCAGTCCCATTCCTGAGAACCAGCCCAGAATGATACTGTGGTCAATCATATCAAAAGATGCCAAGAGGTCCAGCAGAACCAACAAAGACATATTCTCCCTATCCAGTTTCATGCATAGTACCTCCACTAAGGTGACCGAAGCTGTCTCTGTCCTATGGCCAGGCCTGAAACTAGGTTGAAATGACTCTAGATTTCATCCAGGAACCTCTGGAACTGGAAGGCCACAACATACTCCAGAACCTTGCCTAAAAAAGAAGATACTAGAGACAGGGTGATAATTGTCTATGAAGTTGGGATTCAGGGAGTATTTTTTTATTTTTTTATTTTTACAGAAAAGCCCTAACCACAGCTTCCCTTAGGCACGATGGAACCCTGCCTTGCTGCAGCCTGGTATTCACCATTTTGCTTACCCACTTTGCCACTTCCCCTTTGACTTCTTTAGTGCATCAGGAAGGGCAAGGATTCAGCATATATGTAGTGACTTTCACTTCTTCAAGAATTCTGTCCACATCCTCTGGTTACATAAAATTAAGGATAGCTAATAACAAAGGATAAGCAGTGCCAATATTATATCCACTGGATCTGGATCTGCAACATCATCTAACTCAGAGAGGATCTGAGTGATTTTGTCTGCAGTGTGTCTTGCAAATTCCTCACAGCAAGCTGTTGCATTCTGTTCTTGTGCAGTAGAGTGCAGAAGTCTCTTATCCACTCATGACAGTGCTTGGTGGATGATTCTGTGCAAGTACAATAGTAGCAAATAAGCATGATTTCATTTCTGCCATGATAGACATTAATTAGGCCTTCAGGTGGGCTGTAACCCATGTTAGATTGAATTTACTCTGAATTTTTTACCATCAAAGTCTCTCTCCCACTTGTTTCATTGTTGCCAGCTCCCTAGTAAACCAAGAAACTTTCCAGCTCCACACTGTGAGGTGGGACACTAAGGGGCAGTTGTGCCCACTGCCCTAGTCATTTCTCCATTCCAAAGATCAACCTGGCCTTCAACAAGATCACCTGCCTTAGCAACAGAAACTTGCTAAGAGCCATCATGAATCCATCTGGATCTATAAGCTTCTTGGGGCAGATTGTCTTAATTGTCCCCTCATCCCTGCAGAAGCTCTGAGTCCGAGTGAGTCTAAACCTAACTAGGTAGCAATCTGTCTGTGACAACAGAACTACAGGAATCTCCTCCACCCCCAGATCGTTCTGCCCAGCACAGAAAACTAGGTCCAGAATGTTTCTTGCAGTATAGGTGGTACTAGATAGTTCTTAGGACAGAACCATGGTCATCATGGAAGACACAAAGTTCTGAATCAGTCCTGACAGCATGGATGTTGAAGTCCCCCAGCACTGGAAGGACTTGAATACCATGACTGAGACAAACTCAGCTAGGTCAGAAAGAGAGGCTATTCAGCAGGAGTGTGGGTGGAACACCAACAGAATCCCTACTCTGTCTCAGCCACCCACCTTCAAATGAACATACTCAAAACCAGCAGACTGGGATGAAACACCTAGGGAAGGAGGCTGAATTCTGATAGACCATTCCAGCTCCACCCCCCCCCACCTCCCAGGCCTTGCCTGCTGCTGTAAAGAGAACTAGATGGACAGAGGTAAGAGAGATTCACACACACAGAAACACGCACGCACGCACACTCAGCTTCATGCAGCCAGATCTCTGTAACATAAGCCAAGTTGGCATGCTCATGCAGGATCAAATCCTGGAATCCTGGGTCAAAGATATTTTCCCGTGTACTGAAATGACATTGGCCAGCAGCATTTTCAGCCCAGGGGATGTCTTACCAAGGTCACTCAGACTTTGGGGGGTTTGGGAGCAATCAACACCCTGTGGCTCTCCCCTTTCTTGTGGTGATGTAACTGTTTCTCCACTCCATCTCTCTTTCTTTCTCTCTGCCCATTACTGTAACTATGACTGACTGCTCTGTGGCTTACTTGCCCCTCTCTGAACTCCATACCAGGCATTATTTCTGCCAGGATTATTTCTACTGTTAAAGACCAAAAACAGTACACCTGTAAAACATCCCCACCCTCCACAACAGAGGGACTGACCCTTGTCCTCAGTCTCCCTGAAGTGGCTCCCTCAAAGGGAGAACGCCACAGGTGTTGCCCCCTTTGGCCCTCTGTTGGTACGACTCTAGGCAGCCAGCATATATCCCTATGCACACAGAATTAATACGAAGACTTTCCTGATCACCCAGTGAACGCACAACAACAGTAACCTTTGGTCATACGAGATGTGGAACACTATCCCATGAAAGTACTTTTCATGTGTTTTTACCTAGGGGCTATAATAGATTAACTGGTCAGTTCTGAAAGTGAAGGAGACAGCTGTCCTTAAAGTTTGAAAAAAGAAAAGAAAAGTAGACACCTGGGAATTTGACAGAGTTTATATAATTTGTTGGGAAAACATATGCAGCACATACAGGTTGATGTGTTAAAAAATGATATACATGTGATAGTTTCCAGACATCTTGCACAATTAATGTATCTGTCCCAATGAAAAAAACCATTTGGCAAACTCAAAAGTCTAAATGGCCTTTCTTAAGAATAGTGAGGGAACTCAATCCATTGTGACAGGCTGATGGCCACCTTTCCACGCAGGCCATGTAGAGCTGATGCTCCAACCTATGTTTGAGAGCTGGGATGACATCTACCTAAGAGTTAATGTAGAGACTCATTTAGCAAAAAAAAAATATGACTTTTTTTCTGGAACTATAGTGGTGTGTTTCCAAAAGGATGCATGAAAAATGAATGATGTCGCTAGTATTTAAGACAGGAGTCACTTTTTTATCAGAAGCCCAAAGGTATACTTTGACTCGCTTAGGAAGCACTTTGAGTCTGTAGTTAGTGCAGTTATCCCATGGCCACAGTGTTGTATCCGCTTATGAGAACCCAAATGAACCTACTGGAACAATTTCTTGCCTGGTTTAGCTGAATAGAACATTCTCCCTGGTGCCCTTGAGCACATATTATAGTCCTTTGTACTGGACAGTCTTTCTGTCTTTAGGAGTCACTTTGCATGGCATTTTGCCTACACAAAGATTTCCTACACACTGTATAAGGTGGAAATATTTATTAAGGTTTTTTTTCAATCTACAATATTCAGGGTATAAATGTTAAATTAGAACAAATACTTCTGCTCTAGTCATATGAAAAGCTGCCATGAGGATTTATTTTGCCACAGATAAACAGATTAGAGACCCAATGTATGTCTGTTCTTTGTTCCAGGATAGATTGGCAAGGTGTGGAATTTTTGAAAGGGCATGTACTTCTAAACTCTGGCTCTGAGATTTTTTATTTTAAAAATTAAGTACATTTATATCTTGCCCTTTTCCCATTTTGAAACTCAAGGTGGTATCACATGGAGGTTCTCAGGTGATCTTCCATCCCAGCAAAGGCCTGACTAGGACTTAGGCCATTTCCACATGACACTCTTATAGCACGATGATTTCACTTTCAACCTCCAATGGAATCCTGGAGTTTGCAGTTCCGGGAGGGGTCGGGAGGCCCCTCCTAAAACTGCAAACCCCAGGATTCCATAGGAGGTTGAAAGTTGAATCATCACACTATAAGAGTATCGTGTGGAAATGTTCTTAGTTTTTATAAGCCACTGTATGCCTGCCTATCATGCCCTCAGTTTTACTTTTGTTGACCTTAAGCAGGGACCACTCAGTGAACTTATTTTGCTGATATCTTCTATCAATAGAACCAAGAGGGAGAAATTCTTCCTCTCATTGCAACACCCCCTGCATGCCCTCAAAATCTGCTCTGGAGGATTGGGGACACCTTGGGTCTAATTAGCCACCTTGGGTTCCAATTTTGAGAGAAAGGCAGCTTAGAAATACAACAAGATGATAGATAGATGGATGGATGGATGGATGGGTAGATGGATAGGTGGATGGATAGATGGATAGATAACTGACAGTCAGGGTATAGGGGCTGCAGGGGTGGAGAGAGAGATCAAGTCCTTTTGTGCAGTTAGAGGTCTGCTTCTCTGGTGTTGGATTCTCCCTATGGGAAATAGATTTGTTTCGTTTTCTTTTAGGAAAGAATTTTGGAAAATAGGGCTCAAAATGAGAGCAAGGTATTCTTTTTTCAAAAGCTGCTCTAATGGGTTTTTAGGCCTACACTCCTTGCATCAATTTTATTTTTCAGCTCTTCTCTCTGAAATTAAGGTATATTTTTCTGAGTGTGCATTTTATCCATTTCATGCATTTAAAGATCTTGACCTAACTGTTCTCTTTTCCAGAAAGAAAAAGTAATACATTGTGCCAATTAGTGCAGGAAATTAGGTGTCTGTGAAGACATTTTCTCTCTGATTGCTTGTATTTAAGTCTGATTATGCTTAAATCAGCCAAACATCACAGAGTACTATGCATAGTGCAGGGTGTGTGTGTGTGTGTGTTTTCCTTTGATAAACATGCTGGCAGTGCAGAAAGGGGCACCTTCTAACTCTGACAGTTTGAGGCTCTTCCTCTCCGTTCCTCCCTTCCCACTTCTTTTTTTTCTTACTAGTCGTTCTCTCCTTCCGCTCCAGCATTTGTTCAGCCTGTGCCAGCTTTGCCTGGAATAGAAACATCAAGAGGAATACTGCAAGGAGGAAAAAGGGATCTGCAGTGGTAGCAGGATCAGAAGGCTGTTGGCTTCATAATCTGGAAATTAGGGTACAAACAGATCAAAATGAATGCATGTGTACTTCCTTTTACTATCATGGATTTGCATGCATTAGTTTATACTGATGTAGTTGGGATGCTACTTGTTTTCCCCAGCCAATCCCTGGAAAGTTATCTGCAGTGGCTTTCTGGGGAGATTGCTGCACAGGCAGTACAGCTGAGGTGGTTTGTATTGTTTTCTGTTCTGTGAACCACCCCATACCACCTCCAGAAGCTAGGTGTTAGGTCTGACAGTATTCTCCTCCCAACAGATCCACACCCTCCAAAGCCAAAGAAAATCCAGCCATTTGAGTAAGGCCCTTTTCACACCTTACTTTGATAGGGCAAGAGGCCCAGTAGAGAGCCCCTTTCAGTCTGCACATGGTAGGGCATTCGCGAGAGAGCACCAGTCCCCGCCCGGTGCCTTGTCCGCATGTCAGCGTCCTGGGCCATGCCCAGGTCCTGCCCTGTCCCCGCCCCACCACCCCTGATTGGTCGGTGGTTTTTCTTTTTTTTTATTGTTTCATCAACTATCATGCTAACGTTAACACGATAGATCCTGCCAACAGGCTGTTTCATACTACGTTGCTGACTGTCAGGACCCTGGCACTCCAGGACTCAAGCTCTGAGTCTGAACCAGAGGACTTCAAAGCCATGGAGCCTGCTGCACCAGCAGAGCCCACCCCAGAGGCTGCCATGGACACAGAGCCCTTGGCCCCAGTAGCCCCAGCAATGGAGCCAGGGGCTGCCTTAGACCCAGAGATTCAAGAGCAGGTGCCTACTTACCAGCAGCTTCAGGAGCAAAAGAGTGCTCACAGAAGGTCAGAGCGTTTGAATAGGAAACACCAAGCAATCAAGCTCCAGCTGAGGTAGCACCTGGGTGAGGGCCTGCTTAATAAAAGCACTCACTCAGCCTTGGGTCTTTGTTGGTTCACAACTGTTCATCTTGGGAGTGCCTGCTGGGCTGTTGTGGACCCTTGCCTTGCTGGAACGCTGCCCGACCTGCTGGTGTGTCGGAACTCATGCCCTAAAGTTACTCGGGGTACGTGAACTTTGTTGCTCCTGGCCTGGCTGTGATGTAACAGCCAGGAATTCCCTTGTCTGCAAAAGTCTCTTTAATTTACTGCTGCCTTATTTATTTGCTGAAGTAAAGCTTTTTAATTTAATTGCTGTACTGCTTTATTAGTGAAAAGGCCTATTAGCTGGCTCTTAGCTGCCCGCCAAGCCTTGGCGTTGACAGTGACATGCTAATGTGCTAACGATAGCGCCAGGTTTAAAAAAAACAACATAGTCAGCTGGACCCTGGGGACTGCTGTCGTCTCGAGTGTGAGTGGTGATGTAGCCCCGAGGTGACCTCTCGTGGCGACGTGTCGTGCAGTGTTCCCTACTGCAATGGAGGCAGCGGCCGGCCTGCTGCTGGGTGGAGTGTCCCCTGGGAGTTGCCGTGTGAGGGACAGGCAGCAGGGACTGCCCATACCCTGCCCGTTCCCGGGTCCTTCCTGGAAGCACACTGGACGACGGCTCCGCAGGCCCTCTGATCGCATGACTGATGCGTGAAAGGGAGGTTATTTTCGCCTTTCAGGCGAAAATAAGAAAACGCTCTATCAGCACTATCCGTGGCTGTGATAGCACCTGGTTCGCCAGAACATCATGCAGTACGGTGGCTCGTGAAGGGGGGAGGGAGTGTGCCTAGTATGCTTTAAAAACACCATGCGAAAAGGGCCTAAGAGACTGCTACACTGGTTCAGTGCACCAGTAAGATCCAGCCAGTGTGTGACAGCAGATGAACCAGGAGAAAGTTACAACGTGAGTGAAGTTATGGCAGAAGTGAGTGAAGTTATGGTAGAAGCTATGCTCTGCCGTGATCTTTAAGTCTAATATTAACTAGGTTTAGCTATATTCAGGCTCACATAGGCATAAGGCTGAGCACTGGCACGGTTAGGATAATTTTAGATTGACTCAGGGTTAGGGTTGCTGTAATGTAGGAAAATGGCTTTTGTATGTTAAAAGAACAATTTTGAAACACTAAATATTGCTAGTAGTGAAGATACAGAACAATATTAGCTATTGAAGAATTAAATAATTCCTGTCCAGAGATCCTGTGACAAAGGAACTGGATTGTTTCTTCAAAAATAGGCCTGAAAATCAAATGCAAACTATGTGACTGTTACAGTGTCATCCCCAGTTTGCCCTACGTACTTTAGAAAAAATATCTCTGCCTGATAAAGAAGCATGTGCATTTAAAAGTTTGCACCAAGATTTACCTGTCTTTCAAGCTAGCCTGATAAAGGTATCACTACACTATGAATTTTGTGATGCTAATTAGTTTGGCTGTATACACAGTATGATGGATTGATGTCTCATTTTGTAGTTTTAAATTCCTAAGACAAGTGGTCACTGTTAGGTGTTAGGGAGCCACGCCCCCCCAAGAGACTGTAGAGGGCCATGCCCACCACATCCTCCTTGCAGTTTGCCACATTTTGCCCATTCCTACTGAAAGGCATACAAACATGCTGTTAAACACAGATATGAATTCACTTGTTGGTTGTAAGGCAGTAGTAGCAGCAGTAGAATCAGGCTTGTTTCTTGCAAAGCAGAATAATGACTGCATGTTTTGTCCCATATCTCAGATTCCAAACAATCTTAAAAAAAAAAAAAGGAATCCTGGCCACACATAAAGGAGACTTTTGTTACATGAGGGGCCTTTTGTATGCCATTCTGTATGAAGCTGCAGGCTACAGAGAAATTTTTAATTAATTAAAATCAGATTTTAAAAATAATCTGAAAATGGATAGTTCCAGTGTCCTGTACTATCTCTGCCAAGTTTCAGATCCCTGGGCTTCATCATCTTGGAGCTATGGTGCAGACAAACAAAAATGAACACATGGATACATATTTTTATTATTTATGGATTTGCATGCCAACATGATGTAGTGGTTTGAGTGTTGGTCTACAGCTCTGGAGACCAGGGTTTCAATCCCTACTTGGCCACTGAAATCCACTGGGAGACCTTGGGCAAGTTGCACCCTCTCAGAGGAAGGCAAAGGCAATTCACCCCCTGGACAAATTTTGCCAAGAAAACCCCACAACAGATTCATTTTAGGGTCATCATAAGTTGGAAATAACTTGAAGGCACACAGCACCAACAAATGTGTTAGTTTACATGGGTGTGGCTGAGTAGTCATATGTTTTCCCCCACCAGTGTCTGGCAAAGGCTATGCAAGTATGTATTTGCATTACCTGTAGAGAAGAGCACAGGTATAAAGGGTATCAGACAAATACCCTCTATACCTGTGTTGTCCTCTACAAACATGCATCAACAAAGTAAGTAAGAAAGTTTCAGAAAGCACTTATCTTGATTAGAAGTAACACCTGCTTGTTCTGGTAGAGTGTGTTATATCAGCAGGAGTGCATTTTGAAAGGTCACCAAGATCTCACTGGATGTATGTAGAACCACAATAGCTATGTACCAAAGAAAGGTCTAAATTTATACTTTTTTTTTCTCCGCAGGTCATAGCAATTACATTTAATCTCTCCCAGATCTGGAGTTTTTCATACAATAATTGGTAGTACAGAACATAAGTAGTACTTCTAATTCACTTAAAGCAGAAATGACGAACTGGTTTGGAGTAGTGGAATGAAACCCCTCGCCCCATCATCTCTCCCTCACAAAAGGTTGACATCAGGAACATGGACTCATTCCTTCACATTATTGGCCAGACTGCTGCCTTGAGTTTCTCCAAAGTGGTGTTTTCCCTGGGGATCTGGCTTTGCACCCCTCTTACCATTCCCTATAAGGAAAGAGAGGGTGTAACAAAGTTTGATCACTTTGGGAGGTGACTGACTTGGCCTTTATCCAAATGCAAAGGGGAGCTTTCAGGGGACCCTGAAAGGTTTTCCACATTATGGGGCCTGTTTGGTCAGCCTGATAACAGTATCTCTACAAAATGGGTTTTGGAATTTCTCTTGCCACCAGTAAGATTACCTCTGCTTATGATTTGAAGAAACAGGATAGTGTACTATACTTAATTCAAATTACTCCTGATCCTATCTGTGGAGGGTGAAGAGGATATAGGAATGCCTCTGTCTACTTCCCTCCCTCTGTCTTTCTACTGCCCCAAATGTTTTCCATGAAGCCTTTGACACTACCTGTAGTCCCCATACAATAATATAATGCAGCGTTCTCCAGAATGGTTCATATTATGCTAAACAAAGTAGCTTTGGATTTCAACTCCCATCAGCCTCAGGCAGCATGGCTGATGACCAGGAATTCTGGTAGTATAAGTCTAAAAGCTGTGGATAATGCCGCACTCAGAATGACTGCCCCAATAAAACCAAACCTAAGTATCTGTATAGCAAAAGTATATTCTTTTTTCCCTGTTTATATTTGCTTCAGTGTCTTTCCTCTTTCTCTGTTGCCTCCCTTATGTCTGCTTCTGCAAAGACTGCAAAGATTTGTCCTCCCTCTCTGCAAGGTGCCATGTACACGAAAGCAACTAAGGAAGTAGTTGGTGACAACAGTAACAATAACAGTAACAGTAACAATAGTAACAGCTTTATTTGCATAATAAATAATTGGTTTTGTATTGTACTTCAGATGTTGTTGTTAGCCTCATTGAGTATCAAAGCTGATGCAAAGGTGGGATATAAATCCTTTCACTGAGCAACAGCAAACTTACTAGCTATATGTGCTTCATACATGGAAGATAACTGAATAATTTTTATTTCAACAACAGAACTATAATATTCTAAATTGAGGAAGTCACACACATTTGTCACTCCACTTCAGATTTTAAGAAAAGCTGCAGATGGGTATATATCACCTTTTAGTGTATTTCATAGAATCATAGAAATGTAGAGTTGGAAGAGACCACATGGGCCATCCAGTCCAACCCCCTGCCATGCAGGAACACCCTCAAATCAATCCCGACAGACGGCCGTTCAAGCCTCTGCTTAAAAACCTCCAAGGAAGGAGACTCCACTACACTCCGAGGCAGCACATTCCACTGCCGGACAGCCCTGACTGTCAGGAAGTTCTTCCTGAGGTTCAGGTGGAATCTCCTTTCCTGCAGCTTGAATCCATTGCTCCTTGTCCTGGTCTCTGGTGCAGCAGAAAACAAGCCCTCTCCCTCCTCTACATGGTGTCCCTTCAAATATTTAAACATGGCTATCATGTCCCCTCTTAACCTTCTCTTCTGCAGACTAAACATACCCAGCTCTCTAAGTCTATTCTCATAGGGCATGGCTTCCGGGCCCCTCACCATTTTGGTCATCCGCCTCTGGACTTGCTCCAGCTTGACCATGTCCTTCTTGAATTGGGGTGCCCAGAACTGGACACAATATTCAAGATGAGGTCTAACCAAAGCAGAGTAGAATGGTACCAGTACCCCCTCGATCTAGACACCATACTCCTATTGATACAGCCAAGAATTGCATTGGCTTTCTTGGCTGCCACATCACACTGCTGACTCATGTTCAGCTTGTGGTCTATTAAGACTCCTAGATCCCTTTCACACGTACTGCTATCCAGCCAAGTGTCCCCCATCCTATATTTCTGTATTCCATTTTTTCTACCTAAGTGTAGGACCTTACACTTCTCTCTGTTGTAAAGTATTTGTTACTGCCTAGAGAAACAAGTCTTCCAGTTGTTGTTCAGGCATAGCACTGAAGGCTAACTAATTTTTGAGGGAAATTCAGGTATTGCAGGGTGATTGTATCTAGTTTTATGTTACTTTCATTCTACCTGTTTTCTGGTACTTTGTGTTTGGCTGAAAGACACTTGATTCCCTCTGCAAAATCATTAATTTTGAGCTGGGCTGTTTTTACATGCTGGAATTCTCACACGTCAGAAAATATCCCACAATTCAAACAAATGTTTGGTTTTTTTATTCTAGTACATGAGGATCAACTGATTAGAAATTTTCTTCATCCTGTGATATGAACCATAAGCATATTGTGGTATGAAGTATTTGTGAATATTTGATCTGTGGTCAGATGTTATGATGGGCTTCAAGCATCAAGAGTGAGAGTTGATTTCTTAATATTGTATGACATGAGTGAATGAATGTAAACCTATTGGCAAGTATTTTTGACTGATTCCCAATTCCTTTATAATAGAAAAAACAAAATTGCACAGTGTGAGAGCCCAACTCCCTGCCTGTGCTTCCCTACGAACGAGGGAAGGAAGGTGAAAGTACTTGCCTGAGAGGAAGAGGCAGTGGGGAATGTCCAGTGCAATAAAAAAAAACAAGTGGAAATGCTGAGGTGAGCCAAGTCAAGGTCAAATCCAAAAGGTCCAGAAAGCCGAAGGTCCGTCTAAAGGAGTCAAGGGAGCTGTGAGAGCTTGGTAAGTGATTTCCTACAAGCAAACAGCAAGTCACATCAACAGGTTTATATAGCTGACGAAAACAGCTGTTCCTTATCATTACAATAATGCTCCAGACCGTTGATTTTTGCTGGACCAAATGTAATTTTAAAGAGACTTCAGCTATTAAGGACATGGTTGTTTTCCATTGATTAGCTTGTACAAGATACTGGAATTCCTTGTTCAGAAGGATCCTTAGCGTTCTTGTAAGCAGCAATAGCAACAATAACAACAAAGTAGATCCCACAAACTGAGGCATGGGCCCCACCAAATGCTTGCTTTCTTAACACATGTTTTCACCAAGAGAAAGGTGTCTTCATTCATCAAAGTGTCCAGCTTTCTTGTCAGACAAAATGTCTTTACAGGAAGAGGTGATACATTAGAAAGCGTTTTCAGGTTTGCATTTAGTATCACCTGTTTTAAAACAGAATACAGCACTTTAATGACTAGCCTATTTTTAAAGGAAGGTGCTGTATTCAAAGTATATTCAAATTTATATATACATAAGAAAGTCATATTACACCCACATATTTAATATTCAAGAAAGCAGAGGTTTGTTGGGTGCTGTTTGCAATCTCCCTCCTTCGGTGCTGGGGTTATTGCTAGATGAACATAAAAAATTACATATTGCTTGGAGAACCCAGGCAATTCTCATGCTTTGGGTTGGGAGAAAGGATGAAATGGCCACCAGAGCTTTGAAGCTTGTCCCCACTCCCACTCCCCCATATTGCTGCTGGTGATTTAAACTGTCAGCCTAATGCATGCATGCATTTCTTTATGTATCTCGAAAATGTTTTTAAAGGGGGGAAGTTAAATTTCACCCCATGAAATGCAGTGGTGGGCTGAGGGAATTAAAGCTTTACTGTTTTCTCAATGAAAGGACTTTAATAGCACTTTGATAACTCAAGTTTGGAATTATAAGCTTGTAACAACTATGAACAGAACACAATCATTATCCTTCAGCTAATTAAGTTCCATGTATATATTTAGATAGCTAAAAGTTTCCTGGAGACACATCAGGTTAGAGTTATATAAAAACAATATTTACATCTTTTTGTCTACCTATACTACCTCACCCCACTCCTACCTCTGTTAGTGACAGGAAAGATCATATTCTGTACAAAATCATGGACTCAGGACACCAGCATAGAATGTACTCTGTTTGCCTGGGCCGTAAGAAAGTACGGTGGAAAAAAAAGCTTTAGGGACTGAAATGGAGATGGTCACCAAAGTATAGGCCACCACCCACCATGCCGCCAGAGAACAAAATGATTGGATAGCTAATGTATCTGCCTTGCCATAGATAAAAGGAGATCAACCTTGTTCAATAGAAACCAGCCTTAATTGACAAAACAGTGGGATGCAGGGTGTCCCTAGTTACCCTTTGTGGTAGAACTAACTGACTTGATCTGTATGTTAAAATGGTACTGTTTACTAGACAAATGCAAAGGATCTGTTTCGCCCTTTGATAATGCTTACCAAAGGCAGAAACTATTACTGTTCAAGGTTCACATTTTTAATGCAGTGCAACATAAATCTTCACTTATGTCATTCTTGCAGCAAGAACGAGGCGCCAGATTTTTTTCCTCCTTACCTAAGAGATATATTGATATGTTGTCTCAGATAATGTTTGCATTTGTGAGCATGATTTTTATTAAAATTATGAAAACTATGTAAATAGTTTCTTCAAATTGTATACTAGACTATGATAACTGCTGCCTTGTTGCTTGGACTTTTAAAAATTAGTATTGGATGGACTGCTTGTATCTCTTTGATCAGTCAGTCAGTCCTTCTATGCTTACCATGTGTCTATGTGTGTGTGCAAGTGCGCACTTTGCTTCACAAATAGAAAATACACTGATCTTGTTCAGAGATGTGCTGTGTAATTTGTGGAAACCTCAACAAAAATCTTATTCTCATGCTGAAAACAAGAAATATCATGGGGCTGTTCTGAAAGGAATGAGCAACTCTGTGCCTGTTTTGGCCCTGCTGTCCACCAGAACCAAATTGGAGAGTTTCTGGAGGAAAAGTGTGCAAGACTCAGGCAGAAAGGAATGGATGAGAAAGTAATTAAAAACTAGCGAACTTTGTATATCTCCATATGGATGACAGATGTGCCCTCCCCTTTATTTGTTATAGCCATACAAGATATAGATATATCCCATAGAGATATGGGAAAATACATGTTCTTTGTCTAGAATATTTTGGCTTTAGAGATAGAGACTTATTGCCATGGCTATAATCCTTAACTCATTTTTGTCATAGAACAAGTCCTGTTGAATTCAGAGACACTTCTGTGCAAGCATGCAAAACAATCTTACAAAGTTCAGGGATTGTTATTCCCTGGTAAGGATACATACAAAAGTGATGCTAGTTTCTTTCCGTTTTTAAGAAGAAATTCCAAGGAATAAATGTCATTGATAGTTTGTGGTTTTTGTTTTTGTTTTTTTTGTTTTTTTGTTAAGTTTTGTTTTTAATCATCCTGCTAGCTTTGATCTGGATGAGTTTCACTTTCAGTCTTTTGTAGGGGTTGTCATGTTCTTCATAAAACAACAACATGTCTAAAATCCTTCTTGTGGTGATAGCAGTATTGGACTAACCAAAGGTTGTAGAATATGTTATGCTACCTTTTGAAGCTCATGGGCTTCTCCATCAGGCAAAGATGGTGAAATCGCATGCAGGGGGAAAAGATGGATGGTGTGTGGTCACAGTATATACATTTTCGCTTTGAGATGTTATAGGGAGTGTATGTAAATGAAAAGCAAGGGCAGCCCTGTGGCTTTGAACTAACTGAAAAGAAAGAGGGTGTAACAAAGACAATAAAGTTTGGCCTCTCTATTTGAAGTTGCAAAGCACCCACTGCCACTGAATTGTATTTGCCTCTGTCCATGAGGTCTTAGGTCACTGTCATGAAAGAGTGCAGTTAGCCTCTTGGAAAGGTCTCTGTAATACCAGTTTTGAAGACAAATTTAGGTGCTGAAGCAAAGGCCCTTTCCGCACCTTACTTTTTTCTGGCGCTGGGGTGTGGGAATTGCGTGAACAGCCTCCGGCGAGAGGCTCTCGCGTCCCTGCTGCTTCAGCTCCGCATGAACTGCCTGCTTGCGCAGAGTCCCACCTAGGCTTCCTAGGCTGCACTGGGGCAGGAAGTGCGACTGGCGCGGCCCCAGAGGCTCCACTCGCCAGGTAAGTGCATGCAGGGCCCAGGAGCAATGCGCGATCGCGCACCATTTTTGGCTGAAAATGAAAAGGTGTGCAATCGGCGCCTGCTGACCCCTGGAGCGTTGCGCGATTGTGAGTGTGTCATGCAGATTGCTCCTTATAATTGCGCAACACTACAGGCACCCTTTCAAATGGCAAATGCCATGCGGAAAGGGCCAAAGTGTATCAAGTGAAGCCAAATCAAATTGCTTTACCTTGTGTTGGCAAGTGTCAGCTCTCAGGAAAGCAAGTCCCAATGCAGGATGACACAAAGTCCACTTCCTCAAGTATAAGATCCTCCTGTTCAGTCTGTGTTTCACACAAGTCTTATATTCCCTGTGGTTCCTGTAAATATATGCCTTTTCTTTCATAGAAATTCAGATGCTACCACCAACCAATGTGAAACTATGAATCAGAACTGGGACTGCAAATTTTATCTTTTCTTATGTTAAAGTACTTAAAAAAAAACTAATTCCTAGATACCATTAATACCATTGTGTGGGTTTGTTTTGATTCAGCTCATTACAGAAAGCCACATTCTGCTGCAGCAGCTCTAGAGTACAATGATGGCAATGTTTTTACTATAAGCAAGTGTCCTGAGGTTAAAAGCTTTGCTAAGGATGCATGTGCCTTGTCATTTGCTTTGAATTAGATGAAATTCATGTATAATTTTAGCATCAGCTACTGATGTAGGACACTGTATTTTTCCTTACCCAAAGGATTCTCACAGATTGTCATTTTATATCTTGCTATAAAAAGGCAATTTTGTTTTTGTGGTTGGTGTGTGTGTGTGTGTGTGTGTGTGGTTTTAATTAAAGACTCAGCCCACAGACAGTAATCACAGCTTGGAAACAACATGAATGCTTAGTACTCACGTCCATCAAGTATTCAGTGATAATTTGTGAAATTTTCTTATTGCTGAGATCATGCAACAAATTAAAATAAGGATGGGTAGAGCTAAATCAAATAATGTTCTGCATACCTGGAATTCATTTATTGAGAATGCCATAGATCTTGTTAGATCAACAGCACATCCTGAATATATAGCTACATGCATAAAGCCTTTGATTTTCATCCTCTAATTTATTTGTAATTTATTTTTAGTCAGAAGTGCTAATCTGATGAAGACTAACCAGACCTTAGTTCTAATTAATCCATAATTAATTTAATTTACATATATAACATTGTATATGCAGTAGGATTCTTTCCTGGTTATGTGATCTATAGTTTTTTTATTATTATTATTTTATATTTGTTATTATCCACATTTATGCTGTTATGTGTATTTAAAAAAACTTTACGTGAAAAGATTGGGTAAAAGTCTTTACAAATAGTTAAAATCTGTATAGCATAACAGAGAGGAGAAGAAAAATCCTTGAAAATAATCTTTCATATTGAAAATGCATACAGTTGGGAGCTGGAATAATAATGCATAGGTGTTGCATATTTTTGCATATTGTGATATCTAGAGTAGCACTGGAAGAATTTGTTCAGCAGGCAAATGGGAAAGGAGAAGACATTATGCATTTGGGTTGGCTTAAAGATTTACTCATCTGGAGAAAACAGCTTATCTATGGAAGCTGTTGTTTGTTTTGTTTTAATTTTTTTTTAAAGGCTTCAAATTTATATTGAAGAAACTTACATATGAGATCATTGTAGTCAATTTTGCATGTTTTCCAAAAATGGCTTTACCTGCTAAATAGTCCATGAATCCCAATCTGCCTCCTTTAAGGCATCAGTTGCCTGCAATATCTTGGTGGGACAAGCTCTCCTATGAGTAATACCCAATCATTTTCCCCTATAGCATGATGTCCAAGGATGATTCCTTACAGCTCCTGCTCCCCTGGATGTGACATTGTTTAACTGGGCCTAACTCTGACCTGGGCCCTCTTTGGGTGACAGAGAATCTGCACTTTTGTTGTGGAGTTTCCCTGGGATGTCTGTTTACATGATATATCCACCTTCAGTGAATGCAGGGATGGGGTCAACATACATGTACACCATACATGTACACCATAAGCTCTATTCATACCTTCACCTACTTCCATGGATGATGGGAGTGGAGTAAGTGACCCTTGCCCCTGTCCCCTCCCTGTTTCACACCTTCAATGGATGTACTGCTGCCTTCAGCCTCAGTCTGTGGAACTGCTCCTCTGAACAGTCAGTAGAACTGATTGTTTTGAAGAAAGGTGTGTGGTATAAGTGCAGTTCTGCTTGTCAGCACCTTTGGGTGTATAGAGCCAGTATGGTGTAGTGGTTAGATTGCTGGACTAGGACAGTGGGTGACCAGGTTTCTCCACCATGAAAACCCACCTTAGTCAAATGGTACTCTCCCAGCCTCAGAGAAAGGAGAGGGCAAACACCCTCTGAACAAATTCTGCCAAGAAAACCCTGTGATAGGTTGACCTGAGGGTCACCATAAGTCAGAAATGACTCAAAAGAACACAAGAACAGTAACTTGTGGGTGTATGAGCTATGAGTGGATATCATGAGAATACAAAACAGAAATTGTTCTGAAAACTGTGAGTGCTTTGGTTAAGAGCAAGATCGTTTTTCTCTGTAATACAGATTGTGAACCACTTTTGATACTGTGTTTATTGAAAACATATTAGCTAATTAACATCTTAATTTCAGCTCTGACATGCAGAGAATATGCACTTCCTTTGTGGACGAGCACCCTGCCTCATTCTTATTAATTAAAATAGACGTACTGATCTTCACAAAACACATGGCTAATGTTATTGTTTTCTTGTTTTCTGAAACAAGTTCATCTTTCAGAAATGAAACTCCTCAGATGCCCTTCTGAACTGTTAAGTATGCCATGCTGATGTCTTAAATCCTGAAATGTCACCCAACACACTTGGGATGATGCAGCCATATTCTTGTGTTCATAATTGTGTATCAGCTATTACTCAGCCATCAACATATTGTTAAATTTACTAAGGATTCTTTAGTGACATTTATATTCATATTGTAGACAGCAGCCTTTCAAGAAGCAGTTTTTCAAATTTAAATATTTCAAATCTAATTATTCAAAATTTGAGGAAGATATTTTAAAAGATTAGAACAACTGATTGTCTAGATTTCTAATATTGAACTATTCAGTTTAATAAACAGTTAATTTCATGAGGTATTTAGAATTCTTTGCCACAGAGCTCTAGTGC
Source organism: Ctenosaura bakeri (assembly GCA_948474755.1). Classification (NCBI taxonomy): domain Eukaryota; kingdom Metazoa; phylum Chordata; class Lepidosauria; order Squamata; family Iguanidae; genus Ctenosaura; species Ctenosaura bakeri. The sequence continues at coordinate 278,822 of CAOLHI010003201.1, read as the reverse complement.
CTCACTAAACCACAAAAAAGGAATGTTGCTTAGGCCGCAGCCATGGCAATATTGGAAAGTAGAATGAAAGTATTAAAATGCGGTAGGGCAGAAGGACTCCTTGAACTTAGTAGAATTTACTTCTGAATAGGTTTGCATAGAGAACCAGCGTGGTATAATAGTTTGAGAACTGGACTACGATCCAGGGGACCATGTTTTGATTCCCTGCTTGGCCATGGAAACTCACTGGATGACCTTGGGCACATCACACATTCTCAGCCCCAGAAAATCCCATGATGGGTTCACCTTAGGGTCTCCATAAATTGGAAACAATTCAAAGGCACCCAACAACAGCAACAACAAGGCTTGCATAATTTCACTTTCATTTGATTATTCTGCTGAGATTTCTGTAATAAAGTAATAAGTATATTATGTAGGAAAAAATTCCACAAAAAAAATAGTCGTGGCTCCAGATAGCTTTATTTTGGTTAACAGCCAAAAGTGATGTGCAAAAGAATGTACAGCATACATCCTTTACAAACTGTCTTGTACTTTGGATGCTAACTAAGATATTATGTTATGCAAATAGGTCCTGCTATTGCAATATTTTCCTGTTTTGCTTTTCTGCACCACCCATTTTTTGGACATAATTAAAAAAAAACTGTTAGTAGAGTTGTTCTTGAAATCAAATGTAACTGGATGCTCTAATCCCACTGAACTTCTGGTTCACCCAAGACATAAAATAGGATGCATATTTTTGTCTTTTAGTTAAAACAGATTCTTGTAGTGAAGACACAGATGCTCTTCCCAAATTTAAGGTATAAATTACTACATTACATGAGAAGGTCTTCCACTTTCCTAAAAGACAGTTGTGGATAATAGATCATGACATGATACTATCACATGTTCCAAAACTCAAAAGATAGGAAATATATAATACAATCTTGTTTATCTTACCATTTTATTTTGGTCTTAGGCTTTATATTTATGTCTTACCTGTGTTAATTAGAAGTGTTGATCAATTACAATTGTTTGAAATAGGCAGAGCATGGTCATTTCAAACTTTTGACTAAGACTACATCATATGTTGGATCACTTCCATGCTTAGCTACACATTCTTGATATGAGCTTAGTGAATGCCAACTATCTATATTCATACATGTCTGAATATTAAATAGGGCTGAAGAGCAGAGAAGCATAATTAGTCATGCTTTATCTTTCCCCATTTTTTTATCTGAAGCTCATATGTCTTCTCATTTCTACACAGTTTTGTGTATTGCATTAATCAATTCTGCTACAGTCCATACATGAAAACTAGATTCTGAGCATGGTTCAATTTTAGTGCATGTGAAAGGATATATGTGCGTTTTGATGCTTTGTAGAAATACAATAATCACAGGTATTCATGCCAGGATGAATGCCATGGTTGATACAGGTCCAGTGCAAGTAACTTTAACCTTTGTTTCTCCAGTTATAGCTGACACTTTTCACTTTGTACAGATCAAAACTGTGCTCTGAATCTTTGGGATAGTTGAGGCCAACCATGTATATACAGTACGCTGCCCTTCTTGACTTATAAACATGATAATGAATGGGAAGAGGCTGTCTGTTTAGGTCAGGCAGTGGTAAATTCCACTTTTACAGCATAGTGAAGTTCCATCTTGTCTAAAAGAGATGGTGGTGAGAACTTTGCTGAAAACAAATACGTAAGGCATAGCTGAGGTGATCCAGAGACAGCAAGGTACCTAAGCCATCCTTCAGTCATGACGACTACAGATCATCTGCCCCCCCCTCCTACCACAGTCCCTGACATGGAAGGAAGGAGAGGAAGAGAAAGAGTAGGATGAAGAATGGCAATGGGGCAGCGAGGGATGATCTCTAAGTGTAATACTACCCATAGATTTATGGACCAGGGCATTGAAGTTTTATTTCACAAGAGTCAATGAAGAGAAGGATCTTTAAGAATTGCAGTGCAGTCAGTGGTGTAATGAAGCCAGGATTTTCATCATTTTCACCTGGCACCCCCCTCAAACTCCTCTGAAGTTAGCTCCAATCCCTGTCAGAATGGAGGGGAAATGAACTTTCCCAGCAATGATGTATTGTTACAAGTATTTATTTATTTATTTGTTTGTTTGTTTGTTTGTTTGTCTGTTGTATTTATACCCCACTTTTCTCCCAAATGGAATCCAAGACAGCTTTACCATAATCTAGAAAGTTCTTCCTGTTATAAAATCACCACTTTCCAAATGTTTTGGATTGCAAAAGTCTTGATTTTAGTAGGGATCAAAAATGCTAGAAGTGTGGGAGGGGTTTTGGTTTGTTTTTTTGTTTTTGTTTTTTTAGACCCAACATAGAGACTTCCACTTTGGATTTTCCATGGGGCTGTTGCAATAGAGGCCATCCTGGTAAGAGTCTACTTTTCAAAGTGACCATTAAACCCTGAATGCCTACCAGTGTTACTGAGAGAGAGAGAGAGAGAAGAATAGGCTCAAGTAACAAATGTGTACTAATCATTCACTAAAGCAGTTGCTAAGTGTGTGCATTTTATGACGTAGTACTGTGGACATATTTAGGGATGATTCACTAATTCCAGTGTCTCCCACATAAATTCCTTTGGAAGGCAGTGAACATTTTGTATTGTGTTAGTCATTCTAACACAGTTGTGCCAATTGCTTTCCCAAATCTTTAGGAATGTGGTTTGGTTTGGTTTGATTTGGTTTGTACCCTGCCTTGCCCCCAGTACGGGCCAAGATTACACACAGTATACTTCAAAATCAGATACAGTTAAAACATTGGACAATGCAAATATTACAAAGCAACCAAATAAACTACTGTGTTAACATTTAAAATGGTTAATTTAAAACAGTTTAAATGACAATTAAAAGATGGTGGTGGTGATTATGATGATGGTGATACAGGTATTGCACACACCGATTAAAAACCTTCAGTGGTCAATTAACAGTCATGTGTGATCTTATCTCTCATTGGGATATTAGAATTTTGTCTCCCACTTTTCCAGTCTGTGAGCAAGACCTCTTTTGCATTTTATCAGCTAGCTAATACAACATAGTGGGGGAGAGAAAGGGCTATGAGGCAGGATGTTTTTAGTTCACAGTTCACACCATTTTTGCATAAATTGTACAGCTGTAGGCAAGCCACTCTTTCTCAGCTTTGTCCACTCTCTTGGTCAGTTTCAGTGTTTATCTTTCTTCTCCAACCCAATCCAACATACTATCCACTCAAGCCTAAATTCATATTTTGCATGTGTGAAAGCGGTGACTTGACGGTCATTATTTCTACCTTAAGAAAGCCGTTTGCCTATTTGGGATGTTAAAGGAGATGCTCAGATAATGAGATAAGGCAACTGACAGCCCAGTCTTTGCCAATTAAAATGTGAGGGTGGGAATGGGACACATATGAATAGTTTGATATGTATTAAAGTTTAACAGTTATACAGGGTTTGTTTTCCTTCCACCCAATGGGAAACTTTCATAATGGTCAATATATATACTCTTTTCCAGTGGAAGGGATTGGGCTGGATGGCCTTTCCATTCCCCCTGTTATCTGCCTCTTTGTTGCTTTAGTGTGCTTGAGAACTGCACTAGGACTTAATTTGCAAGGGCACTGCCTTGCTAGTCACAACAAGAGTCTTGTGCTGTCTTAAAGACCAGCAACTTTTATTTCACGTCAGCTTCTGAATGATAGATCAGATGAAGTGAGCCGCACTCCACAATTCGTTTCCCCCTCCGACTGTGCCACACCACATCTGGTGGAGGGAGATGCCTTTGCTGGCCTCCCAGGAGAGGAGACCACACAATTACTGCGCGACAAGTGTCGTGCAGTTGGTTGAGAGGGGGTGGAGCAGTGGGCCTTCTTTTAAGGCCACACCACCCCTTCCTCAGCCTCTTTGGACTCATGGCAACCCTCCCTCCCTCCCTTTGGTTTCAGTGTAAGCTTGCTGGTCACTTCGGGGCTGGGTAGCAATTTTTTCCCTCACTAGGGGTTTTTTTTGCCTATCCTACACTGTGCCAAGGGAAACAGATAATTGGCTTCTCAGGGTGGTGTCTTAAATAGGTCACTTAAATAGGCACATTGGAGGAAAGGGGGCCTCTAAAGGCTTTGGTGAGTACCTATGGCATCCTGTGGTGTAGGACAAGCCTCAGGAGCCCTCCTGTCTTGTCACTAGACAAGGGGGGAGGACGATTATCAAGTTGTCCTTGGAGCGGACCCAGAGTTAGCCCTCAGTTTGGGGCTCGTGAAGCAAGGAGGGTGTGGCGGGGCTCACCTTCCAGAAAAAGGGGTTGGCTGAAGTTCACTTTGGGACCCGGTGTCTCGCCCAAGGGAGGTTGAGGGAGAGGTCAGGTGGTGACCCCTTGCCTTAACAATTCCCCTTGTGTTGAGTCCCCTTCGCTCATGTCACAAAGTTCAAGGCCCAAGTTCAAGTGCAAGTTCAAGTTCATGTTAAATAGGCATATAATAAATTGCTCTAGTTCAACCCAAACCCTGTCTGTGGTCTCTTCATTTCGTGGGTTGGTCGGCAAAAGCTTATGCCAAGAAAACCTGCTAGTCTTTAAGGTGCCACAGGTCTCGTCATGTTATTCACATTTGATATGTTTGTCCTTACAATCTCCAGTGGAAGGGACAAAAGAAGTTGTATCACTCATTCTGTAGTCAGGGAAATAAAGGGCAGTGAGATTAAAGGAAGGATTTTTCAAAGGTTAAAAGGGCATGTTTAGTCCCATAGCTCCAGTGAATTTTCATGAAAATCAGATGCCCAAGGGCCCTTTGTAGTTTCAAAATATCTGCTGCTGATTGAATTGAAAGGTCACACATTAAGGCTACAGCAGAACAGAAATGAATCTAGGCATCCCAGGCTGCATTCCAGCTAGACTCTGAAAGTCCTTCTGTGCTGTAGCATTTAATTATTTAAAGCGGTGTTCACATAACGTGTACATTTTAGGGTTCTGCAAGTAGCCACAGAGAGCATCTTAACTGACTCGTTTGTAATGGTCTCTACAGTTTGGGTCCCTGTCATTTAAAAAAAATAAAAGGAAAAAAAGAGGTATAGAATGGGATACAAAAAGATGGAGTTGGAGCTTTCAGAAATATTACTCATGTTAATAGCTAAATAATCCTGAAAAAAAGGGGGGTGGCTTTGTAGCAGGGGAAAAGACAATTGAAGGTTCTCTTCATCTCCATGGTAACAATATTAGATATAGAACAATATTAGGTATAGAAAAAGTAATGGGCCACCCTAGCATCAGGTCTTAGTTTTCATGTTGTTGCCCTTCCTTTCTCCCCTCTTCTCCCTTCCATGCTGCTATTTTTAGTTATGGCAATTTTATTTTCTAAAAGTCACTAATAAAATATGTACTGATAATTTCTGGTGTATCTATGGTGATTTGTTTGCCTCCACCGCCACCCCGACCCCACCTTACCTTCCTGATGTGATCTGTATCAGTGAATTTGCCAATTACTATAATAGTGTGACCAAAACCATTTCTTTCCACCCCTTCCAGCATAGGCAGCTTTCACCTATATGGGATGAATTAAGGGTTTTGCTCAAGAATGTTGATCAAATGGGATGAGGCTGAGAAGTTAGCTTACAGAGTAGATGCATGCCATGTTTCTTGTTGAGTTTCCGGAATTGTCAGTTAAAGGGATCAGGTGGGATGTAGAAAAGATTCTGGAAAGCCGTTGCCAGTCAAGATAGGAGTCATGCATGCAGACAGTCCAAATATATTGTGACATGAATTTTTTTTTTTATTGCTGTACTTACTGCTTTTATTTTCAAGAGCCAAATGGTGTTTCTATTGTTCTGATGTATTTTCCAGTAATTCATATTAATTACTTCATATTTTTGCTCTTTGAATGAAGCTCTTTTCTCCCTCCTGGTATATTCTGACTGCCAACTCAACAGGCACAGCTATTGGAGTTCATTTTGTTTGGGGGCAGTGTGTTATGTCCTTGTTTTGGGGTGTTAACTTCATCCCTTACCCCTTACCCCATTCTCAGTATATCTTCAGGGCATCTGGTCTTCTTCATGCAGAAAGAAAGAAAGAAAGAAAGAAAGAAAGAAAGAAAGAAAGAAAGAAAGAAATGTGTGTGTGTGTGTGTGTGTGTGTGTGTGTGTATGTCTAGAATGTAAACACTACCACTGTGGTGGTATCACTGTGCTTTTCCTTGGTTAAGTCCTCGCTATGTGAAATGAAGCACTGGAAGACAGTGACAATGCAGAAGGAGGGAATATGTGTATTTATATGTGACGGGTGGGGAGTGATTACACCAATCTCAGTGATATCACCATAGCATTATTCCAACGGTGCAAAATTTCTACAGAGATTTTTAAAATTAAAAATAAATAAAAGTTTAGAGATATAACAATGAAGTTCTGAAGAGACTGAAAAAATGTAAGGAGGCATGGGGAGAAAGGATATCATTTGAGGAACTTAGCACATTTGGAAATACATCTGGAGGCAAAGCAAGAAGGAGCATAAAGGTGTTAAGCGTGCCCTCATTCAACATCACAATCTTCATCACAAGCAAATAGGGATGTGTTGTGTTTAATTATTCATTCCAATAAAAGAGAAAAAAAAATTTAACCAGTTTCTTCCCTGATTCCAGATGTCTTTGAAAACTATATAATTTTGAGATGCTCTATTCCCGCACGAGATTGTTATAGTGCTATGATTCCACTTGCAACATCTCACCTTAAATACCCCTACTGTATAAGCTGTGATACTAGAAATTTTCCTAACCTGTATTGTAATTAAATAACAATGATGTTGTCATCCCCTTTCCCCCTTAACTGTCTCTTCAGACAGCCATCTCACCTGCTCCAGCAAGCTACCCTATTTCATTGCCCCCACATGGCTTGAGGATCTCTCAGCTGTTTCACTTAGCTAGCTTGCCTTTCCGTACTGAGTCTGTCTTCCTTCCCCACTTTTGAGTCTCTCTCTTCCTCTCTCTCTCTCTCTTTCTCTCTCTGACTACTATGCTGGGGTAGTCTCCGACCCTTCTCTTAGTGGAGCTCTCAATGGAGCCTAGGAGACAGCGATGAGGAGGTGGTATCAATAGGCAGGGGGATTAGCAGCAGTGGACATTTAAAATCTTAGAACATTGAAAAAAAAAATCTGTGTGGGCAAAAATCTTAGCTCCTAAAAATAGAATATGTCTGGGAAAAGGAGGACATACAGTAACCTGACCTTACAAGTGAGATACCAAGAAAAGAACCAAAATGTGTCACATTTTGGAACTGTAGTTTTTTTAAAAAAAAAATCAGAAATGTGTTTGTATTGAAATTTTTTTAAAAAATAACAAAAAGCCAACAGTGAATGGTACAGCACCATGCAGCATAAACTGTTAGCTTTGATGAATCCTAGATAAACAAACTCAGGTAGAAGGACAAATAGTATACTGTAAGGCAGTTTCGTGTTTCATGGTGATTTTTGGACATCGTGCAGTCCCTGAGAGGCACAAGTCTGGGTTATATTCTTGGTCATCCTAGAGTGTAATAGAACACTAAGGCCCTTTCCGCACGTTACCTACTCACGGAGGTGGGGGGTGGCATTCGCGCAAGCAGCCTCTTGTGCGAGGCACTCGCACCACTCCTCCATTCTCCCGCAGCTGGCTTCCTGGTCACGCAACCGTCACACGAGCGCCCTACCCCTTCCTTCCGCAGTGCAGCCTGGGAGCTGTAGGCTGCGCTGGGGGAGGAAGCGCGACCGGCCTGCTTGTCCAATGCACCGCAGGGCAGGTAAGTGCACGAGGGCCCCAGGAGCCAAAAATGAAAAGGTGCATGCGCAGCCCGCTTTAGGCTCTTGAGTGTCGCGTAAATGGGAGTGTGTCGTATGGACCGCTCCTCCCGTTTATGCGATGCTCAAGGGGCCCTCTCACATAAGAAACTGTGTGCGAAAAGGGCCTAAGAAGGGTGAACAAAACATTGGATATTAGCAATAACAGTTAAAGTAAATTGCCATACACAGAAGAAAGTCCTGCTTTTAGAAGCTTATAATTCTATTGCTTATAAAAATGGCACGTGTTCTGCTAATATATGGAAACAACAACCATGATCTGGAAGGCCCATCCAGCACATGGGCCATTTCCACACTACACTGTTATAGTGCTATTATTCCACTTTCAACATCCTGTGGAATTCTGGGGTTTGCAGTTTACTGAGGCCAAAGAGCTCTCTGGCTGAGAATTCTAAGGGGCCCTCCCTAATCTGCAAACCCCAGGATTCCATAGGATGTTGAAAGTGGAATAATAGCACTATAACAGTGTAGTGTGGAAATGGTCGTGGAGGTTCCCAGCACCAGTATAGCCAGTGGCCAAGAGTAAAGCCATCTTCATTCTCACTCTCTCTCTCTGCCATTCTTCTGCCTTCCTCTTTGTTACTCTGATTTCTTGGGGAATGGAAACTAGCCAGAGCACAAGCAATAGCAATGCGAGAGGCAGGGTAACCTAGAGGGGTCTTTTTACCCAGTTTTTATGGGGTCAGGTCAAGCCAAAAACCAAACAAAAATGTCCAGTAAAATGATTGTATTGAATGAAAGTCTCACACACCAACGCAATCACTCATACACTATTAAGGGGCCCTCCCAACCTATTAAGAAGCAAGAGAGGAAACTGGATAGGGGAATATTGAAGGGGTTGTAGTTGGGGTAATACTGCACCTTTTCCTGAGATCCTTGGTCGAGGAAAAACAGCAAAGAAGTGGAGCTCAGCATGGAGTGGGCTGAGGGGATTACTCAACGGACGGAGAAACGGTCTGCTGGGTTGACCGGGAGTGATCCAAAGAACTGCTCAAAAACTGGGACTGTTTGTAGGGGAAAAAGTACCTGGAGGGCTAATCTTTTCCCGAGGAGAACAATGGGTGTTGCAACAAGAAAGAAGCTCCACAATGGTAACTTCCTTTGCGTGATGAGATTACAGGGTGTTGCCAAAGTTTCAGGATCTTCGGCTGCATTAGGTTGTGGTGTGACTTCCTGTAACTGGTCCTTACCTGATAGGATTTTGCTCAACTTGGGGCAAACACGCTAATCCCCTCAAGTCGACTTCTCAGGGGCTGAGGATCCTTTGTTTTCTGTGGGTTTACACAGCTTGAGGTCTCCTGGGGCTATATGATGGGGAATTTTAGTGGCCTGACCTGGTTTTTGATCGTTCAACTGTTGCTGCCTACATGCTCATCCGGGCGACCTCTCAGACACATGGAATCATATTTTAATATCAAAATTGTAGACCCCGGGACAAGGTTTTCCAGTGGGGTAAGATATTCCAGGCCCAGTAATTTTCCAGCAAGCTTGTTGAGGGTCTGAACTGATGGTTTAAAGGAAAAAGTATGAAATTTGGCAAAGGGATGCTTGTCATCTTAAGGGCTGTTGATTACCCAACTTTAGATAAGAGTGTTTGACTATGAATGAGGAGGACCAAGTCCAAATCTGTATTCAGTGACAGAGGTTTCTGGGTGACCTTGAACCAGCTAAATCTGTGTCACAGAAGTTTTATGAGGATAAAATAAATTGAGGAGAGGATCTTATGTGCTATCATCAGCTCCCTAGAAGAAAGGTTTAACAGCTTTCACAGATACTCCAGGAAGAAAGCCCCAGGGTCTAACATGTTCCCAAATACCCGTTGTTTGAGCTACCAATATAGTCATACTAAAGGTAAGAATTTGACATCCCTCCAAATGTTGTTTGACTCCAGTTCATAGCGGCCATAACCAGCATAGTCGATTGTGAGAAATGCTGATAAGTGCAGCCCAACAGGATGTGGAGGTACTCATGATTCCCACTTCTCAGTTAGACTGTAGAGTTTGGTGGAGGGTGTCCTTAGGAACGTAATAGTCTTGGATCAAACTGAAGACTTCTCTTGTCTCACCGTGACCAGCCAATTACAAGAATAGATAAGAAGCTAGGCTTTTGCATCATATCTTATTGCTTGCTGAAGAAGTAAATCTGTGACAGAGCTCTAACACTTCAAATTGTGATGGTGGGGGATCTCATAATTGATCCTTCCTCCATAGGAAGGGAAAAAAACAACAAAACAAAACCATAATGCCCTTGTGTAGAAAACTGAAATGCTTGGTAGAAGGCTAGGCTAGAACCTCTTCACTCTGGCATTTAGTTCTATGTGTTGAGAAAATGTTTTCTACAGAAGAGCTGTCAGTGTCATTTTCCAGTTCAAGGAGAACTAGCATTCAACCTCTGGAACATATCTGAAGCTATATTTTATGTGTGAAAATTACTTTTTGCTTGTCAAGGTACTTCCAGGCATTTATGTGTCATGCTTATGGCAAAGCCAGCATGGTTGACAGGGCCCCACCATTTTTTTTCTTGGCAACTTCTCCTCATTCCTTGTTGCTCCATTGGCTCCTGTGCTGCGGTAAAGTTGTCTTGTAAGTATGTGTGCCATTTATGTATGTTTCCATTGTAGGTGCAAACAAAATTCATTAAAAAAAAAAACTCCCAAGTTTTTTTGTTTTGTTTCTGTGATCGTCACAAAAGAGTGGGTGGGAACACCCATGACTCCATGTAATTGGAGTTTGCTAATAGAGCTGTGTTATCATTGCTGCTGGTGGCTGAGGTGTCTGTGCAAGAGAGCACTCTCTTGCTACTGTAAACAAGATTAGGTATAAAACCAGTGCTTGCTGAAGTGACAGGTTTACCCTTCTGAGGCACTTTCATTTTTCAGGTTGGAGTCACTGTGTCAGGTAGCTCCTTGGATTGGAACATGGAGGAATGTGAGCTGTTTTGTTCTCTTGCTGACATTTTTAATCTTTCATCCTTTTTTCCAGTTTAATGCCTCCTCCCAATCATCTTGCCAGGTAGAGGGCTGAGTTTTCCTTTTTGCTCATTTTATATGCGCTACCACACGGCTTAACAATTTACAAGAGTTTTGTGAATAATTTGTTCACATCATGCACACTCTGCGTTTTTCTGTTGCAGACAGCTTTGTGGGGGAAACAGTGAAATGGACAGAATGTTTAGTGACATAGATGATATACAGGAACCAATTATCTCTGTGTGTCTGTTTCTCTCTCTTTTATGCATGCACACACTCACTGTCTGCTTGTGGATAGAAGCACATTTGGTTTTGTTTCGCAACACAATATCCCTTGGGAATAATTTTTTTATGCAGATCAAAGTATGTTGCATGTGTGCCTCCTCTGAGTGGTTGCTGTTGTTGTTGTTGTTTTGTGCCTTCAAATCATTTCTGACTTATGGCAACCCTAAGGCAACCCTGTCACAGAGTTTTCTTGGTGAGATCTGTTCAGAGTGGGTTTCCCACTGCTTTCCTCTGAGTCTGAGAGAGTGTGATTTGCCCAGTGGGGTTTCCATGGCAGAGTGGGGATTCAGCCCCTGATACTCCAGAGTCCCAATCCAGTGCTCAAATAAATACACCCTGCTTGCTCTCCTGAATCCTTATAGCTACTCTTTAATATTACCAGTGAGACCACACACAGTATTGCAAATGTTGTTGTGACACTGGTGACTAAGCACCTCTGTTAATAACATTTACATCATGTTCAAATGCTAACAGTTTTATTCCCCCCTAGAATTGGTGAGACTTTATAATTATTTATTCAATGGACTGATTAATAGGTTGGTTATTTATGTCCCTAGCATTGGCTCAATGTACTCTGAGGCCCTTTTCACACGGCATTTTCCATGCGAAAGGGCGCCTGGAGTGTCGTGCGATTGTGAGGAGTGATCTGCACGATGCACTCACAATTGCGTGATGCTCCAGGGGCCGGCAGGCACCAATCACACACCTTTTCATTGTCGGCTAGCAGCCAAAAATGGTGCATGGTCACGCATTGCTCCCGGGCCCTGCTCACACGTACCTGGGGCGCGGAGCTTCCGGAGCTGCGCCGGTCACACTTCCTGCCCCAGCACAGCCTGGGAAGGTCCCAGGCTGCACTGCGGAAGGAAGAGATGGGGCTCTCGTGCAAGCAGGCAGCTCGTGCAATGCTGAAGGACCCTGGACACAAGAGCCTCTTGCCAGAGGCTGCTCGCGCAATTCCCGCACCCCAGTGCCGGAAGATGCTAAAGTGCGGAAAGGGCCTTAGTTTGAGCAACAGATTCTGAATGTTAATTTCCCTGTGCTCCTGTGGATTCATCTCACATTAAAAAAAAGTGGATGAATAACTGAACTTTTTCATGTTCTTTGCTGTGTGTGTTTTCAGATACCAAATGGAATTGTTTGCAAGTGCTTAGTAAAATAGTCCCAATTTGCTACATTTTATGGGCTTTGAATGGCTTTCTGAATCACAGTAGCATCCTTCTCTCTGATATTGTTGCAGCTTCTCAGTTGCACAATAGTTAAAGTGAAGTGAGTGTGTCTTGGGTATCAAATGTTGTTATTCCAGCCTGCTGCACGGACAATGTCAGTTGTTTGTTTGTTTGGGCTCCACAGGCTCCCTTGTTTGTATCAGCTCAGATTCTTTGATCTCACTCTTCATTTCTCTTTTGTGGGAAACCATTGTCTGAAGCTGCTTGTTGTCCTGATGAATCTGAGTCCCTTCTGAACAGCATGCCATTCATCTGGCATCCCTTGTGTAAATATGGAGGGGGTCTGTGTAATTGCTTTCGATTGCCTTTTCTCTCCACCAGGGTGGGGGGAACAAGTGTAATTTTCCTGCAAAGAGTATCCCCTCCATGCTCACCTCCCTGTATTGACTTGATTTCCAATGAGCACTAGAACCTCAGTCCATTAGGCTGCTTTCCTCCTTCTCATCCCCCCTTTCCCCTTCCCCTGCTTATATGATGGGTGGGAAGTTTTTTCTGCTCTGGTTTCTTCCCTAAGTCCACAACTGTAAAGATAATTGGCACTGACAGGAAGGTCACTATGGGCCAAGAAGGAAAGGGAGGTAATGTGGCTGTGCCTCCTGTGTGCCTCCTCCTCCACCTGCTCACTATCCCTGTCCAACGTGATCTTGTTAGGGTGCTGGTGATGGGCACTGAGCCCCCTGCCTCCCCTGGAGGCTGCTTCAGGCTGCTGCCAGTTACCTTTCCCCAAGGGGTCTTGTTTGACATCAGGCAGTCTTTAAAGATTCTTTAAGGTCCTTTATTTATTTAGTCATTCTCTTTGTTTTATTTATGTGTGCCTTCGTGCTCCTCTTTGAGCAGATCTTTTCTGGCAGATGTGACAGGCTTGTGTGAAATTCTTGGGACAGGTTGATGCCAATAACTGGGAAGAATTTTCTCCATCCTGCCCCCCCCCCTGCTCGCTTCCCTGCCTCAGCCCATTTCTGCTCCAACAGATCTTGGCAGCTTTGTTGTTGTTGCTGTTGTTGGATATATGTGGGGTTTTCATATGGTGGACCTCTTGTGAGCCTGGATATGCCTGGATTTGGATCCGTTTGCTAATTTGCTATGGGAACAAGAGTAATTCAGTAGGGCTAATTCTACAATTCACAATATGCAGGCCCACCCACACATTTTAATTTTTCAGGCCAGGGAAGAGTCACACTTGCTCTCATACTTAACATGATAAAATGAACCTTAAATGCTTTGCCACGTTGAGGCTAAAGGACACGGCAGCATCTAGGCTGAACTTTAGGAAGGGAGTTGTTTTGGCATGAGATTATACCAGAATATTAAGCCATCGTGTTGTGTAAATTGCTGCTGTTGTCACTCCTGCTACTAACAACACTTGTATAGCAACAATCCATCAAGTAGTCTGGGGCAACATACAAGAGTGTTGGACATTTTGTCCTGACAGCAACCTTATGAGGTAGGTCAGGGAGAGCGATAGAATTTGGTCTGTGGTCACCTTCCTGGCTGTACAGATACTTGAACCTGTAGCTCCTCTGTTCAAGTTTAATGTTCCCATCCGGTGCTATCTTGCAATGACTACTGGTACATCTCCATAAGGTATTATGGAACAAAGCATATCATGCATATTTATGAATGTGTGCCTTGACTGTGTGTAAAACAGAATTTGAACATTGTTTCTTTAGGTAATGCTGGCATTGCTCTGTGGTGTGTTTTTATTTTTCTTTGCATATAGAGAGACAGGAAACACATAGTCATCTCACATTTCCCTTTTTCCTGAGGGATATGTCCAGAGAAACACCATGTCAGACTGTGGGTTGCCCTGGCCTTAAAGAGATCCCATCTAATCGCCTAATGCTGCTCCTTCCAGCGTTGCTGTTTAGGCAGAGAGGGGCGCTGGGCCCAGTGCCAGATGCTATTATTGAACTCCTCTCATATGCCAAATGAGGACAGCCTGGATACACTGGAGCAGCATCTTTTGAGTAAGGAAGGAATGGCAGGAAGCCCTGTTGCATCTTCCCATCCATTCTGCTGCCTGATGGGTAGTTCTAACTGGAGCTATTCCTCCCTGTCCTCTCTCAAGCTCACAGTAATAATTTCTGAGCAGTGCTCTCAGCATCCGTATCCTCCATCCGAATCTACATCTCATCTGAAAATAAGCCACTACATAAATTTTATTAAACCAGCAGGGGCTCCCCCTTCCAACTACAAAACCATTGAATTGGAGAAATGGTTTCTTTGACTTTCCTGTTAACCATTGATTGATCAGCCTCCCACGTTTATGTCTTTCTTTGTAGGAGCCATTAAGCTTCAAGAATTTTCTGTGGTTCTGCCAACATGTTTGATTACAAACATAATAGGTGGGCGAAGTATGAATATCAAGATCCAAATGTGTTTGCCTAACTCTTTGGAGCAACTATTATGGTAGCTTTTCAGCCATGGGTCTGAGCTTCACTAGAAGCATCAGAAGCTATTTGCCTTGTTCAAGTGCTAGTGCATATGCACAGCTCTGCCTAATAAGAAATAGGACACACTAAGGCTGGAATATGAGTACTTCTTTATTTAACATTACATCTACATGCAGACTGCATATTGCTTGCTGTAGATGCGAAACTATCAGTAAAACTTATGCACCACCCTGAATACTCACAAGTGGACCCATAGCCTTCAGTTCCAGATGCCATAAGGGCAAATATTTCTAGCAGATATCAAGGCTTTGTGTTGTGAAATGCGGACATCACAATGCTATGGATAGGCAAGTTCAAAATGAGAAAATGTAAGGTTTTGGGGGGAAATAATAATTGTATTTAAAAACTGATATTTTAATTTCCATGTTGAGACTCCAAAATGTTTGCTGTGGGCTTAAAAATCAAAAAGTAAATTAATCTCTTGTCCGCATGGTATATGGTGAACAGGGGTGGGGTGGGGGGTCAGTTGTTTAGTGGATTTCATGTTTTTGTTAGTATCAACAATAAGAGGAATCTGAAGATGTCGCCTGTTGTTTAGAATCAGTGTGCATTCAGTCAGCCTAGCACCTGAAGGGAACGTGCCCTCTGTCCTGCTTAGTCCAATGAGGAAGCCAAGTTGCTGAATCAAGGATCTGGCTTTATTAAAAGAAATGCATTTCTCTCACCTCCGAATAGCCAGACCTTTGTACAGAATGAGAGCCCTGAGCTCATGGGCTAATACAGTATCCTGAAAGTTGCTAAGTCACTAATTCATTGTGCGTGTGCTGAGGTACGGTAACTTTCCATCTAGCTAACATTCCTAGCTTATCTTTCCAGACCAGCTATCTAAAACTGGTCTTCCCTGTAAACAGATTCCTTCTATGTAACTGACCCAGTCCTCATACCTTGTTGAGAGAAAGCCCTTAACACTTATGTGTCAAGGAGGAACTAGATATACTGGGTGTAACTTTTGCTGTGGCAGCTTGTTTACTTCCAAAGGAAAGTCCCTGAAGCTAGGGCACACGGTTCTAAAGAGACAGAAACATATTTCTAAGTTAGCCAAAGAGAGGTCATGTTAGTGTTTGGTCCACACAAAACCATCTTAGTGTCCCCTTCCCCCTTCACTTCCTTTCTGGCAGAACACACAGGGCAAACTTATGTGATGCTACAATCTCAGACCACAATGACAAGATGCTCCAATACAGGAATACAGCATTGGTCTCTAGCTGTCCTCTCTGCGTGTTTGGTATTCAAGAAGTAATTCAGACCAGGTAAATTTCAATATAGCATTCACCAAGCATGGGCAGACATTTCTGTTTATCAGTGTGAGAATATTGGCATACTTAACTTGGTTTAGTGATGGGTAAAATAATCCTGAACACTGGCCAAGATATGTAAGGGGTGTTGTTAAAGGCATAGACAGGAGGGTTGTTGTTGTTCTCCTCCTTCAGTCCCTAGTTGTTGTGCAAGACCTCTTTGGGTATGACAGGTCGTATGGCTCCCTGCCCTGTGTTTGTCGGAGACAACTGCTTTCAGGCCACAATGGAATGTGCTCCTTCTGCTGCCAAGCAACAAATAGCAGCAGACAGCAGCCCAGAGACCTGTCAGTCACTGCTCTCAAAAGAGCTGAAATACCTTCTGAACATCAGGGTTGCCACCTGTCCAAAACCTCAAAGGACATGAGAAATGTTAACAGCTCTTCCTCCTTGTCATCCAGCATGAGCCTGTAGAAATATCAAAGTCTTACTATCACTTCTGACACGGCTATTTCTTCTCTTAAATGTGACTACTCTTGGAAAAAGCAATGATTACAGGTCACGGCCATCTCATTTTGCCAGGGAAGTAGGAGCTTTAAGTGGGAGCTTTGTAGACTGAAGCATTGACCTAGCCTTGTTGTGATCAACCAGAGATTCTTTGCACTCAGGCTTCACAGCAAGGCAAGCCATGAGGACACCCTGCATTGGCCCCGAAAAGAGGCTGCAAGTAATTATTCTTTCTGGTTTAGCTTGGTCAACAAAGAAGTCCTCCCTGATTGCCAAACTGAAAGTGCCAGTTCTCTAACTCTTCTGTTTTGCAGAGATTCCAGGACAGAGATTACTCACTCCAGGCCTACTCATCAGTAAGAATGCCTACTGCTCTGACCAGACTGGTCTTCCCCACCAGTGCTTTAGGTTTTACAGCAGGGGCCATCCGTCTTCCACATTTTCTCCATGGGCCACAACAGGACCATAAGCCCAAACATTCTTGTTTTTGTGAAAATGGCTCTTTGTCATTATTTTCTTCATTGAAGGGCTCAGGGAGTATGAGGCACAAGGGGACACAGAAACTGAAAGTCCCAGTTTGGGTGTTTGGGGAACAAGTTTTGCTAGGAGGGCTGTTTCCTGGAGGGTTTCAGCAGCTACAGACTGGAGGCCAACAGGCCACATACAGCCCACAGGCTGTGCGTTCTTCAACTCTGGTTTAGGAAGTGCCACTTTCACTGCCATGGTGAGGACACTAGTTCACATCCTGGCACATCTGGACATGTCTGTGATTGCTTTGAAAGTATATAAATTTAGCAGAAATCTCTTCAGTATTAATTATTGGGGATTTTCTTTTCTTTCACTGGTTTGTTTTTGCCTACATCAGTTCCAGGCACCACAGCCAGTGGTAACAGGCCATGGGAACTGTAGTCTGTGAGAAGTAAAATATATTTTAGTTTCTGCAATATTATTAATAGTATTGGTAACATATTAGCTTATAGCTCATAACACATTTTTAAATATATTTACACACATATACTGTAGTATGTGAGCTTTTGAAATACAAAGAAGTCTAAGAATGTATTTTAGAAGCTGGCAGCTGAAGGAGACCTTGAAGCAAAGAGAACCAGACACATAGATAAGGATTCAACAGTGGGATGTATGTACTTTTGTTTGAAGGTACCTGCTTAGGCAGACTGAAGGTCAGCAAAAGCTGAAAGTGGGTAAGAAAAACTAGAGAAGAATTTGGCATTGTTTAGCAAAAATGGGAGGTTAGAATCTGGTTGATGGGCATTTTGAAATAGCAAATGAGAGTTAAGAAAGCACAAGGTTAAAGCTTGATTATGTGCATGATCATATATGCTGTAAATATGGGGAAGGGAGCATGTAACTTCTTAGGCGATTCTGATAGGGTTGTAACTTTTGGGTCCTGCCCAAGGGGAGGGAAGCTGGCGTAGGGGATAAAATGTGTGTTGTTTTGTGGGAGGGGGTCCTTCTCTCTTGAGAACACCCGTGTCTGCAGAAACGTATTTTTTTAAATAAATGCTTGATGCTTCAGCCGATCCTGTGTTAAATTGATTCATGAGTGTTAACAGCTATCTCCCACAAGTCCAAGAACAACTGATGGACTGTAATTTGCTCACTCTGGTGTATGGGAGGGCCTGTAAAAGCCTTGAGTTGTATTGGTTATTCAGTGTGGTTTTGTGAGTGCAGTACTTTTTCCTAGAAGGAAATTGATGCCTCTTCTGAAGTGTGCCAGGCCTGAGTCACCACTCTGAATCCAAACAAAAACACATAATTTAAAAGGATTTTCTTGCTTCCTTGCTTTACGTGGGATGCAGAGTTCTGGAGAATCATACTAGTCACAGGGTTAAAACCAATTCATGGACTATTTCCTCAGTACACTGTTCTAGTGCTATTATTCCACCTTCAACATCCTATGGAATCCTGGGGCTTACAGTGTGGGGAGGGGCATTCAGAATTCTCAGCCAGAGGGCTCAGTAAACCACAAACCCCAGAATTCCACAGGAGGTTGAAAGTAGAATAATAATAGCACTATAGCAGTCTAGTGCAGAAATGACCACCTAGAGTAAACCCATTGCTTCAATTTTATATGAGTGTAGACTTAACAAATTTCCACAGACTGAGTGGTTTTACTCTCGGGATGTACTTCTTTGCTATTTCATTCTCAAAGACAGCAACAAGTAATTTTATCAATTTTCTTCCTACTGGAGGAAAATCTGTGAAAAATTTGCATGTGATATTTTAGCATAGCAAAGAGCTTTTCTGAATAGAAAATAATATTTCTGTGCAGAAAAGGTTGCTTCCTGTGTAGAAAATGCTGCTTTCTGCTCAAAAATATTATCAGTAAATTTTGCACAGAGTAAATCCTGACCTGTAAAGTCCAGAATTCTCCTCTTCAGGGATTTTTCAGCACTTGAAAAACAAGTTGTTGGCTGTGTGTGTTTTTTTACCATTTCTTGAATATTTTTGCATTTTCTCCCATCATTGATTTACTCTAGTTGGAACGAATAATTGGATTTAAGCCAGAACATTCTCAGACTGGTGATATGTATTTGCCCTCCTTTGTTTTCATGGATGCAAGTATTTTACTTAGATTTTAAAAATATCTCATTTCCTGCTGTTAGAATTCTTCAAGTTAGCTGTGCAGTTAATTTAAGCCCTATTCCTGCAAAGTCATGGTGATTAAAACATTCAAGCTCTTGTTGCAGCAGCAGAAGCCTTGGAAGTGTCTCTGTATTTGTGTGTGTGTGTGTGTGTGTTCATTCATTCATTCAGACAGTTTTCTCCCATGTGGACTCAAGTGGATTGATTCAGCTTCTTTAATAATTTAGGCTGGGCAGCAATCCCTTTGTTAAGCATACTGTCCAAAATATGCGTGCTAATGAATTATTTCACAGTAATGGTTAACCTTTCCAAAACTCTTTCTCTTGTTCCTTCTTCCCCTTGAAACAAAACCTCCAGAGCTTGAGTATACCCATCATGTAGCCTGCCCTCAATTAAACTGAATGTGCCTATTGGTACTTCAATGTGTTACACTGGATATAAACGAGGATCCGGGCTGTGTTTAAATCAATAACTCCTACATAGGAATGTGCTGTCACTTATCTCCTAAAGGCAGTTGCAGCATGTTTCCAGGATTTCAAGGCTGATGTTCAAGGCTTTCAATGGAGGAAAAGTTCTCTTCCCCTTTTCCTTCAGTATTTACATATTCACTGAAAGGACAGCCATTTTGTAATTTGTCTTGGATTTTCGAGTGGTATTAGAATTTAATTTTAAATGCCCGCAGCTGAGAAAATAATTAAATAGATTTATGCAGCAGATTTTTGAAAAGTAATATGTATATTAAAGCCAGTGTGGCATAGTAGTTTGACTGTTGGATTAGGATACCAGGATTCAAATCCCTGCTCAACTGTGGAAACTCATACAGGGTGACCTTGAACAAGCCACACTTGGCCCATGAGGAAATCTACTCTGAACAAGTTGTGCCGAGAAAACCGTATGATAGGATCAGCAGAACTCGATGCCGACTGAAAGACCTGTAACAAGAACAAGAACAACAACAAATCTTTATATCAACACTTTCCCCATTTGGATTGAGAGGGTAAGGAGGAGCAAAGCCCAATATCACAGAGAGTGATGGGTTATTTGGATGGCAAAGGAGGGGCAGATTTTGGAGGAAGTAAATATGTGCACTGATCCTGTTTCCATTCTTGTGGTATGGATATTAACATTGCATCTTTTTCATGGTGGGAAATCTGTGGCCTATTGTGCAGTCTTGAGCAATTTTTATCTCAGTCTTATTTTACTGGAAGTGTTGATTATGATGACGACAACATTTGCTTGGTGCTTTTAAATTGAGATGAGGAAAGTGTGGCCTAAGGCCTGCATGCCACCTAGGGTCATTTTTGCGGCCTCCTCCAGCCCACCCTCCACCCCCTGTTTAGTCACAGAAGAAGCTTTTCTTTAGCAAGGATCAGAAGATGAAACACTGGGAGACAGCCATCCAGCTCCTGGCGGTTGCCCACCTCATTTGATTTGCACAAGTGCTACCCATAGAGTATCATTGTAATCCTTACAGCAAATTTTGTAGGGAAGGCCAGTATGATTATTCTTAGCATTATATATGCAGAGGCCAATGATGCTAAGACAGGAGAGAGGTTTGCCTAAGGCTATCTTGTAAGTTCATGGTAGTGGTCAGATTTGAAATGAATACTTGACTTCTAAGCTCTCTGTCTTATCTTCTGTGCTTTACCAGCTCTTTGCAGATTCAATTGATGAACCAAGCCACAATAAATGTATTAGTGTAGCATCCATACAGAACATTTGTGGTGTGATATGAAAGAGTAATGCATTACAATAGTGTCCTTGTACATTAGACTGGAAAAATAATGAGCAGAGATAGGGTTCTTCAGCCAAATTGCCTAGAGCTCTCGTTCTCCCACTTTCTTGGAAGAAGCAGCCATTGAGACTCTAATATATTTGCATGTAATATGTAGTTTGGCCCTGAGATTACGTGGCACCATAGAGTGCTGGATATACTCAGTCAAATGCAGGGGAAAAGGGGATGGCTGTGGGTGAGGAGAGATCTAACAGCTATTGTTTATGATGCCTAGTATAGGTGTGCAGTGAGGAGCTCTGAAGTTTGACATCCTCATGCTTCCCAGTCCATTTACAGACCCAACTGAAAGTTACCAAAATTAATTAAAAGCCACAATAATAAAGCTTCAGTGACTTTAAAATATCCCCAGCCTACTTCTTTATAGTCCTTCCTCCCCTCAAGAAAAAAAATGTGCTGAAAACAAACCCAAACAAAATATTCCCCACTGGCCTTTTTGGAGGTGGGGGGACATATCACATGCTGGAGGGCAAAAATGTGAAGCTTGGTCCCTGCATAGAGCATTCCAGTCTATTGTATTGCACTGTAGTATTTTGTGTCTTTCACATACATTATCTACATAGATGATAGACAGATAGACAGATAGACAGATAGATAGATAGATAGATAGATAGATAGATAGATAGATAGATAGATAGATAGATAGATAGATAGATAGATAGGGTTTTAATGACATGTGCTGTTAAATCTTCTGTACAGAGTATGTACCATGAAATCTTTGTCAGGTACACCAAATATGTGAAATGAAGTCACCACTTCAAAAATGTGCAGATCCTTTTGCACATGCTTTTTTGACAATTCAGGTATTGTGCTTGGCCCTCAAGAGTGGGGGTGTGACAGAGCCTGGACGTGTGGCTATCTTGAGTGGTAGGCACCTGCCCAGCAACAGGTTGCCAGGCAACCAGAATGGCCACTCCAGAGAGAAACCCAGCCCATTAGTGTGAAGGGAGGTTGGAGGTAAAATGTATTAATAGCAGGCACACTAAATTGGTTTGGGAGTCAGATGTCCAGAAGAGGGGGTAAGAGCCAGTCCTTCAGCCAGAGAGTTTCTCAGTTAGCTGAAGGGAGGTCGAGTGAGAGGGTGTGTTTTCTCAGAGAAAGCTTGGTGAGAGAGGCAGAAATGAAATCAACCCACTTTTGAATCTGATCAGAGAGGGAGACCTAGGCCCTTTCCACAGCTCACCTTTTCTGAGCGCTGGGATGTGGGGATCGCGCAAGCAGCCTCCAGCAAGAGGCTCTCGCATCCCCATTGCTTCAGCTATACAGCTGCTTCCTGGTTGCACGAGAGCCCCACCTCTTCCTTCCACAGTGCAGCCTGGGACTTTCCCAGGCTGTGCTGGGGCATGAAGCGCAAGCACCACAGCTCCAGAGCTCCGCACAGCAGGTAAGTGCGCACGGAGCCCCAGAGCAATGCACAATCGCGCACAATTTTTGGCTCAGAGCTGAAAATGAAAAAGTGCACAAGCGGCACCTGCCAGGCCCTGGAGCATCACACGAATGTGAGTGCATCATGTGGACCACTCCTCACATTCGAGTGATGCTCGAGGGGTCCTTTCGCATGGCAAATGCAGTGCGAAAAGGGCCCTAGATTTGGGAACTGAGCTTTTGGCAAAAGTGTAGTCAGAGGGCTGTATGTCAGAGAGACCTGTGCCTTTATGCTGATGTAAGAAACTGTTTAAATACATTCTGAAGATCTGTTTGAGCTTGGACAATACATATGAAAACCAATACTTTATTCTGTTTATGTTAATAAAAATTTTAGTATATTTTTATAGGTTTTTACTCAGATGAATAATTTTCAGTAGTTCTAACCAAACAGAGCCATGCTGCCATAGATCTTTAAATCATTCTAAATAACAACTGAAAGGCATTACCCTTTTGACACAGAAGTGGTGTTTTAAAGGGAAGGGCAGAGCTGTATAAAGTGGCAAAGCACTTTAGTAAACTGGAGGAATGGGGGAAGCTGCCATAGCAATCTATGAGGTGAAAAAGCAGGCCTTGCCACAGAGGAGGTTCAAGTTTTTCTTCTCTCTGCCTTTGATTCTGTTACAGAGTTAGCCTGTTGAGGTAGTGGCATAGCTCAGTGTTAGAACTTTGTATCAGGGATGCGAAACCTGTACATGGTGCCAGGTTCTGTTGTTGGCATCTCCAGTGAACAGGTTCAAGATAACAAGATAAACTTCTGCCTGAAACCTCTCAGACCTACTAACAGTTTGCATAGACAATATTAATGCTGAGATGGAACTGTCCATTATGGTCTATGGGTCTATTGCAAATTCCAGTTGTGGCAGAAGAAACCCAGGGCTTGAGCAGGAGGGGAAGGTTCACTAGAGGTTGAAAAACCTTATTTCTCTCAGACTATTTCCCAGAATACGCAGGCCAATGTGGTCATGTTCTTTCTGTCTGGAGGTTTCTATAACTTGCAGTGCAAAAAAGTACATTTCCAAAGCTCTAAGATCAACACTAAATTCAAAGGAAGCATATTAATATTGCCATCCCCTCTGGTCTCTGTGCTTTCTTCCATTAATAAAGAACTAATTATACAAAACTGAGCAAATATACTTAATTTGACTGATTTAATTTTTATTGAAGTTCAGTTTTTCTCCCCTGTGGGCATAGATACTGTAGAACCTTAGTGCATCTGTGTGATAGAAGCCAGGTCTGTTCTGTTCCTACCTCTGTTTACAAGTTTCCTAGATTGGGACTTTGAGCACATCTGTCACTTGATACCCACATACCTGTTAAACCTCAGTATACTTTGCCTGCACCTGCGTGGTGAGGCTTCATTTGGAAGGCAGGAGCTAACTTCAAACACAGGTGCTTTATTTAATGAGTGCTTGTGTGTGTCCAGTTTTAGAATGTTATTTAAGTCTGGAATCATTCTATCGCTGTCATGCAATGAAATGCTTTAAAGTCTTTTGCTAAGTTATGTTAAATAGCAATTCTCATTGAGTGAGTGAGTAATTATAAACCCAAAGCCAAGTCCCTACATGATGCTTACGTGACCCTTGCCTGCTAGTGATATTGATTGGGTAACGTGGTCCCTGAGAATCAACGAGTTTTGTCTCGAAGGAGCAGAAGATGGATGATGTGCTTGTCCTTGGCTCACTGGAGGCTTAGCAAGCAATCCTGGAAATGTCAAGGTTTTGGTATCATTTCTGACTCTTCTTAGTGGCTTTTGATACATCTTTCGAAATCTGCCAAATCTCAGTTGTTATTGTTATTTGTTTCCTGATGGCACAGGTCACTCAAAGCCAAGGTTTATCCTTCGTCCCCCCACCAATTGTTCTGTAAATTCACTCACACAAGGAGCCCAGACAGTCTCTTCAGCTAGAGGGCTGGAATTTAAGATTGTCTTAAGAGCTCTCTTTCTCTCTCTCTCTCTCTGTTGACATTTGGAACCTATGACTATATCTTCAAAATTATGGAATTCTTCCATCTGTTATCTACTTCAACAAACATGTCCAATATCTGCTTTAACATGATTAATAGGTCCATAGCAAATGTTACTTTACAAAATATTATTTTTTAGATTGAATAGGGTTCAAGCAGGAGTGGGCACCTTGTTGACCTCCAGATTTGACTGCAACCCCCATCACTGCTTACTGTGCTTTGCCACATAGAGCTGTTGGGAGTTACATCCCAACAATATCTGTAAAGTCACAAGTTGTTCATCCCCAGTTTAAAGAGGAACTGAGGCATCAGAGTCCTACAGATATCAATAGATTCCAATCCTATGAGCCCCAGCCAGCCTAGCTGGTAGTGAGGGATGATGGAGTGATAGTCATCGGATAAATAAATACAAATAAACGTCTGGAGAGTGATGGATTCTCCATCCTTAAAGTTTACCCCCTGTTGCTATAGCACTAAGTCTGGATTTTCTCCCAACACAAATATAGAGAAGCATAAGGTGTTAATGTTGTAGGCCTATTGACTTGTAATTTACCATTTTTGGGTTGTTGCTTTTTTAAAAACTTTAAATCATGCAAGGAAAAGACACATAAGTGATTATTTTCTTATATAAGTTAGTTTTTGCCCAGACTTTTTCTCTATCCTACTACCATCATAGGTGGATTTGGTGAGGAGAAGAGAGAAAGCCTTCTCAGTGGCTGTGCCCATCTTGTGGAATTTGTTCCCACAGGAAGCTTAATTGTGCCCCATTTGCTTTCTTTCTGCCAGCTGGTAAAGCCCTTTTCGTTTAGACAAGTTTGGGGCTTTTAAGTAACTGTGGCAGAGCAGTCTTTTTGATGGAACGTATTAGGCTTTTATATTATGTCTTAATGTGTTTTTAAATGTTACAATTTAGTGTTTTTAATAGACTTGTTTTTTAAAAAGCAAATAGGATTTGAGTGTACCTTGTTTTTAACTTTTCATGAATCCACCTTGGTTCCCGTGCTGGTTGAAAGGCAGGGTATAAATAAAATAAAATAAAATAAAATAATAGTGTGTATTGGATAGCCACCTTAGTTTCTGTTGTCATTGACTTGGGTAGGTATGCTGACATGCATGGGAAATTTAAGACTGAGCAGTTAGTTAACAGCTGAGGCAGTACAATATGAAACAACCTTAAGATTTCATTCCTCTAACATTTCAAATTCTCTAACATTTATATTGCAGAGGAATTTAGACTCTTTACCAGCTGAAAAGTATCATTCAGACTTCTTCTTCTTTACCTGGATACAGGTGTTGCTCTTATAGAACACTGGAGGAGTGTTGACTCTTGCTGCTGCACTTGTTACCATTTCTCCCTTGTGTCTTTATGCAGCCTTTTCTTCCTCCCACAGGGGGAACTAGAGAGGGACTGGTCTGGGTTTTTTACTACCAATAGATGGCAGTATAGCACTGAGAAATCATTCTCGAAGTCTTCATAGGTGGTCTTTTGTTTTGTTTTGGGGGGAAAATACCCCTGACTGGAAAAAGTGGGCTGGTTTTGCTGCAAAATCCATCAAGTTCATGAAAGTGCCAAACTTTACACAAAGTATTTCCCATTACAGCAAGAAATACACAGAATGAAATTTGTAGATAGTAGCTCAGGTCAGTCTTTTTGGTCTACAGAGTGAAGAGCTTCTTTAACACCTCTTTTCTCCACTAAGCCTCTTGATGGCTAGTCTGCCTACAGAGATGGTGGTCACTACTTGTGCCCAAATTTTGGGACTTTTTTTTACCTAAATCCAGTCACTTGTCCTAACTAGAGTAGACCCACTGAACTGACTGATGATGAATCAATGGCTGTTTCTGCACCAGAGGCCATTAGTGCATTGTATCGTTATAATGGTGACATCGCCATTTGCACAATGCTGTCAGGTTAGGGAATGCTATTTTCTGCTCCCTTCTCCCTTAAGTGGATGGGCAGCAGTATTGCCACTGGTGTTCCTTCCGCATTACAGTGTCCTTGGCCACTCCCATGCCCTGCCTTCACCCTGCCCCACCACCCCTGATTGGGCGGTGATTTTTGTTTGTTGTTTGTTTTTGGAAGCTGTACAAGCACAGCAATGTTGTAACAGCATGACATGGCGGTACACTATTGCACTTTTGTCCTAGACCTTTTAAAAATGTATTTAAAAAATAAAAAGTTTTGACTCAAGGGAGACATTTAAAATAAACAGGGAGATACTATAGGAAATTACCACTCAATGGGAGTCGCTAAGGGAGAGATGCCTGCAACCTCCCCACTGCTGGATCCGCCATAACATGAAGTGCTGTCAAGTGCTATAACAGTAACACTTGATGGGATTGAAGCACTATAGGAGGCTCTTAATGGATTTTTTCTGGAAATAGAATATGGTGATTTGGTGACACTTGGGGATAGGATAGCAGCTGGATGGTGACAACATTGTGCCGAAGCATGGCTCCTGGACTGGTAACAACCCGCAGCTATAGCATTATAGTGATGTTGTGCAGAAATGGCCAACATTTTGAATATCTCATGGATTCAATGCATTCATTCTAATTAGGGCTTAGTAATTGGATTTCAGCCTTTGTTTCTTCTCCCATTCCTTGTATCATCTAGTGTGATATCTCTAAAGATTGCCAGAGCTGGGCCAAGGCAAACAAAATGAAATTCAACAGAGAGAAGTGTAAGGTCCTACACTTAGGTAGAAAAAATGGAATACAGAAATATAGGATGGGGGACACGTGGCTGGGTAGCAGTACGTGTGAAAGGGATCTAGGAGTCTTCATAGACCACAAGCTGAACATGAGTCAGCAGTGTGATGCGGCAGCCAAGAAAGCCAATGCAATTCTCGGCTGCATCAATAGGAGTATGGTGTCTAGATCGAGGGAGGTACTGGTACCACTCTACTCTGCTTTGGTTAGACCCCATCTTGAATACTGTGTCCAGTTCTGGGCACCCCAATTCAAGAAGGATATTGACAAGCTGGAGCAAGTCCAGAGGAGGGCGACCAAAATGGTTAGAGGCCTGGAAACCATGCCCTATGAGGATAGACTTAGAGAGCTGGGTATGTTTAGTCTGCAGAAGAGAAGGTTAAGAGGGGACATGATAGCCATGTTTAAATATTTGAAGGGACACCATGTAGAGGAAGGAGAGGGCTTGTTTTCTGCTGCTCCAGAGACTAGGACAAGGAGCAATGGATTCAAGCTGCAGGAAAGGAGATTCCACCTGAACCTCAGGAAGAACTTCCTGACAGTCAGGGCTGTCCAGCAGTGGAATCTGCTGCCTCGGAGTGTAGTGGAGTCTCCTTCCTTGGAGGTTTTTAAGCAGAGGCTTGATGGCCATCTGTCGGGATTGCTTTGAGGGTGTTCCTGCATGGCAGGGGGTTGGACTGAATGGCCTGTGTGGCCTCTTCCAACTCTAGATTTCTATGATTTCTATGATTTTAGTGGGAGTATGGCTGGCATGCAGAAATCAACTGATTGGGCCTTGTTTCTGGGCCCAGGAAAGTAGAAGGAACACTCAGTCTGGTAGGGAGAAAAGAAACTACTATATGACTCACGGGTCTCTAATGACGTCCCACTGAATTGCTTCTCAGCCGGGAAGCATCCTGCAGCAAAGGTAAGATCAATTGAACAACACACTGAACTCTTGCAATTTGTTGTTGTTCCGTCAAGTCATTTCAGGTTTATAGAGATCATGGAGTTTTCTTGGGAAGATTTCTCAGAGAAGGCTTGCTACTACCTTTATCTAAGGCTGAGAGAGTGAGACTTCACCAGTGAGTTTCCATGGTCAAGCAGGGTTTTTTGTCTGTTGTCTTCCAGAGTCCTTGTCCAATACTCAAACACCATGCTGGCTTTTACCCTTGCAGCAGGTGCCTCATGTGCTCAAACCTCCATCTTGCAAGGGGTGCCAGTCATTGAAAGGAAGATGTTGAAATGAAGAAAGGAGTGGTAATGAAGGACCAGCAGTGTTAATTAACTCTTGGTCTCTTAGCTAGGACCCATAAATACTGAAATCTTATCCTGACTAGGAGATAAAACTTGTGCTCCCACTTTCAGGGATTCACTTAACTCCCCATTCTCTGTTTGATTCTTGAGAGCAAAGGCATTCAGAGGAAGCCAGATGAAGAAAAACTTCTAAGAGCTGAATATGATTAGGGCAAGTGAATTCTTAACAGCTACTCAGTTTTCTCTCATCCTTCACAGAATATAGGACAAGGATAGGTTTGCCTTCACCCTGAGGCTATTGCAGTTGTACATTTTTCATTACTTGTTACTAAAGTTCATTTCTAGCAGGTCCCCCTATTTGATCAGGATGTAATGGGGATCACTGTTATAGATTTTTAAAATAAATAGAGTCCAAAATGTGTTGTCTTTAAGCCCAGGGTTGTCTGAAAATACAAGCCAGTTGTGATGATGAATAACTGCAGCAGGCAAGGTGAGGGAGATCTTTTCTTTGGGGGAGAGTTGACTCACCACCCCTTCAGTGTCCCACTTTTGGAGGACTTATTTCGTGCACCATGCTCAGCAACAAAAGTCTCTGGTTTGAACTGAAACAGGGACTTTCAGCTATATTCATGTTGTTGTTAATAAATAAATTTCACAATTTGCAGGGTTTTAAAAAATACACTAAAGATGGGCATGCAAAAGGTTGTCCCCATGAGCATCTCAAGATGATATTCATGGTCAAGAATGGTTTGTGAAGAGGTCCTGATTCTCCTCCACTGCCACCCCTACTGCCAGCTGCCAGAGTCTGCATCTTCAAAGGTACCCCATGAAAAACAGACCAAGATATGGTGGTTGACTGACT
This sequence comes from Ctenosaura bakeri, assembly GCA_948474755.1. Lineage (NCBI taxonomy): Eukaryota > Metazoa > Chordata > Lepidosauria > Squamata > Iguanidae > Ctenosaura > Ctenosaura bakeri. The sequence goes on along the minus strand of CAOLHI010003201.1, from coordinate 249,753 downwards.
TTTTGGAAAGCAAAAATTAGGCTGGCAGCCCTTTGGAGCAAGGAGCCAATACTAGTCTTAGTGGGCTCTCCCAGAAAGGACTGCTTTGGAAGCTGGGAAAGAGTGCCTTTGAGCGGTGAATCATTTCTGCAGACAGCTTTGTCAGTGTGTGCAGTCATTACTTTCATAGGCCTTCCATCCAGGCTGTGAGGGCTAGACAGCCCACATAAGGCAGGCGGTGCTGCCCACTCAGATTCTGCTCAGAGGTACTGAGTGGGGTTGTTTCTTATGCAAGCAACTGCACTGTAGTTATTCCTCACGACACTTTCCTAAGATGTTTCATAGGAGGAGAATTTCTCTTATAATATACAGACACAGATACTTTGGACGTCTTTGCCCATAGTTATCCAGTGAAATGACAGGCATAACCAGGAAATATATATATAGTTTGTAATGACTGGCCAAGATTTAAAGTATGCATGTATATACCAGCAAGAACTATGTGCACAGGTGGAAATTTACTTTTTTTTTAAAGAGGCAATCTATACATTCAAATTTCCAATATATTTTTAAAAAGAGACTGGTCTCTGTAACAGTTGCAATTTCTGTAAAAGAAAATAGCAAGCCAAATATCCCTGTACATGTGGTTCTCTGTGATACATAGAGTGGAGTCCACTTATTATGGGTGGAAAGAAATTTTATTAGGCTTGACAGTGTTGATGAAATTAACACTTTTGCACCTCTTAAGACTTGTGAGAAAATATGTGTTTTGCCTTGAGCATTCATGAATTTGTGAGGCTTACAAGGCCTTTCTAAATAATAAAGTGTGCCCAAAACAATGAGCATAATTTAAAATGTGAATGGATAATATTGTGCATAATTGAGAAAAATACACAGAAGCACAGTTGTTTAAATTAGATAAATAGAACAAATAAATGTACAAATCAGGAAATATGCAGAAGCATTTGTATAAATTCTACTACATGAAAAAAATGCAGTCTCAAACTGATACAAAGCATAAGAAGAAAATGCTGGTAGCATCCCAAGAAATTCAGTGAGATGGAGAGATTTTGACATCTCTGTCATTTATTCAAGTCTTTGGCTGTGATGTGGCAGTCATTTGTGAGCAAAAGCACACCATAAAAAAGGCAGGTATAAATGTAAAGAAAAAGCAACATCAGTTACTATTCTAAAGCAAGAATTCTTTATTATAGCATTTGTCTTTTCCACATTCCTTGCTCCTAATGTGTTGGGCACTGATTTCAGTTCTTTCACATAAAAGGTCATTTAAGCCCCTCTAGGAATTAACTCGTTATCACACCTACTCAAGTAGAGCATAGATTTCTATATATAGCCATTCATTTACACTCCAACCTCTTTGGGACAGGCCTATTTCTCTGTTTTATGATTGTATTATATACTTCTAATGTGGCACATTGTCTAACTATCATAGGAATAGACACGTAGCTGAAAGCGAGCTTTCACTGCAAGTATGGCTGCTGGTATGAGTTCTGATAGTATCCCAGAAGACTTAGAATTTTTAATCTTTCTGATCTTGCATGGCCCTGCCTATAATCTTTGAAAGCATAGCTTTCCTCATCACTGTAGTTCAGTGCTGAATATTGTCTGCACCTGTTAATGTTTTGATTATTGGGTAATCTGAAGATCACAGAAGCCTTGCAAAGGAACAAGGTGGCAACAACATGGTGGAGGACCTGCTTCCTACCGCTTGTAGGCCTGTAGGGCTTTGCATATAAGCCTTGCTTCTGACCCGTGTAGCATTTTGGGTGGGAAACACTTTTTCCTTTGGACTGTTAGTATGAGTGGTTGGTGATTATGGGTAGATGGGCAGCAAATATGAGAGGACCATATGAGAAGGTACTTTCCTGTGATTACTGAAGCCTCTGTCAGAGCTGCTGATGACGAGCAGCAGCTGTTGGTCCCTGCGGCTCTGGATGGAGATGAGTCCTGCAGCTCCAGAGCTCCTCCTGCTGCCATGGACCAAGCAGGCTTGGATGTTCCTCTGCCTGCTCCTTTAGGGCAACAGGGATCTGATTCTGAAGATGGTTTGGAGCCTGTGCCAATCTGCCCACAAACAAGGCAGAGACTCAAGAGAGCTGAGCAAAGGGAGGCTTCCTTGATTAAGGTCAAGAAGCAGTGACTGGACACACCCGTGTCTTGGGCTATATAACTGCCTGCCTGGAAGCTTTCCTTTGCTTGTGGCAAACTTCTTTCAAGCCCTCCTCTTGCCTGTTCCTTGCTCCCAGCACCTGGTTCCTGCTACCTTGAATTGATCTCTTGACCCTTGGCTTTTGGAACTCTGACTAAGGCTTTTGCTTGATGCTCTGGTAAATGAACTCCCTGGTGTAAAGTGCTTGCTAGTCTCCTCCCGGCTGGGTCTCACACTCCCTTCTCTGGGCTGGCTCACCGCCCAGGTCTCTGACCCTGACACTTTCCCATTGTTCATCCCACAACTTTACTCCTTTCTTTCCAGCTCTTTGGTTTGTACCCCCACCTGGTATCTGCATTTAGAGAGTCATCTGCTGAGAGCAGTAATGTGTTCAGTTGACCATGGTGCTGCAAATGACAATAATGCATGTTCTGCTAATCTGCTCAATTTCCCTCTAGCTTCGATCAGGCAGGCAGAAGTCAATCAAAGTGTTGACAAATAACGGCCATAGGTGAAGTAGACTGGAGGACTTGGAATTCACAAAGAAAGATGTATGTGATCCTCATTCTCTTTCTCCTGTGTGTGATAGGAATATATTTAGGATTGGGGGTTTACAGTCCCACAAGGTTTTCCCTTTCTGCAACATACTTATCTTTGTGTTCTCTGTGTGGGAAATGTTACTACCATTTTTTTGTGTGTGTGTAAAGGACACGGGGACCATGCTCCAACTGCGTAGGTGTGACAGGAGGAAAGTCTTAGCTAGGCTTAAATGAGTTTTTATGTGGAAAAGTGGAAATTCACACCCACTGTGTACTAGCCAGTATACATGTTCCCAAGCTTTACAAGAGAAGGGAAGATAATCTGTGGGTTGGAGCTCTGAAGAGAAGGAATGAGAACAGGCAAATGTTTCGCTTTAGGTGTATGCAGGCAAACCTCAGCTGACACAGACTCTGTCTGACAAAGACACTCCTTTTTGCAAAGTCTTTTTACACCCATCCAGCCCTGCCTTTTCCTCCTTGTCCCCTGTCTGTCTAGAAGTGTTGTTGTTGTTTTTTAAGCTGCATTGGTATTGGAGGGATGGTGCAGAAGAGCTACAGAAATATAGACTTTCAATGTTTGGGTGCAGCAGCATATTGGTGGTAAACAATGTAATAAAGTTTGAGCTAGTAGAAAGTGAGATTCTGCTCTAGCTGATCCTTACTTGTAGCTATATGTGGACAACCGGTGTGAACAGCAAAATGGAGAAAGAGAAAACAGATAAACCTGCCTCACCAACTCCTCCCTGTCCCCCCACAAGCAGGCTAAAAAAGAATATTGTTCTATTAAGTTTGGCCACCAAAATAGAAATCATAAGAAAAGAGGTCTCTAGAAGGTTCAAAACTTTTATGCTGCTCTCTCTCAATCTCTCTCTCTCTCTCTTGATGTCTCTCTTTTTTTTCCTGGTAGATTGACATCCCTATTATTTCCATGTTATTTCTGCTTCTGGTTCCATTTTTGTTTTCTTTTTAAGAAGTCGCACCCAGGAACACATTTACTTCATTGACTGAGGAGAACCTGTAGTCTCTTCCACCACCACCACCCCGCCCCCACCCCCCGTCTCCATTGGTTTGTCTGTGTTACCTTATAGGTGCAGCTCCAGCTCCAGCTTCAGCAAGGGAAGTAGGATTCCTGGTGGATGTTCATGTCGATAGTCCTCAGAAAGATTGTCACTGGAGTTATTTTGAAATCTCAGTCCCATACAATAGTGTTGGTAGTGGACTAAATCAGGTTATTTAATTTAACATCTCTCTTTTTGCCTCTTCCCTGAACATCTTTGTGGTGCCATCCTTCTCTAAGTTTCTCATCGCTGTACTTAAAAATCCCATCTTTTGTGCAAGGCCATTGGCATGACCACCACTGGTTCTTTGTCCTCAAATGTAAGTATATGGGACTGGACTTCCTCCCTTTTTTCCCCGTTTACCCCCCAGACCTATCGTTGTGTCTTTCCTTTAGAATTTAAGCTCCTTTGGGATGCACATGTAGCTCTGTTAAGAACCAAAATCAATGCCCTAATGCATTTTATAAGACATTTATAAACAACATGGCTATTATAGTTTTTTTTAATAGGGATATTTTGTCATCCTTTGAACATGAGTTCAAACCTCACAGGTATTCACAGAATACCCTATCCTGTGGTCTGTCACTAAGTGTTTGACCCTGACTGGAGTTTTGCTTCATGGTTTTGTTTTGTTGTTTTGTTGTTTTTTGTTTTTTTGGTTGGGGTGTGTGTGTGTCAGCATACTGTACATGTATGTATGTGCCTTCAAGTCAACTTATAGGAACCCAAGTATTTTGTCACATTCTCTTAGGCACTGAGTACTCAGAGGTGGTTTCCCATTGCCTTCCTCTGGAGGTAGCCTACCTTCTATTCCTTGGCAGCCCCTCTTCCAACTACTAATCAAGCCTTTCCCTGCTTAGCTTCTGAGTCTAGATAGGATCTTGTGCCTTCAGCATATTTTAGACTTTTCAGTTCATTAATACCTAATTAAAGTCTTGCAGACCTCACCACTGCAGCATTGAAAAATCGTTTGTTTGTTTTTAATTTCCCTCTTCCTGATCACTGAGATATTCTTGTTTCTTATTAGTCAGAGTCCCTCCTTTCTTTTTTAAGTTTGATGTGAAGCAGATACACCCTTCATAGCATACAACTACTTTTTCTACTCTTTATACTTTTCTTTCTCCCTCTTAGTACGCAGTGTCAATAGTGTTTGTATGGGTGTCATTACTCTGTTACTTAAACAACAAAACTGAGCTTTTAACTTAACCCAGAAAGCAGAAAGAGTCCAGAAATGTGGAATATGCATGTTTTTATTCTTATATGGTGATAAAAGGGCAGGGAGAAAGAAATTAATTATGGCCAGAAGAATGGGGCAGAAGTATCCTCATTATCTGTCCTTGTCACTGATGGCTGGCTTCTCATCATAACTGCCATTTACATAAAATGTGTATACAAGACCCTGACCAGATATGACACGTGCTTTTCCTCCTGAATCTACGTCCCAGCAAAGAGCAATACATTTCACATTGTTATTTTGAGTTGGGTCAGCAAAAACTTCAGATATATTTTGCAGAGCATTACAATACAGGTTACTTAACAAGGGAGATAAACTTGCACTTCAACACAATCACAGGGAGAAACAAGTTTGCAAAGCCTGAGACTGTATTCAGAATCCATCCTGATACATGCTCTTCGAAACTTTATATATTTTGCCAGCCTTAGCATTTTGAGTCATTTCACTGGTTAGTATTCATCTGGTAATAGAATCAAATCCTCCCCCCCCCAAAATTGGCAAAATATTTGAGATATTTTATCACAGCCATTTGTCCTATTATGTGAATATAGAATCATAGAAATCATAGAATCGTAGATTTGGAAGAGACCACAAGGACCATCCAGTCCAAGCCCCTTCTGCCATGCAGGAACTCACATCTAAGCACTCTTGACAGATGGCCATCCAGCCTCTGCTTATAAGCCTCCAAAGAAGGAGGCTCCTGCACCATCTGGGGCAGAGTATTCCTCTATCAGGCTTCTCTTACTAGCAGGAAATTCTTCCTAATGCTAAATGGAATCTCTTTTCTGCAAGTTTGAAGCCAGTGTTCCATGTCCTAGTCTCTGGAGCAGCAGAAAACAGGATTGTTCCATCATCCCTATGACATCCCTTCAAATATTTAAACATGAATACCACATCACCTCCTAACCTTCTCTTCTCCAGGCTAAACTTACCCAGCTCCCTCAATTGCTCCTCATAGGGCATGGGTTCCAGGCCTTTTACTGTTTTGGTCACCCTCTTCTGGACATGTGCCAGTTTGTCAATATCTCTTCTGAACTGTAGTGCCCAGAACTGGATACAATTTTCCAGTTGAAGTCTGACCAGAGCAGAATAGAATGGAATATCTGCTTGACCTTTTAAACTGAATATCTGCTTGGCCTTTCAAATTAAATTGAATTGGCCTTTTAAATTTAAATTAAAGCAATATGTGATACACAAGCTTTGATTGTCTGTGACACTACTTGCAAGAGGCTGTACTAGAAAAATAGTTTCTTGTGGTTTTGTGCTTGTTATTGTTTTTCTTTCAGTAAACCATGACACCAAGAATTCTGATGGTAAATGCTGAGTATTCTTGCAAAAATAGATTAAAGAGAAGATAATGTCAATGTGTTATTGGTGCTCAACAGGAGACAACACTAACTAGGAGAGACTGGTACACAACATCCCTTTAATCTTTAAGGGGAGAAATCATTACAGTCTTTGCTAAAAAGGAAACCCTTCTGCAAAGATAGCAGAAGTCCAATATAACTGGATTTCTTTGTATAGATGTGTGCACTTCTAGCCTCTCATAGCACAAATCACTCTGGCTAATTTCTTCCTAAAAGAATGCTGACATTAGGCAAGGTATACTAGCTGAATTTTCATTGAGGGTAAAGCAAACATTTTTCCACTTCAAGAATGGTTGGCTTGAAATTGGGATCTGAGGAAAAAGCAGGGTCCAAAATCAGAAAGATTTTCTGCAGTGTTGGCTGAGGCTTCTTAATTTCCTTTTGTTACTCCTTATTCCCTTGGGCAGAATCTGTTAGGAATACCTTCGGGAAACCACACATTTTAGCCTCAAAAATTTGTAGTAGCACTGCAGTCTATTTCAACAAGAGCAAACAAATCCATTGTAGATTTGGGATTTCTAGCAGCTCCAAGATAGCCCTGTATGGGGCAGCACAGACTTATATTACCTATTTATAAATACCACCTTAAATAGCCTGTTTGTTTTTTTTTTTTTTTAAAAAAAACAGCTTTGGCCTTGCCCAGTGGCTAGCTTGAACTCACCCTTCCTAAAGCAATACCTTGTGGGTTGAGGTAGCCCTGAAGGAGATTGGTTTTGCAGCTTTGCCATGGTAGCAAAAATATTGTTTAAAGTTCAGCTACCTTGTCTCAGTTCCACACATGGAGGAAAGATGCTGCGTGATGAGCTAGGCGCTTCTGTCAGAACAAGGAATTTTGGGTTATGATGGCCCTGGAGGACTTGCAAGTATCACTGCAACATAACAAGATGCTAGTTTGTGGTAAGTAGTGGAATGTCTTGGGCAGGCCCTGATTTTATGGGAATCTTAACATCCAAATGGTCCAAGTAAGTGCCTTTGGACAGTTAGTGCAAGTGGCCTGTTTCAAGGGCTATAGGAGACACATCTCCTGTATTTCCTAAGTCTCTGCATGTATAGATGTATATTGGAGGTACAGACAATGAGAATATTTTGGAGGTTCAGATAGTGGGGTTATTTCTTTTGTATTTTAGCCTCCTTCCTTTTTTTAGACCTTCCATAATGCATTATCTGACAATTCTTCTAAAATTATCATGAGCATTTGGATCTGTTTTATTAATATTCTAATTGTTTTAGTATTTCTTGTAAGGTAAACCAACTTGAGAATTCTTACTGAATGGACATACAAAATTATTCTAAGAAAATAAAAGAAACAATAACTCTTTGGACTGGTAGCTCTTGCCAACATCAGGGTCCCAAGAAGCTGTCTGAGTACGCAAGATATTGCATTACTTAAAAGTTAAAAACCATATTGGTGTGGATTACAGACTTCTGCAGAATTTAAGTCAGTGCTTGCTGATGCTGTGGGGAGAAGCTACACTGTGGGATGCCTGAGTTTTATTTCTGACTTAGCTACGAACAGTCTCTGCCAGAAAGGGTTTGCTATTCCCTGTACTTTGCAGTGTGCAGAGGTTTCATTTATTAATGTATGTAAAGCACTCTGAGATCCTTGGAGGAAAGCAGGGGGGAGAACTGCATCTGAAAAAACCTGCTGTGTGCATATGAAATCTGCACTGCGGACCAGAGAGCAGGATTCTGTGCCAAATATGTCTGAACAAATTCATTCCTCTGAGAAAGCACTACATGGTAGGCTATGAAACATGTGCTGCCCTCTTGAGGACTCTTGTTTTGTTGCACTCTTCAGAGCCACAAAAGAATCGAAAGGCTAAATGTTTCTTAAGACTACTGTTAAGAGGAGAGCAGGGGCACACCGAGGGGCACACCAAACAGAAACCAGAGCCCTTTCTGCACTAGAGTGTTATAGCACTACGATTCCACTTTCAACATCCTATGGAATCCTGGGGTTTGCAGTTTCGGGAGGGGCCGACTGGCCCCTCCCGAAACTGCAAACCCCAGGATTCCATAGGATGTTGAAAGTGGAATCATAGCGCTATAACACTCTAGTGTGGAAAGGGGCCAGCTAGAGAGTATGATCGGCTTCTAGGACTGTTATAAGGACTCTGATAGAAGATTTTACACTACTTGGTCTGTGTAATCCAATAGTAAAATCCTCATAAGGGGTGGTATATATTCTGGTTCACTCTTGGCATTGACTATTAGGGTTGCCAGGTGTCCAGAATCTTAAAGGCCCAGTCAGAACATTCTTTTCTTGGCCATTAGCCACAGTTGGAGGGTGTGAAATGTGTGACAAAGGAATCCTACTTGTAGAGATGGTGAATGTGAGACACCGGACAGTGGACAAATGTATAGTGATGGTGGCAGCACAGTGGGTATACTTTTGTATACACAGCATTGTGGCATAGGGTATTTTTACTTTTCATCAATGGTATGTGAACAATTGCAATTGAATATAGTGAAGCTACACATTTACACCACCCCAGCAGATGATCCGGCTTCCCTTAGTCAGTCAGGAGAATATCTGGTTGCCATCTTATCCTCCACTGCCTTTCTGTCACGACAATGTCTTGTATGGTGACAGACAGGCAAAATGTGAAGTGCAAGGCAATGGATTCCAAGTCTCTATACAGGGAAGGATCCTTATTTTCCCAGAGAAAAATGTAGGCTATAGAAGAATGTGGGTACCTGTTTTGTCTAGAGGCTTTAAAGAATAAAGAGACTTTAGGCTATAGCCTATTCTATAGAGGCTGTAGGTGTAGAGGAACTGTAAGGTGCATTACCGCTTCTTCAGTATATTTCTCATTGTTTTGTTCTCATTATTATATTAGGTTATCAGAGCTATGTCTTAAAGAGATTTCTATTGTTCAGAAAAAGGAGAAAACAGTTTCTAGATGCCAACCAGCCAGCTCTTGGATTCAGTTAGTGTATGGACTGGGAAACTATATGGTGCCAAAACAAGCCTGTGGTATATATTGAGGTTGGCATCAGAATTTTTCAAAGCAGGATTTGGGGATGAAATATAGTACATTTTCAGTGTACTATAAACCTTTCTCAAATGAGAAACAATCTTTTATAATTGTGAAATTTTATATTCTGTATATCTAGGCAACATATGATGAGTAACTATTGTTTTTTAAAACATTAAATGAGTTTCCCTATTGGGACCATAAATAATCCCTTTGTTAAGGGGTGGTACAGAACCATTTAATCAGTGCAGATATAGCAAAGTAACAATTAAATGATGTTTAAAAAGTAATGAAAACAACTGTGCTTGGTTGTGGGCCTTTTTGCTTTTACATTTCTGGGTGTGGTTTATATCAGTAGCAACTTTTTTGAAAATTTGAGGTGCGTGATGGATCCCCAATGTCCTATGGCACTATGGGAGGAGGAGTGGCAAATACATTTTGAATGCATTACCACATCTGAATTATCTTTGCTGAGCTTGGGGGATGGTGGTGGAAAGTCAGGTATGTGAGTCAGAGAGGGAGAGAGAAACTACATCTGTAGAAAAAATAATCCTATTATTTGCATTTGCAATAACAATAGAATTACTGCAGCGAGTAGTGAAGGCTGTGTGTAGGTCGCAAGCATTTTGTTTCATAACCTCAAGAAGATGGTGATGATGATGACCTTTCTGTTGTCTGGGTTTTCATGTACCTGTGTCTCATTCTTATTAAATGTCCTTGTGTGGAAATCTCTTACTAATCTAATCTCCCTGTGCGGCTGCTATATAATTATCTCATTTTGCAAAATATTGCATCTGTCATCTCCCCTCCCCACCCTTCCCTCTTTCCCTAGAAATTAAGGCAGCATGAGAGAAAGAAAAAGAGAAGGAGAAACTGCTGTGAGATGAAGCAATAATTGCACTTAAGAAACAAGTCATACAATATAAATTTATGCTTCGGTACTGCCAATTGGGTCAGGTAGATTGCCAATTTCTTTACATTGTACCAACTTAAAGAATGGCACAAAAGGGGCTTCCAATGAACAGCATCTTAAATTTAGTGGTTTTTGTGCCCATATTCATGGTATAAAAGGAAAATAAAAAAGCCAGAAGAGGGAGAAAGACCATATTCTTACTTGAAAGTATGATCATTCCTCATGTAGTATATTTCTTCCAACATTATATATTATAAATTATCATTAAACTAATAGCATTATTTTAATAATCTGTGATAGAAGGCCTTGATAATTTGTTTCAAAAAGGTTAATGAGAGACTGCAATATCTTTATTTATGCTGGAATACCAGTTAGGCATGAAAAAGTGCACTTCCCAATGACATTGTTTCTTCTCTGCTGTATTTTGCTATGAATATATACAGTTCTTCTCACTGTAGTTCAACTGGCCACAATAGGTATATTTATTTACAAATATACTAGTTGAACATAAATGCAGAGACAGCTTAAAACACAACAACATTTGGCCAAAATCCAGTGTCTCAACATCAGATCTCAGATAGCTCCTTTGAAGTTTGGATTAAAACCTGGAATGGATTCACTCACATGGAACCTGCCAGCTGTCACTGCATTGCAACAGTACTGTGATATGGTCATGTTTGTTGAGATAAAGTAACTATAGAAATAAGGACAAAAGGTGTAGGAAAAGACTTGATTTTTACAACTTTCTCCTAGAATACATTCCAACAGGAGGGAGCGAAATAGAAACTTAAATATCTATTTATAATCTTAATGTTAGCCACTTCCTTTATAACTCCAATATTTTTGCGTTTGCTTTGTGCTATGCAATGCTTTGTATTTGTGTGTGCTATGTGCTACTGGCTACATAAACTCTAGCTGGAGGCCTAGTGGGTGGAAAAGTCGGGAGAAAGAGGTAAAGGGGAGCATTTGGGGAGACAGCAGAGGGAGGGGGAGACACCCCCAAATGCCCTTTTCACAGAAGGAAGGGGCAGGGCCCATTCTGGCATTCTCTATGCCTGGGCAAAAGGCAAAGAAATGGGAGGAGGAGAATGGGGGGAAGTCCCACAACTGTTCACAAATAATCAAATTCATGAACGTCAAACCCATGAATGTGGAGGGAGGACTGTAGAGGTGAATTAAGGGTCTCTAACTACTTATCCTCCCCCTCCTTTTTTTGACTGCTTTGTCCAGTAATTAATTCCTTGATTGTGAACAAACCAAAAACTAAAGTTAGTGAGGAGATACTGCAAAGCACCTGATTGTGTACGATCCCAGTTTCATCCTGTTTAACAGTGAATATCAGAAAGGGCTGTTTTCTTTTCAGTGTTATTCTGTGGCACTAGAAGTAGAATAAATCTTAAGAGCCTGCAGGTAGAAAGGAGCTGTGTTAAACAGATGCTCCCTGTTCTGTTTGTTTACTGCTATAGATTAATGTCATGATGGTCAAGGACATTTTTTTTACCATTTAAGCAAGCTTATTTGTGCAGTATGAATAAATGTCTGAATTTAAAACACAAGTACTGCCGAATGGTAGTCTACTGCCAAATTTTTACTGCTTATTATGGGAATAGAACATTTTCTGTAAAAAAATAGATTTTAAAAAACCTTGAAATTATGAATCCACAATTTAATCAACACTTTTTCTTTGAAACATAGAAGATATGGCAGTGTTCTAGATAAGGCTGAGAAATTTTGGGATGGAAAGAATATTTGAAAATATTTTTTGGGGGGGAAAGGTCAAAATTGTTGGACAATGGGACTCCTGTACTTTGCACTTTAGGGCTTGTTCTGTAAAAAATTTGCATATGATGTTTTTGCTTGGAAAAACAATATTTTCTGCATAGGAAACAACATTTTCTACAAAGGAGATAATATTTATGTGCAGAAATGTTGTTTTTCTTTGTGATTTCTGTGACTCACATGCATGAGTCATTTGCACCTGCGCAGTGCATGGTTTGGAAACCTCTAGAACATTATGATGTATATTTTGGCGGGAATCCCACACCCTTCCCCAGAGGCTATAAAGCCACCTTCCTGCCCTCAGTTCCTTTTTGTCCATCATAGCAGCAGCTGAAAGTCTCAAATGGTAAATAGTCCTTAGAAACTGCACAGTTTTTGAAGACTTTCTTGTGGTGGGAAGAGAATTAGTTAAATTATTTGTTGCTTCCTTCAAGAATGCAATTAGCAAAGAATTATAAAACTCCAGCCACATATGGCAGCCTGTGGGGCTTCACAGGTCAAATCTGATAGCACAAGTAATATTAACTGCAATTTTGGCTTAAACCAAATCGTGCAAGGATCTCCAAATTTTAGCAGCATTTAGCAGTGGGAGTTTCAGCTTCTGGTGTGTTAAGAAAGAGGGTTGTCCCCTGGACCCACTTCAGTTGCTCACCTCTGATGCAGAGAAAGTTCACTGTATTAAAACGAATGAGTCTGAAATTAATCACAACTATGAGACACAAGTTCAACTAACCCTTTTCTGGGATGGGATCAATGTGTGGAAATATGATACTACCAGGAGAGGGCATCAGATTGGTTAACTTTTACAAGTAGTTCAGTATGTTCTGTTCTTGTGAGATGTTGTAAGGTTACGTTTGCTGGTATATATATAGCAATGTTTTTTTTTTAAATGGTAGCTCTCAGAGACCAGCCTTTAATTACATGTATTGAACACATTTAGTCTTATGCCTTTAAATGTATTCCATTTCTGTGTTCTGATTTGATATGAACTTTTGCCCTACAATGAAAAAAAAAATCTTTGCTCTGGAGGATGTCAGTTACATAGGTGGGATATTCCCCCCTTTTATCTTTTATTTCTAAAACATCTTTGTGTGACATTCAATAAATTAAAAATGTTTCTTGTATGACAGTTAGCTCCTGTTTCCTATGCATTTCATATAAAGAATTTCCCTGTGTTGAATTCCAGGAGAATTATGCAAAACTGAAAGATTGGTTTTATATTCTTATAGACAATTTAAAATTAGCAATACAACTGTGTGTATGGTTTAAGAATACAAATGTTCATTCTTTACTGCCAACCCAAAAGTGGAGACAGGAAAGAGATAAATGTTTGGTTGGATGGGCTTAATTTCATTTCATGAATTAAGACAGTGCATCTTTAGTATCTGATGTGGGCAACCAAGATTGGTACCATAATTGTGCCCATTGGCTTTTACTCTTTCTTTCTTTTTCCCTTGAAACTCACTAGAGACTGGCACTGAATGGTTGCTGAACTGGTCCCAGTCCAAGGAAGCCTTCTTTGAGTAGCACAGATCTAAAGGATGCTGCTATGTGAAGCTTTGGCAGGTGCCTCGCTTATAGCTGATGCACCTCCATCTTTCCGACTCTTAAATGTCACCACTAGGAAAAGCACCCTTGCAAAACAACCATTCCTCCTGGCACTTCTCCATTCACTAAATATCCCCTTTCTAGTGAAGTACATTAAGCACTATTTCTCTTCTAGTCATCCCTGTCTTTGCCAAGAAATGTCTTTGGGATCATTTGAATATGCATTTTCAGGGCAACGGTTGGTTGTTTTGCTCTGATTTTAGATTTTGATTTATACAGTTCTATTAGTGCTTTGCAGAGTACAAAGAAGACAGGTTCCTCTTCTGAGGACCTTACAATCTAAACTTTATCACTGGAGAAGCAGTAGCACACTTAGAGCAGGGATGGATAACGTTGAAGGTTGGGGACACCATTCTAAGGCACCCAGAGCCCTCCTCCCACCATCCATTGTAAACTTCTAGTTTACTCCTGTTTGTAAAAAGAAAAGGCCTCTCCTGCGTTTAAAGCAACCAATTAGGATCAAAATCATAGCAAAATTGTCTCCATGGCTTTTAGTTTTAATTATTAAAAAGATGGTATGTTGGAGGTCCCTGGGTGACTTCAGAAATGGCTTTGGTAGGGGCCTCATTCAGCCCATGGCCTCACCCTTGCCAATCCTTGAATTAAAGGGAATTGGGGATAAACAAAAAGGTACCAATATGTTCGCTTTCTGTTACCTGTGCATAGGTTTACCTAAGAGGCTGATATAAAGCAGGGCAGGAGTGATGTAACTGTGACCCTCCATAAGTTGCTGATCTACATGATTTATAATGATGGGAGCTGTAATCTAACAATAGCTGGAAGGCCAGTTTGTCCCTGCTGATGCAGTCACATTGTTCCAAGGGTTTCATGGGGAAGATGGCTTTTGAGGAGGGATTTCAAGGAAGTAAGAGAGATGACATCATACTGCTGTGCCAAAAGCCTACAGCGCAACAAGAGATAAAGTCTGGAGTGGTTTCAGGGAGCAGAAAATCATCAGACAGTGGATGAATGAAAAACTCAGGCAGGGCTATATTGAGATATTAAGGATGGAAAAATGTGGAAAGATATGGCCAGGGAATGATTTGAAGGTAAGGATCAGGCCCTTGTGGATCCAGAAAAAGCCAGTGTAGAAATTTGTCCTATGATGTGATCAGAGCACTACCAGAGATTCATCATTTTGGCAGCAGGGTGTTGGACAGAGATAGGGGGACAAAGTGACACAATGAGAGGCCAGAGTAGAGAAAACTGAAGTAGTCCAAGTGAAGGATGACCTCACTTTTAAAGAGAAAAGTGACATGAATTGCTACAGTCTGACTGTATGGAATAGAGAACAACAGCCAGAAATATAGCCAAGTCTGAATCCTTGTTCAACAGTGATAGCAGTATTGGCAAGGCATAAGGAACGTGTTTGGGGAGAGGAGGGCTTAGCAAGAAAGATTAATGATTTAGCTTTGGACACACTGATTCTGAGATGATGACAAGCCACTCAAGCAGAAATGCCAGACACTCAGAAGGAGATGCAAGATTGAAGTGAGAGGGACAGCTCAGTGCAAGAACATGGAGCTGAGTGTCATCCAGATATAAGTGGAACTGAAAGCCACAGGATTTGAGGAGGTCAGTTAGAGACAGTGTGTGGAAAGAGCAGACCCCCTCCCTGCAAAGGTGGAAAAATAAAGGAAAAATATCCACCAGTGGAACAACAAAAATGATAATACAGAGTTGAGACAGAAGCCTTTAGATTTTGCAGTGAACATGTTATATTTGTCAGGCTTTTTTAAAAAAAATTGGGCTCAGGATTTAGAAAGTTTGAAGCCAGGTTGAAGAGAGGCAAGAGCTGAACTGGACGGCAGAAAGTTGATAATCCCTCTCGGTTATGGTGTGTGATAGCAATGAGTAGAACAAAAATTGATTGGTTAGTTGCATTGAGCACTGATGGCTTCCATGCCACGTAAGCAGTGAATCTGCTCTGGGCTTTGGTCCAAACTTTACAGGAGCTGCCCAAGGTGCTGAATCCTATCTCAAAAACAGGTACCTATCTTTGACAGCACCTTAAAGTTTGGACTAAACCTTCAAGTCCAGAGTTTTGGGCTACATTTACCCCCCCCCCTCAAAATTAAGAGCCCCCAGTTGCCACTGGGCTGGTGGAAAGCAAAGATGGATCAAGAGATTTGGGTGAGACAGTACAGTAAAAACGGCAGCATGTTGAATTGCAAGAGGAAAGAACCCAGAATGGTAGAAAATCTGATTGTGTGGGGTAGAAGAATGATGATGATGCGGGAGAAATAGCAACCAGGCAGCAGGAGGGGATGATGTCAAAGGAGCCTTTGGAGGGGTAATACAAGAATAGCGGAGTAACAAGCTCATCAAGCAAGATGGGTGGAAAAGCTGAAAGAACAGAAGGAGATGTAGGAAAAGGGGACAACTGGAGGCGGATAGAGAGAGAGAGATCACAAATTTTAGCACTGAAGCAGCACATCTTGAACAGCAGTTGAGTAGGTAGAAGTGTCATGGCAAGTCATAGCAAATCATCGAGGTAAAGTTGCTGATGAGTCTTTGTGCTGGAGGGGATCATAAAGGTGGTACAGTGCTGTTCATCATAGAAGATCAAGAAAAGGGAGGAACAGGAGGTGGACATTTATTTACAGCAGATTAAGTCAGTCATCTCTTTTGTTCTCCTCCAGAGATGTCAGCTGCATGAGCAAAGATCTCATATGGAAGTGGTGAGCCAGGGACACTGGAGAAACAGCACAAGCATGTAAAGATTTGATGAAAGGGAGAAGTAGAACATGGTTGGTGTAGGATGCAGAGGACACAGAAGCATTAGAAAGGGAAGTACCACACTTTAGAGAAGGTCTCTGTATGAATGGACTAGAGCTCATGGAAGGAAGTGAGGCAGAATGTGGGGAGGACTTTGTGCATTGCTGAAGGGCATAAGAAGAAGAAGAAGAAGAAGAAGAAGAAGATGATGATGATGATGATGATGATGATGATGGGCAAAGAGGTTTCCACAGCAGAGAATTCCTCAGGAAGATTCAGTATAGGGAGGCAATGGGAAAGATATTGAAGGCAACTGAATCCTAGGGGTTGTCAACATGAGAGGTGAAATCACCAGTGGAGCAGTCTGAGAGCACAATTACTCAGGTATTAAAATGGGAGATGGAAGCTGAGAGGTAACCAGGACTACAGCAACATTGAGAGGCAAGAAGAGGAGGAGGAAGAGGAAGAAGAAGAAGAAGAAGAAGAAGAAGAAGAAGAAGAAGAAGAGGAGGGAGGAGAAAGAGGAGGAGAGGGGTGGAATGGGCTGAGTGAGAGGAGAGGAAAGGAAAGGAAAGGAGCTAGAAGCATGGCTGAGGTGAGGGAAAAGGAGGCCAACACTACCACAACTATGACAATGAAGATAGTGGAAGGGGAAACCTCTAAAAAAGAGGGTAGTGGTGGTGATTGTGTTGCAGGGGGAAGCCATATTTGAGTAATAGTAAGTTGCTGGAAATGTCTTAGAAGAATAGAATCTAAGAGTGCTCTAATTTTTTGGTGAAAAGTGTATGGCAGTTTCAAGCCGGTTCACATGACACACACTTAAGGTTGCTGCCAAGCATGAAGGCTGTATCTTTTGAATTGTTGGTATTCGAAAAATCTTAGGAACAAGAATAGGGGAAAGGAAGCAGATGGATACCATGATGCTGGAAACAAGTACCAAAGAGCTGAGGAAATGTTGGTCCCTGTACCCAATCTTCAGATGGGTTCTCCCCTGCAAAAAAAATCCACTTAAATTTCTAGAGGACTTTGATTCAGGCCTTACGGTGGGCAACTTATCTCCCATTCACTCCATGGCAGGACTCAGGACATGCAGCAGTAATCTGATGCTGACTTACTAGCAGCCTGGAACTCTGTTGTGGCACACTTGCTATCTCATGAATGGAGAACAGCTGTTCCAAGGATTTCTCTCTCCTGTTGCTGTGCCCATTCCCTGTTGCCTACAGGGGCTTCTCATTGATACTTAATTTCTTTTAGAGAACATATGGGCTGAGAAATGGGGCATTTTGGCAGCCATGCAGTTCTTTTTTTTTTTTTTGTAGAATCTGTTGCTGTGGAGCAATGTTTTTCATTTTGTTTGCTTTCCTATATCTTCTGCCAGGACCACTGTCAAAAACCTCTGAACCAAGTGGGAAATCTAAAATTAATGTTCTCTCTCTTTCTCTTTTTCCCTACTAAGACTAATTTATAAACTAGGAAATGTTTGGTGGTCTCTAATTCTGCAGGAGTGTTATTTTACTTTAACACAGCTCCCAAATAGCATGGTTATTTTTATTCAGCCCTAGTGAGTAGACCATACAAAGCAGGACCATATTAGCAGTAAAGGTTGACTCTTGGAATTAAGGACATCGGAAGGGAAGATTTTAAAGGAAATGCATATGGATTATTTTTACAGATAGGGATTGTGGTACCTCCAAAGTGGTGTGATGTGAGAATATGTGGTATGATGAAGCCCTTGGCAGTGATGCTCAATCTTTGTCTAGCTCCACAGCAGTTTGAGGGTAGTTGTCCATGTGAAAACCCAACTGGAGTGTGTTGGCTTAAGCTGTTTTATGTGCCTTAGTTTTTATGTCCTGTTTTAGCTTTATCAGATTTCTGTATTCATCAGCAGCAAATAATATATTTTCGTATAAGAAAATGATAATGTAAAAGATCCTTTGAGCCTTGTCCTATGATCGGTGGTTTTGGAAGAACCTCTGAGTTTGGTTGAACCTGGGGCTGAATACTCAGGAGCACAAAATAAATGTCATCATTTCAACTTCATTAGCAATGTGAGCAAATTAGTGTGGCAGAGGAGAGGGGGAGAATAGAATCAACAAGACACCCATCTGAATTCTCTAGGAGTGTGCAGTGTTTTGAAACTAATGTGAACATAATTACTGCTGTGCTTTTAACAAAATTCTTTCATCTCTGAGACAGACAGATTTATTTGGTCATTAATCTCTAGGACTGAAGGTAGCAGCTATATAAAAGATGCAGCCTTCACACTTGAGTAGCAACCTGAAGTATGCATTATGTGAACTGGCCTGGGAAGGGCAAAGGAGACTTACTGGGTCAGTTGAGGCAAGTTTCGTATATGTTTTGTTTTCATTTCCAGTCTTGATACCGGTTCTGAGATATGCATTCTGCCCTATTGTCTAGCAAAGGATGTTGTATTCAGGTGAATATAGATAGGGCATCTTTCATCAGCAATTTTGTGAGAAGACTAAAAACTATTGTATACTAATTTATTAAGCTGTAGTTCTATTAGCAAATTAGACAGTGTTAGAATAATGCAGTTTATTAAACCCTGGGACCACAGGAAGTTGCATTTAATCAGATTGAACCATCTAACTCAGTATTCTGTACAACAGTCTTCCCCAGTCTGTTTTTACACCTGGAGGGGAGCAATGGTGAAGGCTGATCTATACTGGCTGTCAGCAGTTCTCTGAGTCTTCAGGCAAGAGTCTTTGCCAACCCTGCTAGGAGATGCTAGTGATTAAACTGGGAGTTCTGCATGCGAAGCCACTAGTAGTGGCCCTTCTCCAAACAACTGTCAAACATATCGTGTATGTGTGTTTACATCATATCAATGCAATTATACCCACATATCCCCCATGCAAATATTTCTATTCATTTCTGTTTCTAATTGTACCATTTGACATGACATAGCAGTTTCAAACCACTGCTAATACTACAGCTTGTATTCTCACAAATTTTAATTGCTCACAATTTTTTTCTTGCTTCCAATATTAATTTATATTTTTGATTCATTCATTTATATTACACCTTGCAGTCTCAAAAGGATCCCCCAAGGCAGTCTGTTGTCCGAAACATATATTTTAATGCAGTCAAAACTGGGAGCAATGATATCTTTCAACAGCTGCCTAAAGAACAGCATCAAAAGAAAGATTTAACAACCATTTAAGAACCTATTAAAAGGCTGATGGAATTTTAAAAAAATCTTTACTGCCTAAGAAACATCAGACTTGGAACTAGATAACTGTACCCCAACAGAGAGTTCCACCTTCTGGGTGGTACCAATACCAGTGCCCTCTCATGTGTCCCCACCATCTGTATCTCTCCTTGGTAGCAAGTTATGCAGCAAGGTGTCTGGTGTCAACTGCAACTGATGAGAAAGTTCATAAGACACTAGGTGGTCCTGTAGCTTTTGCACTATTTTGATCTCCCCAAATGTGTGTGTAATTACCTATTGAAAGTTAGATTTATGGTTTTCAAAATTCAGAGGACTTGAACTT
This sequence comes from Ctenosaura bakeri, assembly GCA_948474755.1. Lineage (NCBI taxonomy): Eukaryota > Metazoa > Chordata > Lepidosauria > Squamata > Iguanidae > Ctenosaura > Ctenosaura bakeri. The sequence continues at coordinate 229,895 of CAOLHI010003201.1, read as the reverse complement.
TAAGGCTTTGCTTGACCTGAAATAGCTATCATTTCCTTAAATTTAAATAATCTCTTTTCCAGTACAGTTGTTGGAAAAATGTGTCAGGCCTGAATGTTTGTACTAACTTATCAAATTCAAATCTGTCCAGTTCCTAAACAAAACAAAATGCATCTACACACTAAAATCTGCACTTTTGAGAATGTAGCATGCTAGCTTGCAACTCAGTTTTCCAATATATACAATATGTATGTATTGGAAAACTGCAAATGAATGAATATTAGAGGTAAAGTGATAAAAAAGTACATTATTACACTTCATAGTGCATACAGGTGCATATAAAAATGTATATTATATATTATGAAAATGTATATTGTAAAAAATGGAAAAACAATGTTTTTTAAAAAATATGTATACTTTTTGAGGGAATGAATTTCGAGCATTAAGAAACTGATCTAAACAAAGGCCAACATGAACTTGCATTGGTAGAAATGAGATATTTGGAAAAACCTAAACATACTAGGGAAGGAAATAATATTCTGAAATATTTTAAAAAATGGTTGCAAATTGTATTTCTTGCCAAGAAAAACTGTAGACTGACAAGAATCTTTGAAATTCAAGTTTTGTTCTGTGCAAAATTTGTACACATTGTATTGTGCACAAAACAGCATTTTCCACATACAGCAAAGTTCTGTGGAGAAAATAATAGCTCTGTATAGAAAATATTGTTCTCTGCAGAAAAAATTCTGTTCTTGGAGTCTTATTTTGAGCAACATTCACACATGGCTATTTTGTGCCAAAAACAGCACCTTCTGCAAAATCCTGTTTCCTGTGCGGAAAATGTTTTCTGCACAAGCCACCACATGCAAATTTTGTGCAGAATAACTCCCCAACTACAGCATTTTTGAGCAGGATACAGGATTTTCTGTGTAAAAAATTACAGAAATATTATTTTCTGCCCAGCAGCATATGTGAAGGAAGGGGATTGGTCCCTGCTTAATATTTCCCAACTAGGCCAGTCTGCTGACTGCTTCACAGACTGTCCTTTCCTTTTAAACTTGTTCTGTCAGTTCTGCAGAACTCTAGCCTTAGGTAGAAGATGAGGCTTCCTAAAATATATAATACCTCATTCCAGTAGTTGCCACCATCCTGTTACCCCACTTCTCAGTCCAAATTTGTAACATCTTTACCTTTTAGGATGCCCTTGGAGCCACTTGAGAAAAAAGGAGCAACCCAGCAATCATCTGCTGCTAAGACATTCAATGATTTAGAGCCAGGCAGCTCTACCAGTGCCCTCCCTGTATACACAAACCATTTGCTTAGGAGTAAATTTATCAAAACAAAAGAATAATGAGACATGAAGGGAATTTTGGGACAATTAGAGAATCAAGATGTATTAACAAATGAGTACTAATAAGAAACTGACTAGACCAGGTATTCTCAACCTGTGGTCCTCCAGATATCTGAGATTTCAATACTCAAAGGTCTCATCCATCATGGCCAGTGCCCAGGAATTCTGGGAATTGAAATTCCAAGTATCTGGAAGATCAAACATTGAGAAATACTCAAAACCTAACAGTATACTTCACCTTCAAGGAGAATGCAAGATAGGGGGTTCCCAGGCCAGCATGGAAACAACCCTGAGAGTTGCATAGGCATGCTTGAGGTCTGAGATCCTAGAGATTCGTACTGAGACAAAGGCAGAATATTAAATAAATAAATAGATTATGATCAGATTATAACAGGTACTGTATTTGATGAAACTATAGGAATATTTGGTATCTGTATAAAGCAAAATGCAGTATAGCCAGTGCAATATGAGCTTGTGGTAGAAAAACAAAACAAAAACCAGGAGATACTCAGGATGCTTTTGTATGCTAAAAAAGAAAAACTTACAAGTATGGTTTCAGGAAATAAATCTGAGGTTGGAGAGGAGATAGACAAAGGATTACCTAAATTTCAGTAGAAGATCCCCTAAAAGCTGGCTGCCATGTATGGATGAGCAATGCTGAGGACGGAGCCTCATGGATGCTCACTTCCCAGACAAACTTTTGGATGAAGGAGGAAGTGACCTCTGTAGGTGGAGAAGTGGAGTAGGAAGCAAAAGGCTTGAGTATATAAACCAAATAAAGAAAAAGAGAGGTGAAACAGAAAGGCAGGCATGCTCTCTAGAATTCTCTCTCACTAATCACTTTGTACAAACATTGATACCTCTTTGCTTCCAACAGTAACCAAGTGGTTGAAGACACAGTACCTTACATGTTACCTTCTGAGTTATATGACATTCCAAATCTGGTAAAATGTTTAGAGCCTGCAGCTAAACTTAATGATAGGGGTAATATTGTATATTTGATGTCTAGTTCAGTTCAGTTGGTCTTGGTTAATATATTTCGATTTGCAGTGAAAGCAGTCCAACTCAGAATTGCCAGTGAGAATAACTGAAATTGTTTCTTATAAGAAATATGGATTCATAAATATATTTGTAAGCAATGTGTTTATATTTTGTATTTTTGATATTTTGATACCCCTTTTATAAATTTTTAAACCTTGTAGTCTTACCTTTTATTGTATTGTGTTGTATAATTGCTTATTACTGATTTTTCATTTGGCTATAACTTGCATTTCATTGCCTAATAACATAAGTGCTAGATTTGCTATTTAGCTTTAAAAAAAAAATCTAATGGATGCCACAATGGAAATTAATACTAATACTAATATATTTGTCATTTCTTTCTCTAATCATTGTCTCTACCAGTATCCCTCTTTCTTTTACTAATTGCACTAACAGAACAAGATGACACCCAAGCTGTACTCTATTATGTGGTGGGTGAGAAACTGAACTGTGAGCCAAAAAAGTGGCCACTTAGGCCAAGTCAGAATATCATTGGAACATTTCTGCTTGTTTGCAATTCTGTTGGCAGTGGCCAGTTGCTTCGAGCAATGGGAATGCCAGACCACACTGTGGGTGCATGGACAGTTAGAAGAATCTCACATGCCTCTTCTATCACTTGCCAAGCTGCATTGTTATGTGTGCCCAGAACTAGCTCTTAGCAAGGGCTTTCCCCTGCTCTGCAGTTTCTCATTTTGTTACACTGACATTCTTGACAGATCAAAAGAGAGAAGAGAGATGAGAGAGAGAGAACCTTTACAGGGAAAAATATCCAAATATGCCTTCAGTTCCATACTCTCTTTATACAGTGATAGACAATCTGTCAGGCAAAGCTGTATTCTTCACAGGAGTCCTGAGGCTCACTGCACTGACAGATTCTGGAAGGAGTTTTCCTTTGCTGATGAAATGCTTCCTACTACATAATCACAACAGTTTTGACATTTAGGGCAAGGAGAAAAAAATTATCTAGTATTGTCCATGGTTGGCAAAAATGCAGCTGGCAAAATAAATGAAGGTGAGCAACTGCTTCATTCTTCATTTCCAGCACTGACCCATACTGTCATCAGTTGAAAAATCCCTTTAATTTCTTGACCCATTTTTAAAATTATTCTTATTCTCAAAATTATTCTTGTTATCAAGATCTTCCTCCAATCATATAACAACCATCACCATGCCACAGACTGGAGAATTAGATCAGTCCCTCATCCTTACTAATAATGTATATATGCCACAAGATTGGCGAACACTCATATTAACTATTAGATTTGGGGAGAGTAAGGGTGATTTCTGGAGATCAATGATAAATATAGGGGTTTTTTCTTTCAGCAGACTTATATTGGGATATCATCAGTATTATTTTTCTTAATAACTGCAAGCTCACTTGAGTCGAAGTCTTAGGGAAAAAGTAGAGTAGAAATAAAGTGATTGATTGATTGATTGATTAGACATTTTCCATCTTTATGTTTTAATGGGAGAATCCCAGCCAGTAGTGTTCCTGGCTTCCCTCCATCCCCATTGTGTATCTGCTTTGTGAGGCTGAGAAAATATGAGGAACAAATGTCTAAGGCTTCTAAAACATTTTGTTATCTCTGATTGGAAATCAAATGGCCTTGCTCTCTCTTTTGCCCTTTCATTTATTTGAAGTCCTGAATCCATCTGTCGTTCTGTCTATTACTTTATTTATTTCCCAACATTTCCGCAGAACTGGGGCTCAAAGTGGCTTAGAAGAGAAAAAGAAATACAAGTAAAAACACATGAAGTTTTTTAAAAATAGAAAGAGTTAAAATGAGTAAATTCACCGCCTATAAAAATGTAGACCATTTAAAGCATTAATTTAAAAGTCAAGAATAAAAGTAACACAGTGCACTAAAAAAGAAAAGTCCTTTTCTTTTCTTTTCTTTTTTAAAAAGTAACCCTATTGCAATTTTAGGCTGCATCAATAGGAGTATGGTGTCTAGGTCAAGGGAAGTAATAGTACACTCTGTTCTGCTTTGGTCAAACATTATCTGAAATACTGTGTCCAGTGCTGGGCACCAAAATTTAGGAAAGATATTAACAAGTTGGAACATGTTCTGACGAGGGTCACCAAAATGGAAAAAGGCCTGGAAACCATGGCCATTTCCACTAGACTGTTATAGCCTCAAGGCCCCTCCCAAAACTGTAAACCCCAGGATTCCATAGGATGTTGAAAATGGAATAATCTAATATATAAAGTCAAAGTTTGTTTGTGTCAGGCAAAGACCTCATATGATTGGCTGCCTAAAAAGAAGATGGATTGGGGAATATGGGGAGTATATGGGGGCAGATACTGGACAAGACAGTTTGGGGAATTAGAGACACAGGATCTCAAATCTTTCTAAGAAGTATTACCTATGAGAAAATAAAATCCCGGGCAACATCAGGTATATACACTAGTAGCACTATAACAGTTTAGTGTGGAAATAGCCTATGCTGTATGAGGAGCAACTTCAGAAGTTGGGTATGTTTAGCCTAGAGAAAAGAAGGTTAGAGGTGACCTGATAACCCTGTTTAAATATCTGAAAGGATGTCATATCGAAGATAGAGCTACTCCAGAAACTAGGACTCAAAGTAATGACTTCAGGCTTCAGGAAAAGAGATTCCATCTTAACAAGAGCAGTTTAACTGTGGAATATGCTGCCTGAGAGTTTGGTGGAATCTCCTTCTTTGAGGTTTTTAAATGGAGGCTGGATGGCCATCTGTCAGGAATGCTTTGATTGTGTATTCCTGTATGCCAGGGGGTTGCACTGGATGGCCCTTTTGGTCTCTTCCAGCTCTATGATTCTATAGAAACAATTAATTCCCCAAATCCTTTTGAGAAAAAATGATTTTGATTTTTTGTACCTCAGTCTATTTGTGGAACTTTTTTTTTTTAACAGTGACAGAAGCACAAGTACCCAGACATGGCTGAGGTTTCCCACTTGCATCTGGATAGCAGGGGAGATGAAGCAGAACAGAGCAGGGTAGCAATGGTGCCATGTGCCAAGGCTGCTTCTTTCTGAGAGTCCCTGTGGTTTCACAGGCTCCTATGGAAGGGAGGGAACAGCCAGTCAATCAGAAGTCAGATTGACTTGCTGGAAAAGGACTTGCAGGCTGACCTAACATACTGAAGTCTTCAGTTAGATCAACCTGGTAAACAGAAAACTGTCCTTCCAAGATGACCTCCCTCATTTTGCTCAAAAGCAACTTCCCCAGTCTCCCTCTCTGTCTTATGTCTGTTGAATGTGGCTAGGCTCTATGCTCATGTTTTGCTGGGTTGTAAGTTTTAGTGTCTTTTATCACAACATTTTGACACATTAGACATGGGGCTGGATAAAATTAGGGGAGATACACCTGTGTGCCCACATCCATGGTTCAAAGTGAGGCTCTCTTAAGAGACCTTCGGTCGAGGCATTAAGGGGGACACCCAGATCGGTAGTGTGCTCTGGCTTCAGTCCCAGGTGACAGAGGAACCATGTTGTGGCTTTTGCCCAAGTGGAATCCTGGTCTCTGTCACTTCAGGATGGTAGGGAGTGGCTTATTGGCTGGCAGCTGTAACCAATAAAGTAGTGGTCTATTTTGTTCCATCTTGGAAATGTCTTTGTGTTTATTAGAGCACTCGGCCCCAGTTGATTGCTAGGGGCTGCGGTAGTTTGTGTACTGTTGTGACTGAGCTAATGAGTTCTAGGTAATTGTTCAAAAAGACGGGAAAGGAAAGAAACCATCCTCATTTTAAAAAAATCTCAAAATACAGGAAATATTGAGATTCTGTTCTTGCTTTAAGAAACCATTTAAAAGCCCCAGTCCTGACTGACATAAAATTTGAAAAATGATCAACAGTGCTGAAAAGAATTGTTGAACATTTGTTTTAAAAAATGAACAAAACACAAATGGCTGTGCAACACCTGTCAGACTCTACAGGTTACCTTAACTAGCAACTTGGAGAGATGGTGGCTGCCGTATCCACTTCACAGTTCTGCTCTTTTCCTATGGTGACATCATCAAGTGAGATGCCAGTGGAGGGGTTGTGACTATGAAGGATGTAGCCTAAGTTAGAAGCTTTTAAGGTTTTAAGTTCCACATATGTTCCTTCACCTTTGTATTTAGAATAATAATGTGGAAATAATTTGTATAAAGGGAGAAACAAGTGGACTTCTCATTTTATTTTCTTTCTTACCGCCCCCCCCGTTACCAAAAGCAACCTATTTATTTATTATTTATTTGGAAAAATCAACCAATCAAGCAATGTTGGCATTCTTAATCAAAGAAGTGTGGGTGGAGGAAAGATCTTTAAACACTTTCCCCCTGGCTGCTAAATGAGGGACTCTGATTTAGAACTAGAGCAGAGCAGGGAGATCAGCACTGTTTTCCAAAGAGCAAGACTTAAAAACAAATGCAAAGATGTCTCCAGCATTTAAATACCTACATCCCATGTCTATAATGTTTTAAGTTAGGGCTGGAGAATCAGTCTCTCAAATATTTATCTTTTTAAATTTATTCTGTTTATTGATATCCTGCCTTTCTCCCAACAGTGGGAATCAAGGTGGCTAACAAAATTAAAACAGAAAAAATTAAAACATCTGTATAAGTAGAAATATAAAAATTAAAAAGCAATTAAACAATTTATAATATTAAAGCATCACATGTTAAAAATATTAATATTAAACATATTAAATTCATTAAAATACACTAAAAACTATTGTTATTTGTTGTTGTGTGCCTTCAAGTCATTTCTGACTTACAGTGACCCTAAGGTGACTCTATCATGGAGTTTTCTGGGGCTGAGAGTGTACGACGTGGCCAAGGTTACCAAACAGGTTTCCATGGCCAAGCAGGGAATCAGACCCTGGTGTCCAGCATCTGAGTGCAACACTCAAACCACTACACCATGCTGGCTGTTGTTAAAAAAACAGAAAACAAAACAAATCAACATTAAAAGAAACCTGCATGGCATCAAGAGCCCACATCCAATCAATTTATAAAAATCAGCCAGCACAAAAATCTCTTAGCCTGTCTTTTTCTCATGTTCCTCAGATACCTCACCAGTCTGGGCTGTGGCGAAAAATGAGTGAGGTAGTTTGTAAGTGTCAGCACCTGAAGGACTGCCATTTCCCTGCCCCTTTTTTAAATCAGTGAATGACTTGAGGCTTTATAATGTCCAGGAGTAACCCTCCTGTGATTCTTCCAGTTTTGTTCTTAAGAAGAACTTAGGTCAATGTCAACTAAGTCATGATGCTCTCTCTCTCTGGAACCAGCTCCATCTAGATGTTTGCTTGATTCCTTACTGCTGATTTTTTTCAAAGCATCTCGGCATGTAGTTTGTGAGTGTTTAGAAGGTGTGTAGGAGTAACAGATGATTTTTACATTCCTTTTTCTGCTGAAGTGGCCTACAGAGATTTCTTTTTAATGGATTGGCTTTTAACTTTTTGTTATTATTATTGTTGTTGCTATTATTATTATTATCATTATTGTGGAACTTAGCATGTTTGTCATAAGCTGACTTGGGAGTTATTAAAAGACTGAGAAATTGCGTAGGAACATGAGAAATAAATAGCAAACTACCTGCAGCTTCCTGATTTCAGCCCTCTTATAGGTCCTGTGTGTGTTTATACCTTTTGTCCCACTTGAACAGCCTTCTACACATGTGCAGCTAGCACTAAAGTGCTGAAAGGCAAAGGAGTTTTTAAAATATCAGCATCCATCGTCTTGAGGTAGAGAAGAAGCTCTTTGAAAAAGCAAACCTCCATCACACTAACCTGAAGGTAGTTTTAAAACCTGTCTAGCTCTCTCTTTTAAGCTCCTTCAAGGGGTGAATTAAAGTACAGTACTTGTTATCTTAAGAGAAATAAAATTGTGGCTCAAATATATAGTTATGGTCTTCAGATTTTTGTTTTCTACTATGCCTCTGAAATTTGTACCTGGAATAATTCTTATTTAACAAGAACCGAGTGTGGGTGAATTGCTTCTGGATTCTTGGCACACTCAAATATTTCCAACAGATTTTGATTATAGATTGGCTTGTAGAAGTACATCTATCTCTTAAAATCAAAAGGTGGAAAGAAATATCAAGAGGTATTAAAATCATGGAAGTTCTCACTGCTCACAATTGAGAAAATAAAAGCCCCTGTTCATTTTTGCACTGTATACAAAAGTGGTGGCAAAAGTTTTCACTGTCTGAAAGGGAAGCAACCTTGTGCCACTTCTTGTGCCAAGTGTAACTAGAGAAGTCTGATATAGTCTGAACTAGTTGTTTCCCTGAAAGCTGACATTCCTAAACCCTCCTTGACAGCAGAGGTAGGGATCATGTGTCTTGTTGCTTAACTGTAACTCCCATTAACCTCAACCAGCATCTGCAAGGGTGGAAGCTGAAGGGAATTGCTGTCCAGAAACATATAGAGACCATGAGTTCTCTATATCTACTCTGTAGTGACAGATAATCAAACCAAGGAAAGAAGAGTAGTGTACATCCACAACTAGCCCATCCAAGGATTCTTTGCTGGCATGTGTGTCTCTCTGCCATTTTCCACCTTCTGTGTCCAAACACTCTTGTTTCCAGCGAGGATAGCTGCACTGGGTACTTGAAAGTTCTCCTCCGGTTTACAGTGCCATATGGGTCTGCATCATCAGTCAATTAGAAATTCTTTTTCTATCTAAATTAAATGATTTGTTAATTTGGGTGAGTGATCGCTGCATGGCTGGGGAGCTTTGTCTGTGATGGTGAACAGCTTGCATCCTCTCGGAGACATATAGTGATTTGGTGCCACTGGATACTTTCCGGGGTTGTTTTCAATTTAGATGTGAATTGAATGAGGAGAAAAATGTTTCTCTTGGCAATTTGATAGGCACTTGCTTTTCTGACAGATGCTAGAGTTTATTATCCCACTGGGACAATATTTTGTAGTTCAGAATTGCTAATTATTTCAAAAGCTCAGCTATGAATGAGAAGCGGGATGTGTCTGTTGCCAGATAGTGTTTCGGGTCTCATCTGTTTGTTTTTCTCCAGCGCCTGCAGCACATGTGAGCTGTGACTGCTTGCTTACATTGGAGATGCACTGGCTAATTCATACTTGAGTGCGGCATATTCTTTCTGTCTGCTTGTGAGGGATTCCAGGACTGTGAACACAAATTGTCTTGATGGGTCCTTTTTGAAACTTTATGCAGTTCTTCTTTTCTGACATATAAGCCAAGGTTCCACAGTCTTGCATCAAAGGCCCTTTTCGCACTGAGGCTTCTAGCGCAAGCGGGGGAGGCCGGCAAGCGCAAGAAGGCTCCTCCGGGAGGATGCCGCTTCCCCCCTCCTTCCTTCCGCAGGCGAAGGAACCAGCGGGGAAGCGGCACCGAAGGAGGCTTGCCGCGCAAGCCGCCCTCCCCCCCGTGCAAAGCGGGAGACCTCGTGCCGGATTTCCCCCCCCCGCGCGCGAAGCGGGAGACCTCGTGCCGGATTCCCCCCCGTGCGCGCGAAGCGGGCGTCGCGTCGGTCGCGCTAGCTCCCCACCCCACTCCTTCCTTCCGCAGGGGCGGAGGGAAGGAAGCGCGACCCGGCCGGCTCCCGGAGGCTCCGCACGAAAGGTAAGTGCGGGTGGGCGCCGGGAGCATTGCGCGAGCGTGGGGTGATTTTCGCTTGCACGCGAAAATCAAAAAACCCGCGATCGCGCCGCTTCAGCCCCATGAGCCGGGCGGAAGTGGGAGTACGTTGTGCGGAGCGACGCTCCCACTCCCGCGAGGCTCACGGGGCTGTCGCACGAGCAAAGGCCCGTGCGAAAAGGGCCAAAGTAATTAAAAATTCACGTTGGCATTGCGTCCGAGCAGCCTTTCCCCAACCTGGTGACTTTCAGATTCTTTGGGCTGCAGCTTTGCTCAGCCCTAGCTGTTCTGGCCAACAGCCAATGATAAGGGGTGATGAAGTTGTAATCTAAAACACCTAGAGGCACTAAGTTGGCAGATATCTAGTGAGTCTACATCAGCCTTTCCCAATCTGGGTTTCACCTGATGTTTAGACTGCAACTCTCATCAAGCCTAACCTGCACAAAGTCATAGAATCATAGAGTTGGAGGGCTTCTATGCAGTCCAAGCCTTGCTCGGTGCAGGATCTCAGCTAAAGCATCCCGGAGAATTAACTGTCCAGCCTTTTTTTGAAGACATCCAGAGAAGAAGACCTCACCACCTTTCTACATAATTGGTTCTATTATTAAACCACTCTTACTGTCAAGAAGTTCCTTCTAATGTTCAACTGATTTGCCTTCCTGTTACTTAAAACCATTAGATTTAGTTCTACGTTCTGAGGCAGCAAAGAGCAAGCCTGCATGCTTCTCTTGGTGCCAGCCCTTGAGGTATTTAAAGAGTGTGGTCTTGTCACCCCTCAATCTTCTCTTTACCCAGCAGAATATGCCAGGCTCCTTCAACTTTTCTTCATATGTTTTGTTCTCCATACCTCTTATCATTTTCTTATCTCTGAACCTGCTCCAACTTGTCTGTATCCTTCTTGAAATGAGATGCCCAGAATTAAACAGATGAGGCCTGACTAGTCAGTTCTGAATGTAGTGTAGCTATTACTTCCCTCAGCTTGGAGACTATGCTTCTAGTAATGGAAGCTAAGATGGCAAGTGGTTCTGAAAATATGCTAGCAAGTTCCTTCACTGTTCTGGGATGCAGTCCATCTGGTCCTGCAGATCCAAACTCATTTTGGTTAACTGGGTGATTCCTGACTAATTCCTTATCAATCTTGATTTGCAAGCTGGATTTCTTACCAAGGTCTCTTCTGATCCATGGAAGCACATAGTCTTCTTTTGGAAAAAAGAAAATGAAGCAAAATAGGCATTAAACCATTCTGCCTTTTTGTTGTGATCCATTAGCATTATACTATCCTTGCTTAGTGGCAATCTCACCATCTCCTTCATCACTCTTTTACTTTGAAAATATTTGAAAACCCTCTTTCTGTTACTTTTTGCTTGTCTAGCCACTCTCAGCTCATTTTGAGCCTTAACATGGCCAGTGGTCACAGACAGTGGGGTCATAATCCAAATATCTGAGGACCAGAGCAAAGTCCAGAGTCTTTACAGATTTCTTCAGAGTGTTCTTACAAGACCTGCTAAAATTCCTGGGGCTTGGATGCTTGGAGGATTGAGAATTGGAGCTTGCCTACTCGATTGTATGATGCAATGAGAACTCTTCTGCCCAAGCCATGTGGTCCAGATGCAAACACAGTCAGTTAGTGTGTGTCCACTGACACTGGTGATATGATCTGGCTCAGGACAAGTACAGCAGCAGCAGAAGCATCCCCACCCAACTTTGCTCATGACTGATTGCTCTTCTGAATAAAAGATGTTACTCTGCAGAGTGATACCAGGCTATGCCTGTGCTAGAATTTTTTGGAATCACTTATGGTGAGAATAAGCTAAAAAGGGAAGTTGGCAATGTAATCACTAACACAGCTGTAGCATGCCACTTATATTGATTTCAAAATGTGTCTCATTACAAGTTCTGGTGTGTGTGTGTAAGACTGCCTTTTCTGGTTTCTACTCATGTATACTATGCCAAAAGGCTGCAAAGTCATCTTTATATATGACACCATAATTATTACAATACAGCCCATTCTCAGTTTCACTCGTACATGCATGGGGCACTGCAGTATTTGCCCTGCCGTAGTAACTAAGTTATTGTGCCTGAATAACTATATATGTTGCCTTTTGGTAAGCAAAGAAATTGTGTGGCATACCTTGGTGATGTTAATGACTTTGTTTGCACACAAAGCCAATCCAGCATTCTTCAGAATTCTGGGTTATTCCTTATTAACGTGCATACTAAGACACACTATGCTGCTTGGCTTTTTCTGCTTGTAGGAACACTAAACTAACCAGGAACTTACCAGGCTGGAAAAAGTGTGGTGTTCCCTCTGAATATGGACCCTGACTTCTTGTTTCTCTAGTAAGCTCAGATCTGGAAGCCAAATACAAAACACTGATTTGAACAATGACTTGTTAGAAATGTAACGGACCTGGATATCCGGCTTAAATATAATAATAAGCTTTTCTGAGCTACAGAGTTTCTGGTTAGTTTAACTCTTCCTGTTTTTATGAGCACCCAAAGGGGAGCATTCAGGCAGCATACAGAAGCACACTTGCTCATGAGTGAGAAGCTAGGATTCTGAAGAATTCCGGTTTACTGTTGTGTGCAAACTTGTCCAGTGTATTGAATGACTTTTACATTTCTGAAGTAGGTAACAGTATCACTGATGAAAGCTGAACTTGGTTCTGCATCTTGGTTAAGATAGGAGACTATTTAAGAATAGTCACATTTTCCTCTCTTGATCAGGAGAAACACTGTGCCAAGTTTGAAAGGTGTACCTTTCTTTTTATAAGAGAATTTGTTCCTGTTTCCAGTGCCTTTGCAATTCTTTGTGCTCTTCTTTTTCTGCGATCCCTTAGGCAAGTTTGGGCTGTAAAGGAGCTCAAATTATGACCAGGAGGCTCAAATGGTATGTTGCACTGCATATGCCAGTTCATGGATGTGCTCAATGCCTGGAAGCCACCTTTTTAACAACTCCTGACTCTATGGGAGCCAATGCATAAATTTCCAGTTACTCCTGTGAAATAAAATTAAGCATGCTGTGCACACTGAAGGAGGCAGAGTGCTATAAACCTCTCACAACAGAGTAAAAGGTGCATAAATTCACCTCTGTTTTCTCAAAAGCAATGAAAGTGTTCACCTGTAATACAGCCCACTCCCCTTTACTTTTAGAAAAGTAGCTATGTTAAAGCTGTTTCGACAAAGATGACAAAGAGTTCTGTGGCTCTTGGTAAAATTTTGCCTGATCTACTTCTAAGAAAATAGACTTCAGTCCCTGAAAACTCTTTGCTCGCATGAATCTACAGATTTGAGGCTCTTTGCTTACATGTATCTAAGGATTTGAAAGCAGTGTACACTGGTCACAATACATGCAATAGAACCTGTAGGTAAAATCAGTATGCAGAAGAGTAAAGTAAATGGGTGAACCGCACTAGGAAAGATTTCATAAGTAGATAGGTCTTCACCACATACCTAAAATTAGAACTATGGGGGGAGGGGAATATTCTGCATAATGAGCACCATCACTTCAAATGATCTTCTTCCAAAGAACTGCACAGCTGATGTCAGAAATATGTGGGGTGCTAGGATAGCCTTTCTAGATGACCTCAGGGATCAAATGGGTCTGTGAGGGAGAAGATTATTTCTGAAGTACCTGAATTTGGGGGGATTTTATACACTAAAATCAAAGCCTTAAACATGGCCCAGTAGCAACATAGCTCATTCTGTTGCTAACTGCTATCAAGTTGACTTAAACTTATGGTGACCCTATGATTGAGATAAACCCATGAAAAGACAATTCCAGACTGAAAGGATTTTTTCCCTTCTTTTTTTAGCCAAAGATGGCAACATTTTCCTTTTTCCTTTGGTCTCAATCAGCACCTCATCCAGTGCATCACCAAATACTTTAGCTCTCTTAAAAAGGCATGGAGTCAAATCAGCTTTGGATTTATTATCCATGTTCCCATTTCTCAGCAAAAGTTGGCATCTGTCAGCAACGTTCTCCACCATGGCCTATGAGGCAAACTGTACAGAATCCAAACTGGCATCTGCCATAAATGCAGATGCGTTCGTTAATTTATTAATCCTCTTGCAGAGGTTAGTCTCCTCCATGGGAACAAGAGAAAACAAATCCTCTGCCCAATGAATAGATTCTCTGGCAAACAATAATGTCACAGAAGCAGCTCGAATAGCAAGAGCTGACACTTGCGTAAAAAAAAAATCAAGCCTCTTGTCTTCTGGATTTTTAAGCACTTTGTCACCATCTTTAAGAAACAGAGAACCCAAAACAAACCAGCCACAGGGGGATCAATAAGGGGTAGTTTTAATTTCACTCTCACCTCAGGTGACAAGGAATGTAAGTAAGCACTTAGCAAAGGCTGGAGTCATTCTTGCCAGTCCAGAATGAGTCCACTCTCCTTCCATATCCTCTGCAGTCACCTGAGGAAAAGGAACAAGAGAACAGTCTTGCTTGGCCTCAGCCCTGATTTCTGGCACCCCTTCCACAAACATACCAGAAACCTTACTGTTAGCATTGAAGCCTAGAGCCTTTTCCACCTTCTGAAAAAGAACTGGAAACTGCTCAGCTTCAAACAGATGTGAAGAAAAATAGGCAGTGACTCCACCATCTCCGGGGAAAATTCTCCTTCCTTCCTGTCAGTCATCTCTGGAGAGACAGAGGATTCCACATCCACAGCAGAATTACTAGAAGAGACATGTTTGGTGTTTCTTTCTACTTTCAGAGGGGACCACCTCAGATGCATGATATACATAATCCCCCGTCCCTTCTTGAAAGGAGGAAGAAGACTCTGAAAGATGGTGCTTTCTGGCATGCTTAACCGACTGGAGGGTCAATGCTATCTCCTGCCTTTTTTTATCCTTAATGCCTGGCTAATGGGCTCACTTGCTGCCATTTAACCCATGCCACCTCCCAATCCCATGGACCCCACTGCCTGCCTGATTATGAGGGAAATCCTATTACATAACTCCTGGGGAGGGGTCTTCACCATTAATAATGGGGGGAGAAAGTTAGAGTATCCACCACACTCATCCACACAGCTGAAACCATACTACTCTGGTATCCGGCACTGCCTGTCCCGGTACACAAAACCATGCTACTATCATTAACTGCCTCGGTAGCACCAACAGAACCCAACTCCAGTCCCTCAGAGAGCTGGACAGTCTACTATTCTGGCATATCCTGAGGGCACCTCACTGGTCATGCAGCCAATAACCAACTTCACAGAACAAAGCTTCAGCTGTTTGCTGTTGCTGGAGACTTGACTGGTGGCATAGGCTCAGGTAGGTGCAATCTGATAGAAAAATGAAGCAATCTGTCACAAAGTGTTGATTAAATCCCCTATTAGCTCAAGTGCTGAAAGGCTTGTCCTATTCCTGAGGGAGGACAGAATTGGGAAGGTGGGAATGGCCTTCACTTTTAGGGAGGACTTGGGGGAGGAGCCAGACTCAGCATGAAGGATTGCCTCCCCACACTACAGGATTTTTGTTCTTGTCCTTATTCACTCTTCCAGAATATTTTATAAGCTCAACTTGACAATAGCACTCACCTTTCCAAACCTTATATGCCAATTCCTTCCAAAGTATTAATGCTGTTCAGCTGCTTAGGACTTTAACATGTTACTTATAATGCTGTTGCAGGAGCAAAATCCCATAATAAGCCTGCTAATACTTCACTTTCTGCTCCACTGTGGTGATATTCTTTACCCAGGCTATCTTGGTTTTATATTTAAATTCATTTATTTTTGAATTGTGTTTTGAATTAAGTCTTTATCAGGCTTCACATAAAATCTATTTTGTCTCTCTCCCCAAGACTATATTTAAATCTTCTATTCCATTTCGGTTTTATATAATGGAACACACTATATGTAACATGAACTTGATATTACACTGAAATTTGTTTTTCCCTATCAGCAAATTCTGTCTCTCAGGCAGGCTAAAATAATTTATTACTAATTATTTTTCTATGGCTGCCTCATAATGGACATTCTCTGGACACCTCACAAAACAGTTACAACATAAAACAATAAAGACTGTTAAATATTATACCACAGTTTTTATTTACTAAAACCCCAGGTTTATGTTATTTTAAAAGTTTGATTGACTGAAAAGGGACTTAATTGGATGCCCAAAAGCCCATAAACATGGCACCAGACAAATCTTTCTGGGAATGTTCTCCCATAACTGGGGTGGCAGAACTCAGTTGGCCCTGTTCTTAATGGTCTCCTGCCTCATTTATTGGTGGGATATCTCAGAGGATCGTGGGTGCATTGTATGTTTTTCTTCTAAGTCTGTTTTCTCTCTCGTTGGTTCTTTAGATCTGTTCAGCTTCACTCACTTGGGCCTGTTACTTAAGACTCATGTGCATCTCTACTTTCCTGTCTATCCTCCATCCATGTCTTTCCTCGATATCTCGAAAAAGGAGCTTAAATCTGGCGTCCCTCAGGGCGCCGTCCTGTCCCCAATGCTATTTAGCATCTACATGAAACCGCTGGGAGAGATCATCAGGAGGCATGGAGCAAGGTGCTATCAGTATGCTGATGACACCCAGATATATCTCTCCATGCCTCGGAAAATAGCATCAACTAAGGGTGGCATCTCGCCTCTAAATGAATGCCTTGAAGCAGTAATGGACTGGATGAGGAAAAACAGGCTGAAACTGAATCCAGATTAGACGGAGGTACTCGCTGTTAAGGGCCCTAGCCCAGGTATGGAGGTTTGTCAACCAGTTCTAGACGGGGTCACACTTCCCCTGAAAGACTGTGTCTGCAGCTTGGGGGTGCTCTTGGATTCGCCGCTTCAGGTGACAGCTCAAATTGATGTGGCAGCCAGGAGTGCCTGCTATCAGTTTCAGAGCTGATACGCCAGCTGCGCCCCTTCCTGGACCTGGAACACCTAAAAACAGTGGTACATGCGCTGGTAACTTCACGGCTTGACTTCTGCAATGTGCTCTACATAGGGCTACCCATGTGCTTAGTCCAGAAACTTCAATTAATTCAGAACATGGCAGCCAGGTTGGTCACCGGAAGATCTAAAGCTGACCACATAACACCTGTTCTGAAGTATTTACACTGGCTGCCTATTAGTTTCTGTGCACAGTACAAGGTGTTGGTTTTTACCTTTAAAGCCCTTCATGGCTTGGGGCCAGCCTACCTGTGGGATCGCCTTCTCCCATATAATCCGCCCCGCACACTAAGGTCCTCTGGGAGGAATTTACTGCAGCCAATCAGAACTAGGTTGGCTGCAGTTACCCAGAGGACCTTTTCTTCTGTCGCTCCCAAGTTATGGAATGGCCTGCCAGAAGAGACCCGCACATTACCAGTCTTGACTGCTTTAAAAAAGCAGTCAAGACTGTTCTCTTCCAACAGGCCTTCCCAGACTAGTGTCCCACCACCTCTCATCAATTGTCCTTTTGTTTTTAATTTGTTTTAATAATTCATGTGTTTTAAGGGGATAGAAGGGTTGGTGGGTGGGGAGGATGGGGTACATTTTAATGTTTTAATGTATTTATATACTCCTGTAATGCCACCTCGATCCACTGGGAGAGGCGGGATAAAAATTATTATTATTATTATTATCATCATCATCATCTCAAATGCATGTATTCCTCACACATCTAATTTTAGAATAGGTCCCCCTGCATTCTAGCTTAGTTGAGCACACATAGTAATGAAGAGAGAGAGGAAGTGTTAATTCAGTGATTTTAAAACCATCTTGCTGTACCTCTGAGTGATGCAGTAATTATTAAGCCACACTTTTCTGGTTTTCAGTAGGCTGCTAGTGGGATGCTTTGATATAACACAGGTATGCATTATGCATGCTAGAACATACATAAAGTACAACATGTCCTTCTTGTCTTTGTGTGTACACAGAAAAAGAGAGAGAGCTATGGAAAGGTTGTGCATTGTGTCTCTGAGTGTCCCACCATACACCAATGTGTGTTTCCCACGTTTATACACTGAATGTCCTGGTACCTTCCTTGGAGAGCAATGACAGGTACTATACCAAACATCCCAGAATGAACATACAATTGGCAAGTAGCCAGGAAAGAATAATTCATAGAATGCTACAAATCTCTAGGAATTTTAAGTACTAGTAGATGTGCATTTTCTTTTTAAAAAAAATTCGACTAGTTTTGCTTTCAGAAGCTGTAAAAAGATATCATTGCTTCCAGGGTAGCCAACTCTCAAATCTTTTTTTCTTTTTTAATCTTTTTTTAAATAGTGTATTTTCAGTATTGAAGTTCAGCAGGGGGTATTGAACATTAGAATAGAGGTCTCATATGTATACGAGCATAAACCCTGGAGAGTCTGTAATTGCATTTGAGGCCTTGTAGCTCTTGTACACATTGGTTGGTATTTTAATGAAGTAGAATTTGATGCTGGCAATTTTTCTTTCAGATTTGGATAAAGAGTAGCAAGGCTTTCTGTTCCTTCCTAGTTTGGTTAGATGGCAAAAGGAAAAGGTGCAACAGATGTGGTAATGTGATTTCACTGCAGTTTTTAAAAAGAGATGTTGAACCATTCCTTTGCCTTTTATTCTGGTATAATAGGATCGGCATTTTCCATTTTATTTATTTATTTGGCTGGCCTTTCTTAGGACCTACAGAACAAAGGGAAACCCAGGCATATGGGGAAGAAAGACAGAAAAGCAGGATATCTTAACTGGCTACAGACAAGAAGAAAGAGGGGAAATACACTGTGTGGAAGTCTTTGACCACAGTCTCATTTTGTGGTTCTTCTTGCATCTTTCTAGGATAAAGCTTTACCGTGACATCCATTCCATTAAATAGGGCATGCTCAAAAGAGAAAATTGCTCCTATTTTCCCTTTATACTTTACTGCCATAAAAAATTGATCCCACATCACATCCTAATTTCACAGATTGCTAAAAAAATTCTCATTTTGCACAGTGACAGCTTTGTAATTTTTTTTTTAAAAAAAAGAAAACATGAAACATGTAAAAGGATCTTTAATAAACAGGCCTGTCTTGCCTTATGGCCTCTTTTTGGGCAGAACAGGGGACAATTGTAACATAAAGTTTTTTAAAGTGTTCCATTTTCCTTCTGCTGAAGAGGGATTGGTTGCCTGTGGGGCTTGCAGAGCCCAGAGTAGTACCTCCAACCCATTACAGTCACGGTGACATAAGACAAAGCTCCACTAGAGGAGCTGGAACTGCAAGATAACTAGCATAAGAATGTGGGAAAGGAGCTTATAGTATGTGTGTGGAGGGGGTATACTACAGCTCCTAGAGTCTAAGAGACAAAAGCTCTAGTTCACCCCCAACACCACTGCAGTTAAGCCTAAGATTTTTGTTCTACTCTCCAAATCTTGCTCCATTTTTCTACCAATCAAACCATGAAGAATCTGACTTTAGGTCTATAGAATGGGGCTAGGGAATGTGTGGCCCTCCAGAGGTTGTTGGACTTCAGCTACCATCATTCCCAGACAGCATAGCCAGTGGTGATACATGCCTGGAGTTGCAATCTAACAACATCTGAAGGGCTACATATTCTTCGGCCCTGAAGGAGGAGTTCCTTACAGTGCAGAAGTTATCTGGTTATTTCAGAAGTTTTTGACAAGTAGGCAGTTTGCCTGTCCTGCTACTTTGGTTACAAAACTGCCTGTAAAGTTAGGATTAAAATACTTTTTTGCTGTTGTGCTACCTTCTATCACACAGAGTAGGTTTGGAGACCATATGACCTTCCAGATTCTGCTGGCATTTCACTTCAACTCCCAGCACATCCCCAGATAGCATAGCCAGTGACAAGGAAAGCTGGAAGTTGCAATTCAAGAATTTCAAACTGCAATTCAGTTTGTAATTACTTAGAAAGCAATGCCATGATCACTAAAAGCCAGCATGGATTTCGCAAAATAAATCATGCCAGACTAATCTTATCTCTTTTTATGATAGGGTTACAAGCTTTGCAGATGAAGAGAATGCTATAGACGTAGCATATCTTGACCTCAGTAAGGCCTTTGACAAAGTTTCCCATGACATTCTTGCAACGAAGCTAGTAAAATGCAGGCTGGACAGGGCTACTGTTAGGTGGATTGGTAATTGGTTGACCAACCGAACTCAAAGGGTGATCACCAATGACTGCTTTTCGTCCTGGAGAGAAGTGACTAGTGGGGTGCCACAGGGTTCTGTCCTGGGCCCAGGGCTATTCAACATCTTCATCAATGACTTGGATGAAGGAGTGGAGGGCATACTGATCAAATATGCAGATGACACCAAATTGGGAGGGATTGCAAATACACCAGAGGACAGGATCAAAATTCAAAATGACCTTGACAGATTGGAGAGCTGAGCCAAAACTAACAAAATGAATTTCAACAGAGAGAAATGTAAGGTCCTACACTTAGACAGAAAAGATGGAATGTACAAATATAGGATGGGGGACACGTGGCTGGATAGCAGTACATGTGAAAGGGATCCAGGAGTCTTGGTAGATCATAAGCTGAACATGAGTCAGCAGTGTGATGCGTCAGCCAAGAAAGCCAATGCAATTCTTGGTTGCATCAATAGGAGTCTAGATTGAGGGAGGTAATGGTGCCACTTTATTCTGCATTGGCCAGGCCTCATTTGGAATACTGTGTCTAGTTCTGGGCACTTCAATTCAAGAAGGATATTGAGAAGCTAGAACGTGTCCAGAGGAAGACGACCAAAATGGTGAACGGTGAAAGGGTCTGGAAGCCAGGCCCTATGAAGAACGGCTTAGGGAGTTGGGTATGTTTAGCCTGCAGAAGAGAAGGTTAAGGGGGAACATGATAGCCATGTTTAAATTTTTGAAGGGATGTCATGTTGAGGAAGGAATGGGCTTGTTCTCTGCTGCTCCAGAGACTAGGACAAGGAGCAATGGATTCAAGATGCAGGAAAGGAGATTCCATTTGAAGCTCAGGAAGAACTTCCTGACAGTCAGAGCTGTTCGGCAGTGGATATGCTGCCTTGGAGTGTGGTGGAGTCTCCTTCCTTGGAGGTTTTTAAGCAGAGGCTGGATGTCCATCTGTTGGGAATGCTTTGATGGATGTTCCTGCATAGCAGGGGGTTGGACTCGATGGCCCCTGGGGTCTCTTCCAATTCTATGATTCTATGAATATATGGGAAGCTGCATGATTCCTGCC
Organism: Ctenosaura bakeri; assembly: GCA_948474755.1. NCBI lineage: Eukaryota > Metazoa > Chordata > Lepidosauria > Squamata > Iguanidae > Ctenosaura > Ctenosaura bakeri. The sequence continues at coordinate 208,827 of CAOLHI010003201.1, read as the reverse complement.
CTGTCATAGAAGCAAGAAAATTAATTGGATGGGAGTTAATCCCCTTTAGAGGAAAGTTTTAAAAGAGTAGGAATTTATCTGTAAGGGTGGGAAGAATTAGGGTGCAGGGTTGGCAGGAGCCATGTTAGACTGTGGGTGCCAGGAAGTGGGACTTTACAATATGGCTGTGCATATGGAATGCTTCGTGGAATGGCAGGTGGTGGGGGTCCCAGGGGAAATCCGACAGTAATGAGAATGGAATGAAAGGGACAATGGTGATAGAGCACAATATAAGCAGGTCGTATGGAATTAAGAGAGATGCAGTTCCCAGCTCTGAACAATATTGTATGAAACAAAGGAACAAGACGTTAATTCTGAGCTAAGTGGAGGTGTTAATTATTTAAATAAAAAATAATCCTCTTTAAATAAAGGCCACTTTTAACACAGAGATTAAACATTCTGTACCAGCAACCAGTTGCCATGGAGTTGCAAAGGGTAAGGAACCTGGAAGAGGACAGAGATGTTTTTAGGAAAGCATACCTAAAAGTGCTAGTGGCAGGGAAAGGAGAGAAAAGGTAGAAAAGACCAAGTGCAACACTTCTTTCTTGTCCACTTTTATTTGACTTCTTGAACACATTGTTGCTTCAAACATCCTATATCAGTGACCAACCAGGAAAGGAGTCTTGGAATTCCAGTCAGTAGCACAACACACAGGTAATACTCCTAAGGTGGCAGTGAAAAACACAAGCTCTAGCCTAAGGAATATTGAGAAGGAAAAGAAAAGTTCCCAGAATCCAAGCACCCTTATAAAAATGTATCCCCCTCCCTTTGGAATATTGCATACAGCTCCGGTACCCTGCCCTTTCCCAATGTTGTGTCTTCCAGATATGTTGGACTACAAGTCTCAAAACCTTCCAGAGAACCTCTTAAAAAAGGATATAATAAAATTAGTAAAAGTGCAGAAAGGGACATTTGAAATTATTAAAGGCTGACGCACTTTCCCTCTGAGAGAAAGTAGAAGTCTATAGAGATTTTTAGTTTAAGGGAAAATAGAAGATGAGTGAGAATGGGAAGACATGATAGAGACATGTAAAGTTATGCATGACACATGAGTAAGAACTAGAAATTTTTCTCTTTCTCACAACTGGACTGGAGTTCAGCTGAGGAACTTGATTGACAATAGATCTGGGACAATTATTTTATTGTTTTGTTTTGTTTGTAACACTTACTCCCACCTTTCCGCCAATGAACTCAAGGTGACATATATGGCTTCTTCCATTTTATCTTCACAACAACCCTGTAGGGTGGGTCAGGTTCAGAGAGAGAGGTACTTGCTGAAGGTCACCCAGGAGGGACCTGAACCTGAAACTTCCCAGTCTAGCACTCTAACCAACTACACCTTGCTAGAGGTCATCTTATACACTGGTTGCCCATAACTGAGATTTCTGTAAAAGGTCAGTAGGTAAATTAAATCAGAGAAGAAATCAACCAGTTGCTTTCAGCTATCAAGGCTACAGGTACTGTATTCAGCAGCATTATGCCCTGAATATGAGCTCACAATCAGGAAGAACAGTAATCTTGTGTGGAGACCTGCCTAGAGGCATTCATTTGGCCACTGTGGAAGTAGGATACTGGGCTTTTGATCTGATCTGTAGGGCTGTTTAATTTTCTATTTAATGACTGCAGACTGAGCGTTGTGCTCTCAGGGGCCAGGGTCCCATGGTGTCAAACTAGGATCCAGTGGTATCAAACCATTTGCACAATGGACCATGGTGTGAGCAATTTGACCGACACCTTTGTAAACAGGTATCCAAGACTCCCCCCTCCCACAAGGGGAAATACTGTAGCAGTGGATTCAAACTATAGGAAAGGAGATTCCACCTAAATCTCAGGAAGAACTTCCTGACAGTCAGAGCTGTCGGGCAGTGGAATATGCTGCCTCGGAGTGTGGTGGAGTCTCCTTCATTGGAGGTTTTAAAACAGAGGCTGGTTGGCCATCTGTTGGCAGTACTTTGATGTGTGTTCCTGGCCCCTGTGATCTCTTCCAACTCTATGATTTCTATGATTCTGTGATTCTGTGATACTACAGTCCAGTACTATAGCAGAAGTCATGCCTGGACACCCTTCAAACATGCATTCTTTCCCTGCTGCCAAAGCGCAATCAGTTGTCCAAGCCACCCCTTTCAGAATCCCCATACTCCAAGGGCTCATCCAAGCCAGGCACTGAAGTATTGATAGCAATATAGAGGTGTGCCTGTCACGGGAGATGTGGTAGGCAGTCCTGAATATCTTTGGTGGGTGGATGGGTGGGCTTTCCATTCTGCAGAGATTATATAGGATCTCAGCTTAGGTCCTTTAATGCTGGTCCTGGAAATTCTTGATGATCTTAAAGAGGAGAGGAGGAGACTCGACAAAAACTGCCATTTTTAAAAAGAATCTTTCTAGTTACTGATTTAGTAACTAGAAATGCCAAGATGCATGCAAGTATCAAAAGCTCCTGGTGTCACTTCGGGTGGGATAGCAGAGCTTTTTCCCCCTCTCCTCTTTTATTTGGGTGTATGTACTTGCCTTTTTTTGACAGCTTGTTAGTAGCAATAAGGCAGTCAACACTATGAGCAAAACAGAGGAAAGATATGATTACGGTAACTGTGGACTGACTTGGGTATTGAGGGGAAATTTTGGCCCAGAACGACTTGCTAGTCAAATGTTTTTCTGATTTGTGATTCTAGTGGTTTACATGGAAAGGAAGTGTAGTTGAAAGGAAGAGTAAGGCCCTTTCCGCACCGTGCTATTAAAACGGTGCAGAGCGACCTCCAACGGAGGTCTTCTGCACCGTGGATTGGACTGGAGTGGACTACTTTTTGTAGTTCCGCATCTCAGTCCAGTTCGGAGCGACCGGAACTGGTCGCGCAGCATGCTTTCTAAAAACCTCTTTTTAGAGGTTTTTAAAAAGCACCGAGCGCGTGACTCCATGTCACTCTGTTGCTGCATTCCGGTGCAGATTTGCAGGCGTGCACTAGTGCGTGCTGCAGATCTGTCGGGGGCGGGCTTTAGGCTGATGAGCTTCACAGGTTGGTGGAGAGCCTCCACCAACTGGAAGCCGCCATTTTGGACGCTGGAGCGGTGTGGAGCGACGAGCTCGCACTGCTCCTTGTCCCGACGGACTCGCCTGGATGCTGAAGAAATCCGGTGAGTCCCATTTTTGCATGTTTCCTTTCCCACGTGCAGAAAGGGCCTAAGTCAGCAAGCAAGACTATCCTTATCAAGCAACAAATGCTTTGGTGAGGAGATTCTGGGAATTTTTTCCCCCTCTTTTCCTGCCATTCATTGCCACGATTTAAAAATAAGAAATGTTTCACTCCAAAGAGAGCAGGCATCATTTTGACGTATCAGGTTGAGGCCCCCAAGAGCAATGGACTTTTGCTCCTGTTGGTTCTTTACACTGCCTTTCTGGGGCTGGGTGTGTGAACCCATGGGAGAAGGACTTTCACAGGGAGGATACAGTTACACTACATTGACTAAATCTCATTAACTTTTCCCTTTTGTCTACACAAACGTATGCTACAATGCGGCATGCTGTAAGACAACTGTATACTGCTCAAAGTAGTCTATTGTCTTACAGGTAGGCTAAACCTTTTAATATGTGAACTTTGTATTTTCTTCTCTTCGTACAGTACCTACCATAATGGGCCTCTGGTATGTGTTTACTGCTGTGGCATCTGTGATTCATATAATAGTCTGATTTTAAAATCACAATGTAAACAGCCTGTGCTTTAGTTAGCAAACTTAGCTCAGGTTTCTACTTTTTTTCAATGCTTTAGCGAAAATTAGGATTAAAAACTGATTTGTTTACCAATTGCAGTCATATGCAACCATATCTCACTCAATCTCTCCATCCATGCATTATCATAGAAGTCTATCTTGGCAAGAGCAATTCGGAAGAGGCTTGCCATTATCTTCCCCTAAAGGTAGGGGAGTGTACCTTGCCCAAGATCAATCAATGGATTTGCATGACTGAGCATGGATTCAAACCCTGGTCTCCCACAGTCCTAGAACAATACTCAAACCATTACACTGTACTGACTCTTCAGTTAGACCCTTTGACCTCAGTATCTTGCTGTTGCTTCCAAGGTCCAAGTTGTTGTGGTCATTTATCAGTTTTGCATCTTTATCTTTGAATTTATATCTAAAGTACTTCCCAAGAAAGTTGTGTTTCATGCTGAGCAGGCCAACAGGTGTATGCCATGTATGAGTCTGTAGACATCTCATATCACTTAATTAAGTGACTCATGCAACAGATGATATGTCTTCAATCTCTTATTTCTCATATGCCCTGAAGAAGGAATTCGTGAGGTGTAAAATTCCATAAGCACATTGGAAAAGAGGTGCGGTGGACTCAGCTCTGGAATTTCCTCTGAAATCGGAAAGATTCATGTGAACCATACAGCAGTTCAAAAATTATGCATCTTGCTCCATTTGTATGAACAAGTTAATGTCATCTAGATATCTTCCAATATTCAAGTTACATCTCTTAACTCAATTTCCATATTAGAGGAACTCTGAACAGGCAGAGCTGCAGCTTGCAGGGAAGACAGTGTGTTTGGAAAAAATGCTAGCTGAGTTCTAGATTTCAGAACTGCTTTGTTTTGGTCCTTTCCCCTTTAACTATGAACTAATGCCAGTATGTCTTTCCAGACTAGGCATAGGTAGGGGGATTTGCTGATGGCTCATTTTCTAAAAAAAACTTTTTCAGAAAATGTCAGTTTATTGCTCTTGCAAATTGGCTTATGCCTACGCAAAACTCCCTGCCTGAGCAAAGAGCTCTGCCAAAAGTGTTCTCTGCAAACTGCCTGTTAGGGTAACAAAAAGGAAAGCAGGCCTTTTGAAGAATTGCAACAGTTTACTGTTTTCCTCAGCCTGTTTATTGCTTCTGAATTGGATTTAACCATTCCACTCCTGAATATAAGTAGGTGGATTGCACTATTTCTGTACTATTTAGGTGTTCTGCATTCCTGCTTTCAAGACAAAATGGTTACAAAGGATATAAGAGAAATTATTCCTGCCCCCCCCCCAGAAATGTATTGTGTAATAATAGGATGCCATGATTGATGCCATCATAACAACACTGTTCACTGTACTGTATGCTTTTTCATTGTGGAAAAAAATCATATCTTTCAAGATTATAAGGGGAAGATTTTAAAATGTGGATTTATAAAGTTTATTAGAACTATAAATGCTCAATACATGTCTAGTGTCATCTTAAAAGATAAAGTTTGCAATTACATGTAGTGGTGAACCATAGGTTTAATGCTACAGAGACAAACACTCAGAAGCTTTTACCATTGTCCTGTACCCATCCAGTGCCATCTGATTTCAGAAGCTAAGTAAAGGCAGACCTGACTAAGGGCCTTTCTGCACTACATAACTATTTCAGTATGATTCCAGTTTTAATGCCATGGTTCTGTTCTATGGACTCATTGGATTTGCAGTTTAGAGAGGAATATTCAGAATTCTCAGCAAGAGAGCTCCAGTACCTCCCAAGACTACAAACCCCAGGATTCCATAGGAGGCAGCTATGATAGTTAAAATGAAATAATAGTACAATAATTGTGTAGTGCAGAAGGGCCCAAATACTTGTCTAGGAGAACAACAGATAAATACAGGGGATCTAGGGTAGAATTAGGAAAGAATCCTGCCTAAAATATTGGAGAGCAGCTACCGCTCAGTGGACAGTACTATGCCAGATGGATAATTTTTACTTAGTATAAGGCAATTTCCTGTGTTCCATTTTAGTTTAATCATGTTTGTTTGATATCTGAAGCTGAACAGACTGTAATTTATCTTATCTATGATATGATAGAACAAGAGAACCTCAGGCTGTAGCTTATGAAGCTACCTTGTTTTAATAAACTATAGTTAATATTAACCACAGTTTAGAGTTCAGTTGTAATTCTAAACCATAGTTAATAATATAGCTTTCTGATTCACATTTTATTAACCCAGCTTAACATATATCTAAATAAAAGTCATATGAATGGGTTCAAATATGCTTGATTATCTACCGTCATATATTTCCAGAAAGTGTGCCTTCTGTTGCCTATAATAGGGGACACTTGGGGATTTTATTCACTTCTCATTTTTAAATGTACTGGCCTGATTTGCAGTTTCCAGAGCAGAAAGTAGATCAGAATGGAGTTATTCTGTTGTTAGCTGTAAAATGTACTAACATATTATCAAACTACATAAAAATTTGTCAACACAGAACATACAAAAATGTATATTTGTGAGAAAATATATTTAAAAACTGTGCACATATTGTACAGCTTTAAAAATAAATTTTGCAGATTGACTTTGAAGCAAGATAGAACAGAGTTATGATGGAACTAACTGAATCTAGCATGGTCTGAAAATAGCATTTTCTTTCCATATATTTAGATATATGTATATATATCAATCAGATATAAACAATACATAGAAGCAGGACATGTATGTATGACACAGCATAAAGGCAATTTCAGCACTAGAAGCACCATTATCCATTGTATATTAGGACAGATGTTAAATATGTATGTTGTTGGGATAGATACAGACATTCACAGATGGTTTTAGCTTGTTTTAGTATTATGCTATTTTTAATTGTTTATTTTAATTTGGCCACCTTATGGGAGCCCCCGTAATCAAACAGCAGGATGAAAATATATACTTAGCTTTATTAATACATTAGATGAGATATTTTCCACTGTTCTGTTCACCTGATAATAGATAACACTAATAACCAAGCCCAAAGAATAATCATGTGCCCTCTCTTCTGTCTCCCTTTTCTGGACAGACCATGCAAGAAAAAAAAATGCATGCTGTGCCTATAGAAATGTCCTTGAAGCTGTGTGGTTGTGACAGGCTGAGAGAAAGGGAGGGGGAAACTGTGTATCAGATGACTTTCTTGTACTCTTGGAGGATTAATCTTCCGTGGCAGTTCCCATGATATAGGTTTCATGACCTGGTATAGAAACCCAATAGACTCACATTTTAAAGAAAAATATTAAATCTAATGTGAGGTATATGGGACCTAGTTCTTAGCCTGGCCCAGGTTCAGAAGTGGTGAGTATGGGGAAAATTACATTTGATGTCAGTGCGGAATCATGAGGCCATAGACAGTTGAATATTTTGTATAAACCATGGAAGATATCGGAATGACTTTCAGATCATCTGTAATATACAGACATCATCTGCTTCCCTACCTGTACAGTCTATGTACGCTCAACAGCAACATAGAACAAGAGCCCAATACCTGTTTTTGTGAGTATGGGATTGTATGTCCAGTTAGATTAGGATTTGCTAGAGGAGAAGAAAAACTGACCTGCTCACCAACATCTGTTCTCTTATCTGTGTTAAAGAAACCCAAGTCACCATTTCAACAGAAATAAGAAACATCCCTAGAGAGTGTGTGTGTGTGTATGTATGTGTACTTGTATTCCTTCAGCCCCATGGCAATCCTAGGAACTATGGCTCCTAATCCAGGAATGGGACACTGTGATGGGAAACACTCCAGATACTTTTAGCCTACAAATCCCAGCAGCCTTGGGTAGCATAACCAATGATGAAGGACAGCAGGGGTTGAGTTCAAAGCCTCTGTAGGTTCCACACCTGCTTTTCACTGATTAACTAGATCAGTTGATCAACTGGAAAAATGTCCTCATTTAATTGGGGGAATTAAAAAAAAAACTTCTCAGAGTATTGAATTTTTCTGATCGTAGAGAAAGCTATAATCATGTTCAGCCAAATACTTACAATTCCAGCAGTCCTTCCTTACTTAGGCTTAGACTTTTGGATGCCTGTGTAGGCAGCTGCAGTTATCACCATGTTGTTGTTGGTGGTGGTATTTTTATAGTGCCATCACTGTACATGGTACTTTACAAGTAAAGGAAGAGCAAAACTGTTCTCTGCCCTCAGGCTTACAATCTAGTTATGACAAGACAAAACAAGAGAAAGAGATGGCAATGCCGGAGGGGATTGCCTCCAGTAGATACTGCCTCTTCTTCCCTCCCTCTGAGGCCAGAGCAGTGGCAGTTGAGGTGGTGCGAGGGCCTTTAATCTGCTTCTGGATCTGGGCATGTTGGAGCTGTGCCAGCTTCTTCTACTCTGCCTCCAAGGCCAGGACAACGGCAGTCAGGATGGAAGGAGGGTGTTCCAGCTTGGCTACTTCTACATCAAATAGCTGGGGCCAGAAGTACCAAACAGTTTTCTCTGGCAAAAGTTACAGGGACACACATCTGTATAGCTTTGTAAGTTTCTGCACAGTGCTTTAAAAAAAAAATCTGAAAAATGTAAGGACATGATTTCAGGTGCCCTATTTTTTCCTTGCATTCAGAATTCCAGCATTGTTCTTTGCACTGGAAGGGGGATGACTGTACATTGTTAAAATAATTTCACAGCACAACAGTTCCTTATCATACTTTGAGGCCATAAGGGTACTAGAACCAACATAAGTCTCAACTGGAGATGTTGAATACAGGGGACTGTGAGGGGCCCAGCAATGTGGGAAGAGAAAGAAGCCCAGAATGTGAGAGCTGGGATGAGTGGATGAAGTAGAAAGAAGACAGAGCAGAAGGAGAAAGAGCAAAGAGTAAAAGGAGGCAACACTGAAGAGAAAGCAGAAGGATGGGAACAAGAAGAATCTGAGCATGCTAGGCACTGGTGTCAGAGAATCAGGTCACTGGTAGTTGGGCCTAGAGAAGGAGCAAAGGCCATAGGACAGAAGTTGCATTTTATCCACTGTCCAACACAATTTGTAATAAAGCAGTGCCGAATGGCATCAAATACAGCAACATACAGCAAAGTGATTTTGAGAGAGGTGTAACTCCAAGCAATAAGAGACATTTCTTTAGTGAAGAAAAAGTCAACAACAACCAAGACCCATAACTTGGAGAAGTTAGTTTGGAGGGGGGTTATAGCTTCCAGAATTTCCCAATCAGCATGATTCATTCTAGGAGCAGGGGTAGCCTTCGTTAGTACTTGGACAGGAGACTGCCAATGAATACCAGGTGCTGTAGGCTATTGTTCTGAGGAAGGAACAATCAAAATCACCTCTGAGTATTCCTTGCCTAAGAAACCCCTATGGAATTCATGGAGTTGCCATAAGCCAACGGGTGACTTGAAGGCAGACGCACACAACCAGGAAACATTAGTGCTCGTCTGATTTCCAAACAGTGGTCCTACCTTCTCTGTAGAGATACCTTAACCTTGTGGGCTTTGGCATATTTCAACTTGCTGAAGAGTTGTTATTTACAGAGCAAATTAATTTTACAGGAAAAATCACTTAGCTATGAAAAGCATGTAGGAAGACTTTGAAAAGCATTTTCCCTGTGGATATTAGAGTGAATTGGGGAAGGAGGAAATTATGGTAATGGAAAAAAATACATTTGAGACTCAGAAGGAAACAGTAAAGTGAAGCACTTTTTCTTTCCTCTCCCATGCAGTTGGTTCTGAAAGCATTAGCAATGTAAGAACAACATTGTTTTCCTAGCCCCAGTGAATCCATAAGCATGGTGATGTTATATAGACTGGAGAAAAATGCACCCCCAAAAATAGATTTCTGCAAAGGCAAGAAAATGTCTAGAACTATGTATAAATGCAACTCCATATCATGTCATTTCAAAACATGTCCAGAAATCTCATACTGACATTTGTGACACAGGTTTACATCTATCTCATTTCTACCTATGGCCTAAATACCCTAAAGGTACCAGATCTTGTCTGACCTTGCAAACTAAGCAGGATCAACTCTGGTTAGTACTTGGATGGGAGACCACCAATGAATACCAAATACTGTAGGCTATATTTCAAAGGAAAGAATTGGCAAAACCATCTCTGAGTATTCCTTGCCTAAGAAATCCCTATGAAATTTGTGGGTCCACCATAATTTGTGGGGCATACACATTTCTAGCTAGTAGTTGCAGTCATAATAGATACACACACTTTAATATAGTCAAATTAGCAGTAACTAACCACATTTTTTTCTCTTTAAAAAGAAGTAACAATGGAATGCATATTTTCAAAGGATGCTAATTTGGGTGATTCAAAATTTCCTCTTAGGTAATGGGCTATGAAATCCTAAAGCAATGAGAGAAAGAATGCCAAGATATGTCTGTAAATAGAAGCAAAACAAGACAGAGAATAAGCTCAAAGCATCTGCAATTTATTTATGTGCATTCCAAGGGCTGTTGGAGGATTATTTGCACACCTACACAGCCCTGAATACTTATAGGTGAGATAGGGGAGGGTGACTGATAATTGGTGGAAAAGAAATGGCCAATGGAAGAGGTGGAGCTTTGTACATAGCACAACTCCATGTGCAGACTCTGAAGCCTCATAGGTCCTGCAGTTAGCAACAGGGAGTGAAGAGTGATCCAGTGAGAATTTTCCCAGCCTGAAATAGATTTGTCCTTGGCCAGTGAGAAAGCATATATTTATGCCTTTAGAGAAGCTATAGAATGTCTTTGAAAACTTCAGAAACAAATAGGAAAGATGATTTTCCATGGAGTAGTCTGTTGGTTTATGATAGGGATTAGACCAGATACTTCTTTCAACTATGATGCAGTGAATTTATATTTTAAGAATGGAACTATGTTTAAAAAGGAAAAAAAAAACTTTTTTTCTTTGTCTGTTAGAAATTCTGTATTTTCATGCAGTTCTTCATTAGTCTCCATTATTTGTGATGCATTCAATCTTTAGCCATCAAGAGACTGTGGGAGGAATGGGGAGGGCATGTTAGAGAACGTGCAAAAAGAGAAAGGTCAAAGCGATGGCCAAGACTGTCAACAGCCACTATAAACTAGTGACACTGAAAATGGCATTTAACTAGGTTGATCTAGTGATCAAATGCACTTGTGCTACCCCAGTAGTCTTACAGTGTTGCTACTAAGGGAAAATTCAGATGCCCAAACCAATAGGCGAACTGAAAAATGGTTATTCTTTGGTATTTGCTCTTTTCCAAATTTTGCAGTGTAATGCTGTTGTGAAAAACATGTGTTCTTTATATGCTATATTGTTCCTTCTTGTTCTTGTATGTCTTCAAGTCAATTCCAAGGTATGGCAGCCCTATCATTGGGTCTTCTTGGCAGGATTTATTCAGAGGAAGTTTGCCATTTCCTTCCTCTGAGGTTAGGAGAGTATGAATTACCCAAGGTCGCCATGTGGGTTTCTGTGGCTGAGAAGTGGTCTCCCAATGTCATAATCCAGCACTCAAACCATTATCCTATGTTTACTCCATATTGTTGGTTGTATTAGGGGAAAATTCTTGCAGATTCTTGCAAAATGAATGGACAGGGCAAAGTTGCATACAAAATTTTCTGTATTAGAAGAAGTGTTTATGGATTTTAATGTGAATTTAAAGAAAAAAATAAAAACCAATTCAGAAACAGTATGGAACTAATTTATAGTTAGAAGAAATAGAAAGGAACCAAAATTGACAGTTTCATCCATAATTGGTTTACATGCCTGCCTTCTTTCTTACTTGCCTGCACTCTTAGATGAAAGCAAAAGTGCACCAAGATGTGTACATTAAGGCAAACAGTACACAGAAAAGGCTGTGTGAATGAAACATTTTTGCCTGCTGCTGGCAAGACAGTGGAGAAGGACCCAGTGCCATAAGTCTCAGAGCAAATGTTATTGGAAATCAGTAAAGATTCTTTATCGTGTCTACTATATAGGAATGAGACAGTCCCCCCCCACACACACAAATATTATACCACTAGGATTGCACGCAACCTCCCACCAAGTAGGTTTATTTCAAGTGATGAGAAGTCTTTTGGGAACAGGCCCAGAGAGTTCAGGTATGCAACCCATGGCCACCTGCTGCAAAAAATTTGACAGGTATTTCAAGGAAGAAGTTACTTGTATTTGCTCAGAACTTGACACCATTCTTGTTACAGAGCCTAGGGAGGTGTCTAGTGTTCCAGCTCTCAGTTTCAGTTACTGAGGCCTACTGATGTGGCCAAGATGCTTGAAGCAGTTGACCCTTGTCCATCCCTTGACTGACCCTTGACTGATAAAATGCATTCAGGGGCTGGTAAATGCCTTGTTATGTCAGCAGGAGGTGCTGGCTGCCTTGAAGGAGGAAATGATATGCCTCTTCCTGAAGAGGACCGCCCTGGAACCAGAGGTATATGAGAACTACTTCCTGATTGCAAATATCCTCATTTTAGATATAAGTGTGTGCTAGCTGGGCAACTTCAGACATTCTTGGAGGAATCAGATTTCCTGGACACACTTCAGTCTAGTTTCAAGCCAGGGTATGGCAATGAAATGAGCTTGGTTGCTCTGAATGGTGACCTACTCCAGAGGATAGACAGAGGAGTTCTACCCTATTGATCTTCCTGTCTCTCTCAGCAGCTTGTGATACCATTGATCATGGTATATTACTGGGCTGGACTGGCTTGGTATCATGGTATCTTACTGGACTGGCCCTGTGGGATGGGAGTAGGAGGCACTGTTCAGCAGTGATTCCATTCTTATCTAGAGGGCCAGTTCCAGAGAGTAGCATTGGCAGATTCCTGTTCAGCCTCATGGCTATTAAGGTGTAGAGTGTCACAGGATTCTATCTTACCCCTCATGCTGTGCACTCTACAGGAAGCTGCTGGGAAGGTCATCAGGAGTTTGGAGTGGGGTGCCTTCAGTATGCTGATGATATCCAGCTCTATTTTTCCTTGTCATCTGTCAGCTGAGGATGTGCAGATGCTGGACCAGTGCCTGGATGCTGTAATGGGCTGAATGAGGGTCAATAAACTGAAGCTGAATCCTGATAACATAGACGCTCTATGGATTAGTGGTTCTTGGGGCAGGAATTGGGTAAACAGCCTATCCTGGATAGGGTCGTGCTGCCCCTGAAGAAGCATGTACATAGCTTGGGAATGCTCTTAGATCCATCCTTGTTATTCTATATACAAGTGGACTCCATGGCACAGAGTGCTTGGCACCAGCTTTGAGTGGTGCTCCAGCTATGGCCTTTAGTGGACAGAGATAACGTAGCCATGCACTGTAACCTTTTGATTAGACTACTGTAATGCACTCTACATGAGGCTGCCCTTAAAAAAAAGACTTGGAAGCTGCAGCAAGTGCAAAATATAGCAGCTCAGCTATTGACTGAAGTACCATATAAACAGCATACCGTGCCGGTGTTAGAAGAATTGCACTGACTGCCAATACATTTCCAGTATGAATTCAAGGTGCTTGTGATGACATTTAAAGCACTAAATGGCTTGAGACCTCAATACTTGAGGGAACACCTCTCCACATATATGCCTGCCTGAGGATTAAGATCTGCTGGAGGGGGTCCTCCATGTCCCACCAGTGAGACCTATACAATGTATTGGGACATGGGATAGGATCTTCTCAGCCATGGCATCCCAGTTTTGAAATGCCTCTCCCTGGAGGCCTGACCAGTACCAACACTTGTGTCATTTGGATACCAGGTTAAAACTGTTCATCACAGCCTCTGAGCCTCATTAACTCATCCCAAATACAGTGTACATAATTTTAATTTAAAAACAAAATCTTTTCAGTCTTTTCAATTCTTAACTTATTGCTGAAGTTTAATATGATTTAGCTTGTTCAATTGTTTTATTGTTTTAAATTGTATATCTTGTTTTAATCCTTTTGTAAGACACCCATGACAGCTTGGAAATGGCTGCCAAGAGCTTTATAGATGATAGAATCACTGAGTTATAGGTTGGAAGGGCCAGCAAGGGCCATCTAGCCCCTAACATGCAAGACACACTGTCAAAGTACTCTCAAGAAATAGCTGTCCAACCTCTGTTTAAAGACGTCCAAAGAGGAAGCATCCACCACCCTCTGGGGACATCTGCTCTACTGTGGAATAGCTCTTACTGTCAGGAAGTTCTTCGTAATGTTTAGGTAGCATCTCCTTTCTTGCAAAAGAATCCAATAGAAGGAAAAGCTATCTTTGAGACATCTGTGAGTTAGAGGGTGAAGTCCTACACTGGAAGACAAATGGGAATGTGTGGAGAAGGGTCAGTCTTTCTGCATTTTGTGTTCAGTCCTAGCTGGTAAACAAGTCAACATTGATTAAACATTCCATAAGGAAAGAAGTTGTTGAAAACATCTGCTTACTAGAACTGAGCTGTAAAAAGACAGTGCCAACATTTTCCTGCTGTCTACCCTCACATGCCTTTGTTTTCAGTAATATGTTTCTTTCGTTTTTAAAAATATTTTTATTATGAACTATAAAAAACATAACATACATAACATAGAACACATAACATAATGGACATATTAGAACAAAACATACATATAATGCACATGCAACACTATATTTACATAATCTAGACAAAACATAGAGCATGGGAGAAGTACAAGTTTTATTTCTGTCCTAAAAAAAAAACATGGATTTCACCGCTGGAGGTGCTTTCCATTAAGGGATTGAGAAGACACAGTAATATGTTTCTGATGGGGCTTTGCAGTCTGCAATTCATTAAGAATCGTTTGAAGCACAAAAAAGATAGATAGATAGATAGATAGATAGATAGATAGATAGATAGATAGAGTAGATATCCATCCCAGATCTATAATAATTTAGTTCTGCTTCCTTATGTCTGACAGTATATCAAGTGACAGCTAAAAATTTCATGATATAAAGTTGCAGAGGGAGTGAAGCCGTTTAGCCCAGTTCCTTCTGTCTTTGGGAGTAGGGGCACCAGAATGCTGGAAATATCTGAAAAAGAGATTAATGTTTAATAAATATAGCACAAATCACCCTCACTGACTGCCGTCCAGTGTTCTGGAACAAACATATACCCGTACTTTGATAGCCTTCAGATGGGAATTTGTTCCTTTTTCAGTGCAATTTTTCTGTAGGGCCATGCCCCCTTAAAAGCTCTGATGATGAGAGCTGTGTCATCCAGAAGCCTGAGAAAACCATCTCTAGCACGCAGGCTTTGGGTAACAAAAGTCAGATGTGAAAGATACTCTGAGACAGTTCAGGTGGCAGGTAACACTGGCAGTGAGAAAAGGGAGGCTCCCACTGTTTGACTCTGGACTGCTAGGGAGGAATCCTTCATATCATAGCCTCCGGCATTTCATAAATGAGAATTGCAATATGTGTGGCCAAACATCATCAGAGTATGGTCAAGATGACAAAAGTTATTAATGAGGAAAAACACACAAACTGGAAGAGAGTGCAGCAGTTTGTTTTTGCCTGAATCTACTGGGAAGGGCAAGAGTCTGTCCCCTATTCTCATCTCTCCCCGCTGAGCTAACTGAGCACAAATCACTTTTGCACTTAGAATGCAGTTTGTAGCAACTGAAAGCTGTGGACAGAGGAGGAAAATGGGAGGAGGACACAGAAACTGAAACTTTTTAAATGCAACTGAAAAAGTGGGATGAAAGAAGATTAAGCTAAACTGTTCCTGTCAAATTAGAACACTTGGAGGGTATCTTATGTATGTGTGTAAACAGAAGGCACTAGATTCTGCCCTGGTACACACACACACACCTATATGTATATATATAATTTTACTGCCTGCAGCTTCATGTTTGCTCATTGCCTAATATATAGGCTGCTGTAATAGTTTTCTATTTCTTGATGGCAAAACAAACACAAAAAGCCCAACGCTCCACAGTGGTCAGGATGACTTAAACTGGCCAAATGGCAGCCTTAATATCTTTCACAAAGAAATAGCCATGTTACTCTGTCAGAACATAAAAAAGTGGGGAAGAATCTAGTGGCATCTTTAAGACTAAGGGATCGGTTAATTCTAAAGATGAGTTAGTCTTGAAGGTGCTGCTAGATTCCTGAATGCTGTTGCAAAAAAGCATCCATGAAGAAATGGTTGCAGATTGATCTCACTCACTTCTAGTTGATGAAAATTACTGGGAAAGCTGCAGTGCCCCCAAGAGAGCAGGCTTACACGTTTGAATTTCACCTCTAAAAGGTTTGCCATTCTAACTGGGGGAAATGCAAACCTTGTGTCCATTCCATTCCTTGAATTGGGGAGAATGTCTGGAGGATCACAGGGACAAAGTAAATAGTTTGGGTGCATGAGGGCGTCTTGTGAGGAGGAAGCAGCTGGTTGAGATGAAGGGGTGTCTGCATTTAGCAAAGGGAGCCATTTATGACAGCTGTACAATCTCATAAAGAACAGAGAGTCACAGTAGGTTCTATCAGTGCATAGCCAGCATCCCATTTTAGAGATTTGGAAGTCAATACCAGAACAAGCTAATGTCCTAATTGTTCTATTATCCCAAGTTCCCAGCGGTGCCTAAAAACAAATACTGAAGAAACCAGCTTGAACTCTCACCATGTCTTCTTCTATGTTAATGGGCTCAAGAAGGAAGTTCTCCTCTCCAGCAGAAAGCAACAAAGCAGGAACACTTATTTGCTCATTAATGTGACAAGAGTTACCCATTGGATTACACATTTGTGCCCCTCTTCTTCCCAGAACAATCTGTCAAAGTAATATTGTCCAATCAGTATTTTCCCCTTTTCTTTCAGTGATGGATTAAGTGCATATTTTCATGGTGCAGAGGACGCATGAAGTAGAGTGATTAATGGCAGAATTATTTTAAACTGTTCAAGCTACATGATATAAAGAGACTTTGGTTTTAAGTCCTCTTCTGAACAAGAAAATGGATTGCACACAATAGAGCTTGACAGAAATGCAGTTCTTTTTGTTTTATTCATTTCCACCTGCTTCTTTGAAGGGATATTGGTCTCAACTGGAGGCACCTCTTCAGTGCCTATAGCCTTGCTCCGCTTTCCTTCGAGAGACCTTTCACACTACACGAATATAGCACTATGATTGCATTTTAACTGGCCTGGATGCATCCTGTGGAATTCTTGGGTTTGTAGTTTAATGAGAAGCACTAGAAGACTCCTCTGGCTCAGAGAATTCTCTACACTGCAAGTCCCAAGACTCCATAAGATGGAACCGTGGTGATTAAAGTGGAATCATACTGTTTTAGGCGTGTAGTGTGAAAGAGTCCCTAGTAACAAGTAGCCTTCATGCAGTGGCTCTTTTGTGTAAATGGACTAAAGGAAACTGGGCTGAACAGAATACAGAATAACCACTGAGACAGCAGGTTGTAATCCTGAACTGGGAAACTATAACCTTGTGTCTTTTGGTTGTTGGTCTAATCTTTAGACATAACAGAACTATTTCTCATCAAACAAAGAAATGCATTGTGTGAATAACAAAGTGATATGAAAGAGCATGAACTGTGCAATGGCCTCAGCTTGACCTGCCATTGGTTTCAACCCCAATAGACTTCTCCTGTGTGTCAGTGGTGCCTCATATGAAAATAGGTTTCTACCCCATAGCCTTTGGGGTCTACAGATGATCACATACCACTTAGTAGCTAATAATCTGTAAAGACTTGTAAAATAGATTAAAGAGATATTGGGTGAACTGAAGCCTGGTAAATAGATTGGTTGGTTGGTTGGTTGGTTTATTTTTATTTTAAGCATATGTTATCCCATCCTTTAGCCAACAAAGCTCTCACCGATGGCTTAGAAATAGTTTTGACAGTCCCTGTTCTCAGGCTTGCAACCTAAATCGTATCAGAACACAACAGCTAAGGGAACTTGGGAAATGTTTATCTATTCTGTATCCTTTGAGAGTGCTCCTTGAGGACTCTGGGAATATCATTTGTTCCAAGGGCACGATGATGAACTTTCAGCAGAAATTAAATACAGGAGGGCTTTCAGGAGCTACTAAGAGATTTTCTAATTTCAGTTCCTCATATGATAATTTGATGCTTTTATGTCAATGTATTTCTCTTTCCCATATTAGAAAGTTGTCAGATGCAAATTGTATCCTTTGGAGATGCAACTTGATGTTCTATAGATGTTGCTTCCTTAGCTGCTTTCTGCTTCTTGTCTCCCTGAAATATTATGTGAGTTTCTTATGTTTTCTGGACTGTGAGAGCTCCTTTCACTAGAGGATTTATTTTTCCTTTTGGTTTCAATATGTTTGATACATCCCTTGTTTCTTTGGTGTGTGCCTTCCAGTTATTTCTAAGATATTTCTAACAAACCTATCATGGGGTTTTCTTGGTTAGATTTGTTCGGAGGGGTTCTGCCTTTGCCTTCCTCTGAGGCTGAGAGAGGATGATTTGGCCAAGGTCACCCAATAGGTTTTCATGGGGAAGTGGTGATGCGAACTCTTGGTCTCCAGAGTTGTAGTACAACATTCAAACCACTGCACCGTGCTGGCTGTCCTTTTGTGTACTACTCTTTCCTTAGTCCTTCCTTGGTGGAAGGACTCCACTGTCTCTCCTTACCAAGCTTACTTTCAGCATGCCTTTGCGGTGAAGCCTGAGGGCACTGCTCCTCTAATAAAATGGACTCGAAATATTTAAATAGCTATTATTTGACACTTTGCTCATTCTGTGGATTTTTTTTGGAGCGGGGGAATCCTAGGCTGCTCAGTTGCACTGTCAGGGAAAAAATGGTATGATACTCTTCTGGATAAGGGCCCTGATCAAGAAGAAAGGCTTCCTTCTCCATCACGTTCACCAGACATTGTCATTACTAACTATACTATTTCTGCAGCCCGTTGTGAAAAGAGAGTAAGAGAGGCTGAAGGGAAGGCAGACTCTGGACAGTCCCTTCTTCATATTTACTTGTGTGTGTGCTCTGAGATTGTCATCCTTTGTCTTTCCACATGCCCCCCCTTTTTTTGTTCATATTGCTGTAGCGTGCTGTAGGTCAGCATCTGGCAAAAGTCTTGCTTGATCAAATGAATGGATTGTTAAGCCAATGCCTTTGGTAGCTGTGATCCACAGAAAGCCAAGCAAACAAAACCTCTTTCTCAGCCTTTTTGAAAGTAAATCGGCCTGTAAGAGGAGAGGAATTTCAGTTCCCCTCCCTGTCACTCTTCAAAGATGGACAGTGAAGGTAAAATAAAAAATAAAAATAAATACAGTAGGTGACACTATCAGTCAATATTGCATGGAACACAATTTGTTTCCTGATTCTAAGCACATACTTCAGCCAGAATCTGGCACAAACACATCTGCAGCCTTGCCTTCCCCCTCCCTCTGTCCCCCCAATGCCGTTCCTTGGAGAAATCAATATCATTCCCCAAACAATAGCACAAGGCCTTAAGGAGATATTGATCTATAGCAGAGCTGGTGTGAGGAGTGTTTGTAACATAGAGATGCTCTTTTGTAAGTGAAAGATAATTACCAGATCATAGGAACACTTGCTGAATAGGATGACATTAAATGGACATCAAGGTGAAGGCCACCAGTGCCTGTCAATGAAACAGTGAAATAATGCTTTTCTCCTGGGTCACTGCCTGAACAAAAGTCCCTCCTCCCTTTTCTTCTCTGTCCTTGCAATTTGCTCCTGGATGTCTGATCAGCCATTCTCCCTCTCTCTCTCTCTCTCTCTCTTTCACACACACACACACACACACACGCACAATTTTGTGTTTGTATATCCCTAAGCCTTTATGCATCTTGTTCTCATATTTAATATCCTGTGATTAGAAAGGCTGTTGTATGCACTAGTCTTTCCACAGGTTAATCAGTTTAGAATCTGGCCTTATTCATCTGAGCTGCTGCACTCTGACCAGTGAGCTTCCTAGGAAAAGAAACAGTACAAAACTGAAAGCAGTGCACTGGCTTTTCTATGAGAGAGAGCCAAACCAAAGCAGTCTTTCTCAAAAACAGAAGCAGACTTTCTGAGGGAAAGGAGGGTGGCAGTAAATGTTTATTCATTTCCTTTCTAAAGTAAAAGTACAACATTTGTAGGGACCAGAATATTTCCCACAGTACCAACTTGTTTCCCTTTTGTGCTACCTGCTCTCTCTCATTCTTACCCTGATGTGCTGCTGGTTCAACATTTTTAAAAAACAATAATTCACCGTCTTCTTCATCAATTATTGTGATGTATTTATTTTAGTTGTATATCCATTTAAGATAAAATACCTGCCAAAAGCAGATTGTTAAACAGCAATCAACACATCAAGGCGCAATAAAAAAAACCCAAAATGGTACAGCAGAGAAATGTAGAAGTGAGATGAAAGACATAAGCAAATGGAACGCACTAAAAAGCCAGTTAGAGATCACATAGTGAAAGTAATGATGTCATGACCTCATCTAGCCAATTATATTTGCCTAAGTGGCAAATGTCACAAAACCAGGTGAGAATGAGGCTGGTACTTCCAGAATCAACCTTGCTCTCACTCTAATGAGTGACTCCTTTCCTCTGTTCATCCTGTTTTAGGGTAAACCTGAAAAATCATTGTGAAGGCAATAAAATTTGTCAGATTTCACTGGGGATATAAGTCTTTGCATATTTTATTCTCTCATGCAAAAATGAATAATTTCCAGTTTTCTCCTCAATATACAAGAATACAGGAATGTATGCTCAGTTTTTGATCAGTGTTCACAGTTTTGAACATCATTTGGAGATTTTTTATATCTTTTCCATGTGGGGAAATATATTATCCCATATAGACAACAAGCTTCCTGCACAGATAGCATTTTTTTTCTAAGCAAAATGGACTGGTCCCTGATCAGGAAACTTATTTACTGCTCAGAAAACACGTTTTCTGTGCAAAAAAAAAGCATGAATTTCTGCTCAAAAGGATTTCTGAACATAGTCCCAAAGTACAAAGAATTTCATGGTGGTTCTGTTTTTCTTGCTGTTCTGAATGTCAAAGGATACTAACCAATATTCTTTTCATATCTAGTGCTTCCTTTTTCACCAAGGTCTAACACTGATAAAGATAGGTTACTTGGGGAGGTATCCATTATGTTGCAGCGGATGCACCATCTATTAATTAGCTGTATTTTTTTTTAACTGAAGATGGCTCTGCAAGAGATGGCTCTTGTCTTCCTTTCTCCTTATTAGTATGGTTAAACTTTGGTGGGCTTCTTGTTCACATGTGAGTACAGGCAGCTAGTGAGTTGCATCTCCATTTGTTGTAAGACTTAACCTTTCTTTCCTCCTACTTCGTTTTGAATCTCAGGCATGCTACTGGTGCATAAGCTGGAGTATAATATTCCAAAAGAGCATTCTGTGGGCAAGTTGGTAATGGAAAGAGATGGAAGATGTCAACTGAATTTGTAAAAATTTTCAGAATCAGAGGATCTGTCACTGACTACAATTTAACTGAGGAGGCTCTGCCCTTTTTTAGATTCAGATCCTCCTGCTCAGTAGACTATTGTAAGATTATAATTGCTATTGGCCATTTCAGGTACTATTTGAAAACCTTTTGACAGATGTCAAAGCCATTGTTGGCATTATAAATATGTAGGACTGCGCTAGTAGATACGTTGTCCGTGTCTGCATTACACTTCCTCCTATCTCTACAAAGATGACTCCTAGGCAAGCAATTTACAAGGGGTTGAGCATCTGGTTTTTGTAAAGAAGCTGTAGATTAGCTGCACAACTGAGCTGTGGCTTGCTTTTCACAGGCAACCAAATGTACCCCACTAGCGGATGGTAATCATGGATATTTTGGAGCCATTCCATTTCTTGCTTGTCCACTCTCTTGATAACATGTGCAAGTGAAATCCCTGTCAGGGTTATTTTTCTACCTCCAGTCTTGTTTTAAGTGAAATCCCTGTCAGTAACATTTTTCTGCCTTCAATCTCCTTCCTTTTAAAAGATCCACTAACAAAGTTCAGCAAGTGTCATAATGCTAATCTTCAGATGGTAAAGTTGGCATGTGAATGCCCCCAGTACATTTATGTCAACTCATTGTTAATGACTCCTTCAGTTGTTCTTAAGCAGTTTGAGAGTAAGGAGACAGTCCTCAGAAGCAGAATGAGATGCCTTCTAGCAAGACAATTTAGTATTTTCAGTCAACCTTCTAGCCATATCACATTATGAAATGGCACAAAAACCTGGCAGTGTGGTGGCTTTGACTGATATAGGTGGTGCAAACATGCATCCCAGGGATAATCCAAGATTCAGTTCACTAGGAAAATGTAGAAAAGATCGAATGTTATATCTATAGTCTCTTTCAACAGCTTTTTCTGGTTATCCAACTATCAGAGCAGAACTGATGGCTGAGGCTAGAACCAGCATAATGTCAAGAGATAAATCATATAGAAAATTCTATCGCTATAGAAAGCTTATGCCCATTGATTTCAATTTAATTGTCTGTAGACTTTGAGGGCCTTTCCTCACCATATTGTTGTAGTGCTATTATTCTACTTTCAACCTCCTATGGAATCCTGGGTTTTCAGTTTAGGGAGGGCCCTGTAGAATTCTAAGCCAGAGAGCTCTTTGGCCTCAGGAAACTATAAACCTCAGAACTCCACAGGATATTGAAAGTAGAATAACAGCACTGTAACAGTGTAGAGAGGATAGGCCCTGAGCCAACTGAATTACAAGAGCATCTCATGGGTACTAGATCCAAGTTGATCATTCTGTTTTGTGACATAATTTTTTAAAAAAGTAAAACCCACAATAGTCATTAAAAAACCAGAGTAGATTCAGTGCACAGGTAGATTAAGTATCCAACTGATCTGGAGCAACTTCCCTATGAGGATATGCTACAATAACTGAGGCTGTTTACCTTAGGAAAAAAAGGTAAGTTGGGTAGCCCTGATGTGGGGAAATATGCATGAAATGGAAATAATGGATAAAGAGAAGCTATTCTTTCCAAACCCAAGCTCATCCATTGAACCTGAGTGCTAGAAGATTTAGGACATGGAAAAGGAAATACTTCTTCACTGTTGGGGAATTGAGAGATTTTTAGTAGGGATGGGCCAACCAACTCCTTGAATCCTCAAATCCTGGGTAAGGATTTGAGATCCCCAAATCTGAATCCCTGTGCCAAAATTGGCAAACCGAATCTTTCAAATCCACCAGCTAAATAGATTGTTGGAGACAGGGACGCCTGAAAACCTGGGAGACTGGGACACCTGAAAACCTGGGTGACCATACATACAAGGGAAGATAGTAAGTAGGTGAGGTTTTCCCTTGGAGTAATAATGGCCTTTGCTAACAATTTCAGAAATTACAGCTGGGCTTGTATTCTAAAATATTTAAATTGAACATTTCAGATTTAACTTTAGTACTTAACTGGATGCTACAGGCTTGAGATTTGGATGTACTTGACTGGATGCTACAGGCTTGAGACATTCCTTTGTATAGCTCCCTGGCAAACCTCTTTCAGACACAATTCTGGGCCTTGGAGTTTTATGAGGGGTCACAGCCTTCTCTGCCAAAGTGTACTGGTGCATCATCAAACTACAAACCCCAGGATGCCAGAAGCAGCTATGTAAAGAAAAGCCAGTTTTGACCTGGATTATCTCTCTACTGTAGTATGTGCCCCTGTTTACACAGGCAGGAAAATGTGGGATTAATCCACATTTTCCTGCCTGTATAGAAAAGGCCTTCATGTCATTTTCAATCTGGGGAGATTCTGAGGCAAAACTAGGACAATTGTCTTGGCCAGATTTCTTCAGAGGGAGGTTTGCTTTTGCCTAGGCTTTTGCTAAGGCTGAGAGAGTGTGTCTTGCCCAAGATTATCCTCCTTTCCCTTGCTTTTTAAACCCTTTTTTAAAAAAAAGGATTCAAAAGATTCAAGATTCGTGGATTCTCAGAACCTTCCAGGGATTCGGAAAATTCTGAATCCATCCCATCCCTAATTTTTAGTAATAAGTCTCCGAATCAGCAGAGTATTTTGTAATGCACAGGCAGAAGTTGAACAAATTATCAGTCCCCTTTATCATCTCCACCCCAGACACACTTATTCTAACTCAAAATAAACACAAACAGTTTGGTTAAAAATACGTAAAAAGGATTTACTCACATAACCTGGTGCATAGTTTACACAGGTTCAAATTCTTGAGGAAAGTAAGATGAAATTAAGAACTCACATGCTTATAGGAAAGCATGCTTGCCAGAGAATCGGAGAGCACATGCTTGCAGGGAAGCAGAAGAACCAAAAAGGGAAGAGGAAGAGAACATGCAAGGGGGTGTTGACCAAACAACAGGAAGTTTATCTTAGGCAGTCTCCTCTGTGCCTACAATACACATGCAAACTAACTAGCCAGTTAATTAAGCATGCAAGGGTTGCCATTCCCAACATTCACCACAAGATGTCATGATGGATGCCAGCTTGGAGGGTTTTAAATGGGGTTTAGGCATATGCCTGGGAGGCAGGGCCATCAGTGGCTGCTAGTCATGATGGCTATGTTATTGTGATGGGTAGTGAAGATCAACTACAGTCAGCCCTCCACATTTGTGGGTTTGACTTTCACAGGTTTGATTGTTTGTGAGTTTCTCCAACCCCTGCCCCACCACCTCAGACACTTCTTTTCCAGGGGAACCTTCTCACCTGATGGCTGCAGTCAGGCTGTGCAGCCCTTTAAAAATCTGCTTCTGGTCTTCTTCCTCTTCCATCAACCTCTGCCTGGCCAGCTAAGGGCAGCTAGCAGGCCAGTTTCTCAGCACTGCGAACCCTGTTCCAATGCTCCTGCACACCCAAGGAAGGAGATGGGCAAGAGAGAGGACCCACTCCTTTCCCTCTCCCTTCCTTGATGTGGTTTGGATCCTAGGTGTCCCCTCTCCCTGCCATGCCTCAGCCCCCTTTTCCCACACACACACACACACACACACACACATTTTGGTAGTCATGATTTTTCCACTTTTGCAGGGTCCTGCACTCCTAATCCTAGCAAATGTGGAGGGCTGATTGTAATTTGAAATGAAGTCCTGAACGTCTGCAAAACTGTACCTGCCAAAAAGACAAATGGTACTAGGATAAATCAAGTTTGGAAAAAAAAACAGTAAAGCTTTTTCAAAAGATAGTAAGGCTCAGTGAAATGGAAGGCAGTAAGAAAACAGGAAGCCCACATTACAGGTGGATTGATTCAATCAAGGAAGCCACACACCCAAGTCTGCAAGACCATCAAGGCTGCTGATGACTGGAAGTCTCTTAGTAGTCTCTTATTCATAGGCTTACTATAACTCAGAGCTGACTTGACAGCAGATAACAAGAGATGGTGGGTAGTATGCCTGCGTATACTGTTTGCAAAAGAGTACGAGGTGAAGGAGTCTGTTGAGTTAATTTCTTGGTTCTGAGCTTCATGAATGCTTCTGATTGGCCACAGTATGAACAGTGTGAATAGAAGTCTAAACTAGATAATTCTTTGGTTGGCTCCATTATGGCTCTTCTTATGTTCTCAAGTCTGAACAATAAGGCTGCAATCTGACACACAGGAATAGGTCACATTGAAGTCAGTGATATTTTAGGTGTAGAATTGTGTTCTTAATTTACTAATTAACTGTGTTAATTAACTAAAAACTTACTTAATGACACCATTACTATAATAAATAAGTGGTCTTATGCTCATATGCAGTGGAATCAGTTATATACTCTTGGAGTTCTGCTTATAAATGGTTGTGTTTGCATTTGCAAAATGTTGTTTCAACATTTTTTATTTACTGTAAAGCTTTCCACAACATTTCTAACAGCTAGTTCATTTGGAACCTTTCGTACAAGAGGTTTTTGTTTTGGTTGTGTGTTTTTTTGGGGTTTTTTTTTTTTTTTTTTTTTGAGTGGATGGGATTTTTAGGGAATAAAATGTTCAGCTTTGTTTACCATTCTTTGCTCAATTGCAATTGCTGATGTCTCTGATGTGTAGTTCCCATGCTTTTAAATGATGCTGGTGATGCTGGTGATGATGATGATGATGATGATAATCATGTGGCATCTTTCTGAGACAGCTTCGGCTGATCTAGGATCAGTTGTGGAATATGATGTCTTTATTTTGCTATGTGAGCACATTATGCAGATCAGGAAATCAGAAACTGTCCCTCTCACTCTGAATACACTTCCTAATGATGCCACACAGCCAATCAGTTATGGTACCAATACAAAACCAAATCAGGCTGAGGGCAATGCTTCTTGCCCTTGTTCCAGACAGGTGAATACCTGTATTTCATTCTGCATCCCTTCCCAAGTAATCACTAAAATTATAGGATGTGTTTCTGTGGAGTGGTGTTTTTTTTTCATGCAACTCATTCCTCATTTGGACTTAGCCCTACAAAATTTATGTGTCTTTTGTTGTAAACAAATCATACATTTGAATTGCTGCTTCCTTGGCAAAATACACAGAAGTAAACATCAAGAAAGCCTTGGATCCTTGTACATTTATATACATTTTTCTGATACATTTTTACAGTCACAGCTGGCATCCTAGGACTTTGTTTCAGTAGCTCTCTACCCAGGTACAAAAAATATCCCAAGAACCAGCCTTAAGGTTTGAAACCATCCTCCTGTTTGTGGAATAAGCATCAGCCATTATATCATATATTCTTTTTTGTTTTCCACCCCTAGTGTTGCCAGGTTTTCAAGGCAGCAATAAGGGACAGCTGAAATTCAGATCATTCAAGCTTGGCAATCAGGAAGTAGCTACTAACAAATCTTTGCTCTACTTTGATACCAAATGAAAGTATTGATTTCAGTTAACATAGCCATGTATTTGTCTGTAAAATTAACTTCTTGTCCCTTAACATTAACATAAAATTAACATTCATAAATCACAGGATGCGCACACTTCTGTCTTTATGAAAGAACCACAATCAAAAATATAGCATTCAAAGGTATCTTGTTCAGCGAGTATAAAAGGAAAAGCTTTTCATCCCTCAAATAGAAGACACCCATCAGTCTTATAAGGGCAAGCTTTCTGGCCCCCAAATAAGGGGCATCCTTTATAATAAGGGAGACCTGGCACCTTCTCCAACACCAAGTAGGTGGCTTCCATTATGATAACCACCCTGATTACACTGTGTTAACACTTCAATACCAGAGGGTCTTGTGATACCCTAAAGGCTTTCAAATTGGTTTGTCGCAAGACCCCAAAGCTTTGTCCATAGAACTTTGAGCCCACTTGTTCCCTTGGGAAGTGTGGTTGCTGTTTTGACATTGATTTAAACCAGTAGGTTTTCTTGACACTGAGCTTCCAGAAGTCCTATACTGGTAATTATTTCTGGAGTTGGTGTTCTCTGCAGCCCTTGGTGTACTTTGCAGTGATTTCTGATTTCCTCTAGCCGCATGGCTGCATCAAGAAGAGAACTATAGCAAAGAGAGAGCTTAAAGAATAAGTTGTAACTTTTGTGTGTCATTGCCAGCTCCTCCTATGTGTGCTGTTTTCAACAGGCTTGTCACACTGGCGTTAAGTGCCTGCCATCGCCAGGCAAGCGTTGGCTTCACAGCCCGACCAGTGTGATCTGAAAATAGCAGTAAAAAAGGAAACAATGTGTCTTAAATAGACCATTACTGCTGTTGAATACAATCTTGACATTGAAAAAAAAACTCTTTTAAACACTGTCACTGCGTTTCCAGCTGTTAAAATCAGCCATATTTAGTTATCATAATAACCAAATGCAGCAGTTGATTTGAGCAGCAGGGAGGTGGCCCCATTACTCAGAAGAGTTTTTAAATGATCGCGTTTTCTTCATCACAGTGGTGCTTTCTTGCCTATTAAAAATCTCTCTGTAGTCTTGGCACCTCCAGTCCAGATGACTGATGTGGCATCTTCTTATTGGTCCAGCCCCATGGAAGTGCTTAGCAACACTGAAGTTCTCCCAGGCTTTGCAAACATCACATAAGAAGCAAAATGTGGGATGGAGGGTACCTCTCTTGTACTTCTAAATGGGAGAAGGTTTTATTTTATTTTCAAAAGAACATGAGAATTTGGCTCTAAGACTAGCTTAGGTAACTATGGGAAACTGTGTGGCTATCTAGGGCTGAAGACATGGAAAAGACTGTGAGAAAGACCATGAACTTCAGCAAAAAGACAGGGCCTGTGCCCAGTGAGATATAATCACTTAGGTGCATTAGAAGTATCTAGATCTGAACTCCCTTGTGTAAATGAAACCGGGCAAGGATTATAAATGGATGGTGCCTATGGTGGAGCCATAAATAAAGTGCGTTTTCTTTTTGTTTGTCTTGTGTTATTCAGCATTTCAAGAATTTGCAGCACATGTGGATACTATTATTACCAATTTCCTTATTTAGTCACAATATTCATAAGCATCTGCACTGCTTTTCCTGATAGTTTGAAGCTGTTCAGAACATTTTAAAAAGCCAGTAACAAAAACATAGCAAAAGAGCTGCCAATACAGGGCAACTTTTGATCACGTAAAATTACAAGAGAGCTGTGGTGGCTTTGAACCTATGTTTGCTTCTTTCAGAGAGCCACCAGGCTGCTGTGTGGTTGTACCAAACAGCATTCCTTTCTCACTGGTTCCCCACTTACGGTGACTGTTGTCAGTTCTTTCTCTGGAAATCACATTCGGAAGCTTAAGCAACAGTGTAGATTAACCTACACTTAGACTGATGGAGAATGGCCACTTCTGCTGAGAGTCTGAATTTTAGTAGGGTTAATTAAACTTGGCCATATAATGGATTTTCATCTGCATTACATTCCCCCACTCACAGCCTACCTGAATAATTTCACATAATTATGTTGGAATACAATCAAACCACATAGTTCACATTAGTGGAATAGGATAGAAATTCGTAAAAGACAGTTTGTTGGATTGCCTGACAGCTTCTCATATTGTGTCTGCCACACAAGTGACTCCCTGAAAGTCTTCCAGATTCCAGTTAGTCCCAGTTTTAAATGTAGTGTTTGGGCTGAATTGCTTCAGAAAAGACTTTCAATATTTTCTCATACCCTCCAACTGTCCCAGTTTGGCACGGGCAATTCCAATCAATCCTCTGTTGTCCCACTTTTTCAGCTGCCCTTAAAATGTCCCAGATCCTTTCTCCTCCCCACACGTTCCCCCTTTGTTCTCAACCAACTTCCTTTGCTGCAAATGAAGTTCGAAGTACAAAAATGGTTTGTACTCCATTAACAGCGTGGGAGATTTGATAGGTGATGACGCTGTGTTTGAGGAGCAACTGATTGTGCAGGGGGCTGAGCCAGTGACTGAGCAACTCAACCTGAAAACATCCCCTGCACTGGAAGGTCAAACAGAGACAGAGTTGCCCCAGCCAGCTCGTGATGGAGAGGGAACCAGCAGTGAGGCAGAGGAGTTGCAGCAGCTGTGCCCATCAGCCCTCAATCACGCAGAAGGCTGAAACGGGCTGCTGAGAGGGAGGCTGCATGGACTAGGCTGAGGAAACAATATCAAGCAGCACCTGCTCACAGTGGCTATTTAAGTCTGCTGGCGTGGTTGCTCCTTGCTTGCAGTAAATTATTAGCAAGCCCTCACAACCTTTGTGACTCCTGCTCCCTGAAACTCTCCGGATGGATCTCTGCCTCCTGAACCTTTGGACTGGAACTTGACCTGGCTCGGCTTGTGTTTTCCTGGTGTATGGTATATTTGGACTCCCCAGGTGTTCCTGGCCTCTCTCCTCCCTTGCTGGCTGCAGCCCAGCAGGGAGAAATTCCTGACAGGAGGAGAGGAAAGGAGGGAGGATATTGCCCTTCCCAGTAGGCTCAAGCAAAAGCAAAGCCTCTTCTAGCTTGTGTATTCTTCCTCGTTAATAACTTTGGCCACCTTGACCATGCTCTGGTGTTGCTTAGCCACATCTGTCTCAGTTTTCCTCTATGAAGTG
Source organism: Ctenosaura bakeri (assembly GCA_948474755.1). Taxonomy (NCBI): domain Eukaryota; kingdom Metazoa; phylum Chordata; class Lepidosauria; order Squamata; family Iguanidae; genus Ctenosaura; species Ctenosaura bakeri. Next base: position 179,293 of record CAOLHI010003201.1, on the reverse strand, counting down.
TTGGGGTTTCCCCCTGGTTTCTATGGTGGTTCCACAGGATAACCCAGGATAGTAATACCACATGATATTAAACAGCTTTATTTGTCTTGATCAAAACAGCAGAAAAGATGCAACATAGAAACTATTGGATATGTAAAGGTAGTTCATTGGATCAAGATTTCATTTGGTCATACTTAGGTTCCATTGATTTCAGTAGAAAATAAGACTAATCTCACTGATTTCAGTGACATTTAAATTCAACAAATGAAGTCTGCGTCCAGCCTATTATATTTTGGAATGCAGAAATCATATATTACAATAGGAAAGAATATTGAGGCTGATTTAAAAAAAACACTAGCAATTTTATGCAGCAAGAGACACAAAATGTTATTTGCTCTGGCAGATCATTGTGGTTGCACATGGTGATATAAACAGACACCCATTTTGTGGTGGATTCAGTTAGCTGCAGTAGCTTTGAACCCACAAACTGCCATGAATTAAAAGATAATCAAGTGTAGATAAAAGGTCATCCCTGCAGAGAAACAGATACAAATATCACAATCCCTGCTCTTTATTTGTTCTTGCAAATGAATGCAGTATCCAGCAAAAACAACAATCACTTTCTTATACAGATAAAGAGGGAGCTAAGCCAGGATGCCTTCTAGTATGACACACATACATACAAAATCATTAACCATCTGGATCCTACAGTTTCAATAAATTTATACTCCCAACGCAATAGTAGTGTTCCTGGACAAGATCAGAAATATTTTTCCCATTTACTCCAAACCATTACCTCGTTTCACAACACTGTTGTTGAATTCTTTAAAACTGTTCATTGTGTTATCCTTTTAAAAGAAGCATTTCTTCTGTAAGAAAATTCCCTTAGTTGGTGTTGCCAAGTGAAATAAGGGATAAGGTTCCTGTAGCTTCGGTGGTGTTGTAGAAGAGGGGATTTTAGCAAAGCCTGTGTGAAGTATATCCTTTTCTAACACAACTATTAAAGGTATAGGAGCCCTATCCCTTATTTAACTTGGCAACCTTCTGCTCAATGGTTGTTTCTTTTCTTACAAGAGATTAAGAAAGCAGCCCAGAACGGGCTAGACAAGGGATGAGTTAAGGGTAAAGTATGCCCTCCACATATCTGGAGCAGTGGCTGGAAGAAGCAGTAGGCAAAAGAACAATAAAGAAAAGAAAAACAGCAGCATCCAGTCACTCTGTCAGTAAATGCAGGACAAGGAGGGGGGCAGTCACAAGAGATGCCAGGGACTGGATCAGAAAGCTCCTTGGGCTATATCATCAGCCTGCAGACTAGAGGTTCCATATCCCTGAATTGATTAAATATATAAAACAATTTATATATGGAGTGAACTCAGTGGGTGGCCTCAGTTGAGCTACCATCTCACATCTGTATCTTTTATATGGAAGATAATACTTGCATAAATTGCAAAGATTGCTGAGATAATGTACGTAAAGTGCCTTGTGCAACCAAGAAAAGCACTGCCTAAATTTAAGAGCCTGTTTGTTCTTTCTTTTATTTTCTTACATGGTTACTCTGTTTTGTTTTGTTTTTAATTTTATTAAACTATAACACAAAAACAAACGAAAAATAAAACACCATGTGTTATACATAATGGTGAATTAAAAAACAAACAAACAAACAAAACAAAACAAAAAATTTTTTCCTTCTTTTAAACAATGCAAACTTATATTATTGTTTTTCCCTTCCCCTAAAATCATAAACTTGTTCAGCTTGTTCCGTTCATACAACTTATACATTTTTGTTACGTATCTTCAATTCTTATTTTCATTATATTCATTTTTATTATTATACTTTCACTCTTAATTCAATATTTTTCACTCCCATTTAATCTCTTACTATTATTAATTATAAACTTATTACTTAATATCTCTAAAAATAACCTCTCTCTAAAACCAATTACCTTTTAACTCCCCCCCTTTTAAACATTGAACATCACATATCAAATTACATCTATAAATCACAAGTTTAACACACACAGATAATAAACAATATAAAAATACAAAATAAAAGATAAAAGTAATAATAAAAAAAACCCCACCCCCCAGAGCCAACTTTTTATTTAATCCACTTTCCAAAATTGCCATTCTTCTTTTAACAGGGTAGCATTACCATCTCTTTTCAAAACTTTTTCTAAAAATATTTTCCAAATTTCTTCAAAATCATTTGTTTTTACCTACATGGTTACCCTGAAAGAACTCCAACATAGGTAGAGCTGAGTGAAATTTTCATTTTATTTTTTTATAATAATTTAACAAAATCTGCACATTTACCCATAGTCAAAGAGTCAGCAATTTGAGATATTTTTAAGTGGACGGAAGAGGAAGTTTTGACTGTCCAAGCTCATGGCTTTGAGTGCTTAACTCTTAGTCCTAATTTGAATCCTGCTGTAGTGAATCAAGTTAGTGCAAAATTAAGGTTGTTACCTATTTTTTTTTCCAAGAGGCTCCTCATTTTTAGCATCTTCGTCACAGACAGGGAAACCATGATCCCATCCCTGCTTGCTGGCATGAGTCCATTGGATTTTTGAATGTGGCTCATGTAAGTATGCAAGAATTTCATTTTAGTTTATCTTTGAAGAATATACCAAAATGGAAAAAAAATACAAATTCCTTCACATTTGAGACAGGAAGGACTTGGAAGGTTCAGCAAATTGAGTATGTGAGAAAATGAAACTGTCAAATTTCCCCATCCCTGGTCATAGGACTGAGCCCGTGGACAACAATTATGGTGATATGTCTCTATATAACCCACAGGTCTAATAGCCCAGTGCATCTGAGCTAAGGCAGTTTGCTTAGAATCCTGCATCCAACTTAATCTGCCTGTACTATACGTAAATGTATTATGTATATTGGGGAAAATGATAAATTAACATAGGATATCCCTTCTATACTTTGAACAGAGATTTGCCCTTTTACCCCTTCTGTACTTGCATCTCTACTTGCAGTACAAATGCTACTAACTCAGAACAGCCTCTGAATCTGGTTGTAGCCAGTGTCAGAGGACATCAGAGCCTGAATTTTAATACTGGCTTGAAAAGGGTGGCCCATTAAAGTATGCATGTTGACCGAGGGGACCTGGTATTGCTGACATCTATAAAATGAAGGAAGTGTTTCAATTCAGGACTGAATTAACTAATGCTCTGGGAGCAGGTTTGTAGGCACTGACAGCTGTGACACATGCCCAGAGGGATATGTAGGCCGTTTACAGGGACTGTAGTTCAGGACTTAGCGTGAGCCAGCTGTGGTTTTGCTTTTGGCATCAATAGAGCTGGTTTAAAAGGCCACTCACTTCTTAGCTACAGCGTGGGCAAAGGTTAAGCCACCTTGGCATGTGTCAGCCATTTACCTGGACCCAGGGGAACTGGAAGCAGGGCCTTTTGAGGGTTTCACTAGGTTATATCCCTGCCAATGCCTGTATAACGAAATTATCCCGAGCCCCCATTCTGCTATAGTTGTGCCCCTCCAAAACGTTACATCCAAAAAGTGGAGAGGATTGTGGGTAATGAGATGCAAATTGAGAAAGAGACAATAAGCCTGTATTGCAAGTGCTTGTGATGGGGACTAGCTTTTAAAAAGTCAGACTGATTGCCTCTCTGGTAATTTGCATAGCATTAACCAGAGATATTTTCTTTTTAAACTTGAACTTTTTTTCTTCCAGAGGTCACCTCAAACTAATTACATCCCCAGTGCTGCTTCACAAAAGAGGATCCATGGATGTGATTACAGGGTTTGAAGTGCAACCAGGAGATTTCCCAGTACTGAGGAGGGAGGGGAAAAGGCCAGTATCTGTATGAGCTCCACTAGCTTTTAATGCATAAATTCAGGTACTTTAATTATAGGAGTCTTGCATGTGCTTCTGTTTATCTAGAGCTTTAGAATATGGAGCTTGTGTAGAGTACAACAACAACAATGTACAAAGTTCAGGCTTTGTTGAAATTAAACAAAAAAGTCCATCCAGTAATTATATATTTGCCTCATCCCAAATTCCCCTTTCCGTCTGGGAGCAATAATGTAGCCAGATTGAAATGTATCTCTCATACTCTAAAAACAGGATCTTTCAACACCCAAACTATGCCCCTATTTTCTTCTTGTGATTAACTTCATCTTTATGTCCATTTCTCCTCAATTTCTTTTCCAGTGTACTTCATGGAAGTTTAAATTTTGCCCACATTGGTAACTGGTGTTGTAGAGAAGAATTTGTCTACAGTTGATTCCAGCCCACTATTTCTCATTAAACGATACCTATTTAAAAAGTACCCGTGGAAAACTGAAATTCAAATTCCACAAGGGAAAACTCAAGATTCCTTTCTGACCTGATCAGAAAGATTTGACATTTCTGACCTAATGTTTTCCAAATGGAGTTTTCCATAGGTATTCTTCTATGGGTTTTAAAAATACTAGAAGCTATAGAAGCTGTAGAACTTTTCTATAGATCCTTAACATATTTTGGTGATGATGCTTGTACAAACTACATATTTTTAAAAGTTTACACTTTTGTAGAGTTATAAAAGGATTTCAAATGGAATTTAAAAGGCACAGCATGAGAATACCTTGTTAGGATGATCCAAATGTCATAAGGCTCATGAACAAGCTTCTTAGTTTTCCACAATGCTGCTTCAGGTTTGTTGCTGCCTGGGATATATTTGGACAGAGGAGGATTCTGTGAGTGTCTCCTTCTAGGAAATGCACGTTTGGATAATGTTAAAAAAATGGTTTGGTATTTGAGGTACAGATCTAGCCTCTGTCATGTGCTCAGTTTCAGTAGCTTGTATTCTCTAATAAGCCAGTACCCCAAGTAAGTCATTTGTGGTACTGCCATTGGGCACTCTGTATCAGTTGTAACACCTGAGGCAGGAAGTGTTCCCATTCCCCTTAGCATCATTGACACCTCTCCTTCCCACCCATGTTCCTTAGCTCCTTCCTCTCTCTTTCTCTCTCTATCTCTCTTTCTTCTACTCCTCTTCCATTCCCTCCACTCTTCCCTTCCCTTTAGTACCCACCCAGGATTGGCATACAGCAGAAGATATTGGTGAGATACACTCACTGAGGGATATCTATTACTGCTTATGTAAGAATAGGGAACTATCAAGTTAAATCCATAGTCAGTTAGGCAGTATCAGTGATGTTGGTATTTTACTTATCAGATTCCCCATTTCTTCTGTTGAAGAAGTGGTGATGAAAAAAAGGGTATGAAATCCTACCACCAAGGTTGGCATATAAAAGCCAGCTGCATTATTTGATGGCCATTAGCAATGTCTTACATTTACATATCCATTGTATGTATATGAATAATCAAATCTCATGCTTGAACGCAGAAGCATTGCTTGTTTCAGCTGGAACAGAATGTGCTATGTATGGCTCTGCACTATTGTTAGGTATATTGTCATTATAATGGTTTTATTATTTTTGTATTCTTTCTCTGGAACACCAGCTACCATATTAGCTACTGGAGCTGGAGGCAATATATAGACTGAGATGAGTCAACTATGTCATCTAAATTGACTGGAAGCAAGATATTTGACTAGGTAGACAGGCAGTGAAAGAATTTGCTGGGTGGTTCTGGAATCCCTCTGATAAGGAACGAATGAGCTCTTTCCAAAAGGAGGTTGCCACTGAAATGACAAGGCCAAGCTACAGGGAAGATATGTCATCTCAAGTGAAGGTTTAGACTTGAGGCAAACATTATGAGAATAACCCACCACACAGCAAGCAGTTTAAGAAGGAAGTGCATAGCATGTCCGGATTAGTCAGCCACACTGACTTCCTAGGTCACCGTGACATTTTGGCTGCATAGGTCTCTGTGGTGATCTTTCCCCTTTAGAGGAATAAAATGGTGAAAAACACAGGGAATGTGGGTGGGTGTGTTTCTCTCTGTTCCTTCCTTCTTTTCCTTTCTTTTTTCCTTTTCTAAAGATTGAATATAATCAGAGCTAATCAGAAAATTATGAGCTGCCTGATTGCTGATTAGATTCCTAATGTTAATATAGTCAAGAAGCCTCTTTTAGTGTTTTATTTTAACAGAAGTGTAAAAATAATGTCTCAGAAGGTGAAAGAGGAAAACTAGGGTAGTAGGAGGGAATCCAAGTGGCTGGGGGAGAGTGGGGGGAACAGAGTCAGAGGGAGGTGCCAAATACCTTTAATCTAGGACAGGTAGTTGCGTGTTAGCAGTGGCATTTGTCTGCGACCAGCAGATCAGTCTGTGTGAGGTAAATGCTCACTATTTGTCAAGAGACGTATTTATTCACAAGAGAAATGTTATAGCAATGACTTTGATGCTGCAAAACAGCAACAGAATGTAAGTGTAGGAAGATCACTTAGTGGGGAAGCTGCAGTTCCTTCTTTCAAAGGCAAGTGTTCAGTTTCCTCCACTGCATAATCTAAATGGGAAAGGGCCATACAGAATTCAATTATTTTTATCAGTTTGCTGATCCCAAAGTCTGTAGATTTTGTCATGCAGGTATTTAACAGTTCTTCCATTAATGAGTGACAATTTCTATTGTCATCCTTGATGCGTGAGTAAGGATGAAAAGCATATGCACTATTATTTGTTTCCAAGGTGGAAAACAGGTTTCTCAACATTACACAGTATTCCAGTCAGGTAGAATGACACAAAGGCAATAATTTTTCAGTATTTCAGGATTTTTCAGTATTTCAGTAAACGATTCTGCACAGAAGGGGGAGGGGTACACACAACATTCTTCTGCAAAAAAAAAACCATATTTTTTGCAGAAAAATAATGTTTTCAGATGCCTGTGTGTTTCTGTACAAAATGACCTTTTTCCCCCACAAAACTTCAAGAATTCTGCAGTACAATATAGATTTTTGGGAAAGGTTTTTTTTTTTTGCATGAGAATTATGTTTTTGTGCTACAGACTTTTTTGTGTGTATGCAGACTCCTCAACTTTCTAGAAACCTACAGGGGCTTTTTTTTTTTTTTGGTAAAAAAATCTGTGTGGTTTGTGAAAAAAAAAAAAAAAGTTTATTTCTAGAAACTTTTTCCACAATTTTTCCCCATAAAGATAAAACCTTGCAGTCTTCACACAATAACATTCTTTCTAGAAAGCTACTTGTGTTTTATTTGCAAAATTGTATTTTTCTCCTGAAGTTTTGCGCACAACCCCCCCAGGGGATCTGGAAACTGTGTGTGTTCGTGAAAAATGTGTGCGTTTTTTGCACACCACCTCCCCCATGATTTTCATATAAAATGCCCACATGCGTTTATGCACAGAATAATTTCCTGAAACACTTTGAGATATGGGATTACTAGATGAAAACTGAGCAGAAATGTTTCCTCCTCTGTTTTGGAGGAAACTACAGATATTGTTTGTCTTTCATTCAAAGATAAATAGTTGAATATTTACATCTGCCCATAGGAGGCTCCTGAAGAGACATCAGAATCACTGTGTCTGTGTCATTTGTGGATGTGTTGCCAGTTGTATCAGCAGTGATGTGACACCCTTGGTGGAACTAGGCCAAAATGGGATTAGGTGTTCTGTGAATCTTTTTTTTTTTAATATTTTAAATTAAAAATTAAAAAACATAAGACAATATATAAGGGAAAAAAGTATACAACACCTACTATCTAAACAAACAATCTAAACAAACCACCAGATAAACACAAAAAGACCAAAGGAGTAGAAGGACACACACATGACTTCCAACTCACCAGAGAATGGTTACTTATGATTACTTAATCCAGTTCTTCAAAATTCAATAAAATGACTGTAACTAAAAAAAATCTTATTCCGGCTCTAGAGAACTGATCATATAAAATTTACTCTTTTACTTATATTAATTGTAGTAATACAGTGATTTGGTAAATGTAGCATTCTACAATAATATTTCTAGTCACATTATTCAAATTGAACTGTTATATATCTCCCCTCAATACCTCTTAGAAACATTATAACCTTCTCCCATTGTTTCTTAAATTCATCCAAAAACTCTTCTTTAATTAAAGTTGTCAATTTGTCCATCTTAACCATATCCAGCAGCTTCATTTTGAAATGGTGTTGTGGGATCTTTCCATTTCTGAGCTTAAAATATTCTCACTGCCGTTGTCATATATAGTGTAACTCTTACAAAGTTCTTATATATCTCTTCATCCATCTGTCCCAATAAAAAAAATCAGGTTTCAAATTATTTTTTATCTTCAAAATGTCCTCCATCAGTCTGTGTATCATTATCCAAAATCTCTTTGCTTTTTTCACATGTCCACCACATATGGAAAAAATGCCTTCTATCTGATGACATTTCCAGCATTTAGCTGAAGAGTCTTCCTACATTTTAGACAGCTTTTCTGGAGTTAAGTACCACCCAGGCATCTTCTTGTAAAAGTTTTTGTTCAAATCATAACTTAAAATAAATTTCAAATTATTTGTCCAAATCCTTATCCATTGTTTCATTTGAATAGAATGGCTCGCATTTTGAGCCCATTTGATCATGCATTCTTTTACTTGTTCTTCTTCCAGCTCTAATTTTTACAATATCTCATACATTTTAGCTATCAAATGCTCATCATCTTTATACAATTGTTCCTCAAATACTGTTTTGCCTACATCAGAGCCAAACAAATTCTTATCTATTTTAAATTGTTCAGTTATCTCTCTATAAGTAAGCCATCTAATATTGTAACCACTTTCGATCAATTCCTCATTTGTTTTGTGAATCTTTTCCCCCACAATAAATAATCTCCTTTATTTATTCTTCTTCCACAATTCTTTTTTTTAAACCAATTGTTTACAAGGGAGGGGATGTTGTGAGGAAGACAGAATATATTTCTGTTGTCATGACAACCAAGTCAACAATTCTTTTCCTTAATTCTGTGGTGCACAGTTGACTACTTGGGATAGGATGGCTTTATATATCAAAGGGTCTGCAGTCTGCTGAGATTAATACAGTGTGAATGACTCATCTTTGTACCCGGATGCATGTCCCAATTCACTTCTTGCCCAACTAGTCATTCCTAGTTGTCTGCAAATCAAACCCAGGGGAAACAATGTCTTGAATTATGGTTCTGTTAAGCAGTGAAGCTACCACTTCAGTATGGGAAGATAAATCCTGTCCATCCAGTTGCATGAAGAATATGAATGTTTCCCTTCCCTTCCTCCACCATTGCATGGGGAGTGAGGAGAATGAGAGCTGGTTCATAAGTCTGGGGATAAGTCTGTAAGGGGAAAAAAGTACAAAGTTTTAAACAGCAAGAGACATGGGAAGTAATCATTACAAATTAGTATGAGGAAAATGTGATAAAGTGGAAAGTCAAGGTTCTTAGGGATTTCTGCTTTTCTTTCAAAGTGATCATTTTCACACTGAAAGTCAAATCCCAGGGGAAAAAATTGGCCCAGCCCACTCCCTCAGTCTTCATTGGAAAGCTGAGTTGACCAACGTGTTCCACCTGCCTTGCTCAGTATTGGTTGCTCTGTTTCCTCCCAGTTTGAGAGAAATGACGAAGAATCTCATTTGTTTAGAAACTGTGTTTTTAATCCCTCCTTTTAAGCCACAACTAAAAATGGTGCCTCCAATCCCACCTATCTTTCCAGAGTCTTCTGTCAATATCTACTCTTGCTTTTTCCCCTCACTTGCTTCAACTTCTCATGCCTGAGGGAGGCACTCTGGCTCAGTATGCCCCAGAGAGCCCCCTGAAACTGCATCATTGCGTTGACTCCCCTAAGCTAAATTGGTCTAAAATGAAACTTATGGATAACAGCCTCACCCCATGGACACTCACCTCTGACCCACTTTTTGTTTGTTTTTCCTACACACTAACTACATCCCTCTTACCCTGTCCTTTGGGCACATAGCTCCTCTGTTTTACTTTTCAATAATAATAAGCAAAGTGAATCTGACTGTCCTTCTTTGGGCTCCCTTTCAACATGGCTAGTGTATGCATTTGAGTGTGCATGCATCTTTGCTTCTTTCATTCTCACATGGAAGAATGAATAATTTCAAAGATGCTTTCCTTACTGTGTGAGATTATGAGAGATTTGTTGCATTTTTCCATGACTCTGCACTTCAGAACTTTTTTTGCAACAAAATTCACAAACTCCTGTAACCTTTAATGCAAGAAGAAGAAGAAGGGAAGAAGATTTTGCCCAAAATAGGGGTAAAAAAATCTCATAGTTGCTGACTGTTTTCTCAGTGGTCACTATACTGAGGCATACTTTCTTATCTATGAGAAAAAAATTGTGACTGTCCTTCCCATCTCTAGTGCAAGTGCAGTCACAGAAGAGCGTGTTTTCTCCTGATCCCAAACTGCCAACCTTTCTAAAGCACACTGGCAGGCTGAGCCAGCAGGGGGCACCTTCATTCCCATGCACAGTAATATCAGTAGCCTAAGACGTATGTAAACCAGAAAACCGAAAAGACTTTGCCATTTCGCTTTGTTTACAATCCATTTAATTAGCTGCTCTGTGCAAACAGAAAACTCTTGCAATTATTTTGAAAATGTCTCCAAATATTCCTCAACACAGCTTAACAGATGTAAGGTGCCAACAGGCTGACTGGAGCGACAAGAAGTTTGTTGACTGCGCTTTTTACATACACACACACACCAGAGCAAACATTTGTACTTCTCCACTACAGTTTGGCTTTCTGAGTTAGGGTCCCATCTGCTGAAGCCAAACTACTAAGAGCAAACCAGCCTTGGCTTCAAAGCAGATCCCTTTCAAGATAACTGGAGTGGAACTCTGCTCCTTAAAAATCACAGAGTGCCTATACAGATTCAGTTGCGGCTTCTTAAGACAAAAGAAGATTGTAGCTTCTGGTGCTTGTTCCTGCTTGTCCTTCTTTGTCGCATTTTTCAGTTGCTAGAAAGACATTTTCTTGATTTCCTGTTGGAATTGTCAGTTCAGGATCATCCCAGGCACTGAGATTGTCAAGCTAAAACCAAGATCTAGGGACAGCCTCTGCTGATGTCATTAAATGTTATGCACAACGTACTGACCACAGTTGCTTACAGCTTGTAATTCAAACACACACACGTGGAGGTGGCAGGCAACAAATCTTAACCAAAGGAACTGTTCCCAGATCAAGGTGAAATAAAGGGATTCTATCTTCTCACTTACTTAGAGAGAGATGGGAAAAGGAATTTATTCTAGCCTACTTGCTTTTACCCAGAACCTGGAGGCAGAGCAGAAGGTGAGCTCTGCCACCACCATAACTGGGAAGGAAGTAGGAGGCTAACAAAGGCCCTTTTTGCATGGCATTTTCGATGCGAAAGGGCCCCTTGAGCGTCGCACAAATGTGAGGAGCAGTCCACACAACATACTCACATTTGCACGACGCTCCAGGGCCTGGCAGGCACCGCTCATGCACTTTTTCGTTTTTGGCTTTAAGCTGAAAATGGTGCGTGGTCATGCATTGCTCCGGGGCCCCGTGCGCACTTGCCATGCATGCGGAGCCTCGGGAGCCAGGCCAGCTGTGCTTCCTGTCTCAGTGCAGCCTGGGAAGGTCCCAGGCTGCACTGCGAAAGGAAGACGTGGGGCTCTCGCACACGCAGGAAGCTCGTGCAGAGCTGAAGAAACCCGGATGCGAGGGCCTCTCACAAAAGGCTGCTCATGTGAGCACCACACGCCAGCACTGGGAAGAGGTGAGTTGCGGAAAGGGTCTAAGTGAATACATAGACCCCACCCCTCCTGGGAACTCTTTACACATTCAAGCAAGAAATGAATTAAGCCTTGCAAGTTATAGCAAACTCCTGCTCTACTAGCTGAGCCAGAGATTTCTGCATATCTCACCCTGTTGCCTGTAGCTAAGCCCACCAGAACTGGAGAATTCCCACCCTTGTCTCCTGACTGGAGATGACCCACAAAAATTGGAGACTGGTGACCACACTCTGAGATCTGGAAACTCTATCATATGTGTGGGGTACCACAGCTGCATCCAAAGTTCTGCTATGAGCTTTCTGTGAAAGTTAAGGGACAAAAAAAAGAAGATATCACTGTACCCTTGAGAGGAAGATAGAAGACCTATCAGAGAAGTGGCTTTAGCAAATCCTCCCCGCCCCCAACAGCAAAAGTACTTATTCCTCTAGGGCTTGGTGGCTGTATCTTTTGCAAAGGGCACTAGTTCATGGCATTCTGGGTGTGGTGCTAGAGAGACAACCTAGCAGACAAAGTGCCACAGCCCTGCAGGGTAGATCACTAGTGGGTGAATATGTTGAAAGAAATAGTTTACAATGGCCCTATGACATAGCTTATTTTTCAGAATGGCTGGTAGAGTGCTACCATCCTGCAGGGAAGATCACTTTTATACTCCTGTTGCAGGTTGGGTGAGTATGTAGAAATAAAATAACTTACAAAAGCCCTGTGACATAGCTTAGTTTTTGGAATAGCAGTCTGAGATAGAGCTTCAGCTATTTTGTTCTCTTAGTAAAAAAAAATCCCCCTGTACCTTTTAAGTTTTGGTAAAGATGAAGCTACTTAAATTGTGCCTTGCCCCTACCCCTGTCTGCCTTCAAAACCAGAACCCCAGCACTCAGTTTTACACAGTTGCTTGCTTGCTTGCTTGTTTATTTATTTATTATTGCTTGCTTGCATGTATGGCATATATGCCTCTCAGCCTGCCAGGGCCCCCAAGCTGATACACAATGGATAAAGACATTTAAAACATATTAAAACTAAGACTACTCTTTTAAAATAATTTAAAACCAGACAGTTAAAATGTCCATTACATTTTCAAAGACCAAAAGCCACATGGAACAATACCATTTTATCTGCCCACTTGAAGCTCCGAAGAGACAGCCAACTTCCCTTGGGAGGGAGTGCCATACCTGGCGTCCTGCTACAGACGAAGCTGTGTCACATATCCCCCTTGGTCTAGCCTGGTGTGGTTTTGGGACTCACAAGATCTCCAGTGGAGATCTCAAATTTTGGGCAAGCTCATGTAGGAGAAGGCACTCTTTTATTACTGCATTGACTTCCAAGCGGGTGGGCTGTGCTTTTGGAGCTAACACTTGCTTATAGCCTACTGCAACATTTTTGTTGCAGGTCTCCACTTTTGCAAGTTCCTGTTCTTTGCTTCTCCCTTTCTTTTAGGGATGGGAAAAAAAATAGAAAAGTGGTCAAAAAACATGCTTTTTCTGAATGTTGAGAAACTGGCAAGAAGAATCCTGGACTGATGATAATGTCCACAGTTGAGGACTTACTCTGTGCAAAATTCGCACATGGTGGTTTCCTACAGAGATAATGCTGCTTGCTATACAAATCAACCACATGGGAATTTTGTGCAGAATAAATCCACAATTACAGCATTTTCTGTTTTGGAAAAAAGCATTTTCTGCACAGAAAATTATATTTCTATATAGTAATTTTCCCCTGTAGAACAAAGGATCTTTGACTTCATGGAGTGCATATAGAACAATCTGAATATCTGCAGATTCTGAGCTTTGAGAATTAAAAAAAGATAGCACCTGACCAGGGTTTGTTTTTTTTTTGGTTAATTTCTTATAACGAGTACCAAAGAGTAATTCAGGTATAGATCCAGCAGTTTGTTAGGTATGCTTTTAACAAATCAAGGAACAGAGCTTGAGAAAATTACTTTGTTGGACTACAGTTCCCCAAATTCATGAGGGATTCTAAGTGTTGCCATATTGGCTGGGCTTTGGAGCAGTAGCAGTCTTAGAAAGTAAAGTTTGCAGGCTATGTGAAGGAAGGGACAAGGGGCTAATGTATGCTTTCTCCTTCCAAATTGGTGCAGATGGCAAAATTGGCCTCTGCTGAATTAGTGTCATTGGTATGTAAACAGCTTAAACTGTGTATTCCTTGCCAGTTATTTTTTTAAAGGATTTAAAAAAGCCAAGGACTAAATTGGAAAGTAAACCATTTGTACTTAGAGGAGGAATACAAGGGTTTTTTTGTTTTAGTTATTAGTAGTCATACATTTTTAAGCTATCACAAAGTTAATAGGAGATGAAAATGATCAGGCAAATTGTGGGGATAATATAGGAGGGCATAATTGCATTCCATTTCTACTCACAATAATATATGCAGTTGTGGCTAAAATTACATCTTTAAATTAGAGCATATTATTCTTTCTGCAAAAAGGAAGAAGGGGAGCAGTGGACCAAAAGGGACCAGTCCACCTCAAGGTTAAGAACTCTCATCCAAGTTCCATGGATTTCAGTAGGAGGAATTCAAGGTGCTGGTTACCTCTGCCATTGACAGCAACAGGACTCTCAATTTAGCTCTAGCTAGCATGAGTCGTTTCCCAAGTGGGGATACTCTTTTCCAGAACTTGGAAAAATTACTTTTTTGGACTGCTTCTGCTAGAATTCCATGCTGACTGGGGGTTCTGGGATTTGTGGTCCAAAGGAATAACTCTTCCCCAGTTCTTATTGCTACTTCCTAAGAAGACTGGAAGCAGTGGGGGGAAATTCTCCATATACAGGGCCACAGTTCAGTGGTTAAGGGTACCTTGCCTGAGGGATACCAACATCTGTAGCTGCAGTTGCTTTTGTGGGATCATGCTTTCTGCTACCCAGCAAAAATATAACTGAGGGCTCCTCCAAGTAGTTTATTGGAGGTCACAGTATCTATTGTAGTCATGGGGTCTGTTTTAAAATATCTAAATAATGTTTTTGTTGTCCTGGACTGTAAGACCCTGACACCAACTGCAACTTTTTCTTTCACCCTCAAGTGAAAGAAATTCACTCTTTTAATCCCAAGAAGTTTTTTAAAAAAGTATCATTCTCTTATTTTTTCTTTCTATCTTTTAAAATGTTTTTTAGAGTTAGAGTGTTATCATGCATCAGTGAAATGGCACTTCTGCACTATACCACTATAACTCTAAGAAAACATTTGAAAATTCAAAGAAGAAAAAAGATGCCCTTCAAACTGCGAAACTAACTCAGAGAACCATTTTCCAGTTTTTTAAAAAGTTTTTGAATTGTCGTAGTGCAAATCCAAGAAATTGCTACAGACAACCGTCCCAAAATCAAAGGTCACAAAAAGCAGCAAAACTCAAGGTGCTAGATCACAAGAATTGAGAGTCCCAAGAGAGACAGAAGAATATGGCCAGAAATCTATTGATGAGATACCCAAACATAACCAGGTAGCTCCTTGTTTAACAGCTTCTTGTGGAACACTTCATCTCATGCCACAAGCCTATTTGGTGAAGGTAGGGCAGCCATTTAGTGGCTAGGGAGGTGTGCACCAACAAGGAGAAAGGTGACATCTACAAGGAAGAAAAAGGGAGCTAGACTGAATCTAGAAGAAAAGAGCAGCTGTCTCTTGTTTGCTCCTAGCTACAAGAATGCAATCAGCTGGTGCCTGGGCACCCCTCATCTTCCCTCAGCCACAAATGGCCAACGGAGTACACACCTGCCTCTTCAAGCAAACGTATTTATCAGGCAGCATTGTGCTTTAAATGGCACAATGTAGGACTTTGGCCTATAAGTTTCATTTCAGCCTCGGTATCTTCTGAATAATCAAAAAGCAACATGAGAAGCTAGATCATCACTATCTATTCACAATTCTTGCAGGCTTCTTGGCCCAAAGTTCTGTTTGCTGCTTAAAAACAACACTGACAATGAAATCCAAGGTAGTAACATGCATGAAAAGAAGAATAATGTCAAAATAAAACAGAAGGTACCAGGATAAACCTTAAAAACAACAAACTGTAACACCATCTTTCCTGGAGTTCAGAATGGTATTGATCGCCCATTGGGTGCCTATAATGGAAGGATAGCTTCACTTGTACAACAATTTTCACTGACTCTGTGCATCTGATTCGGTGAATAAACAGACCTGGGACTTGGATTCACTGACAACCATCCAGCCCTAAAGCAGCACTGAATCTGGAACTAACCCCAACACTGAATATCATACCACAACATTTTGTTTTGTTTTTAAGCTGATAGCCAGTTATTGGCTATGCTGTAGGATTTATTTTTAAAGCTTCTCCTCTGTACTCCAAGTGAAAACAGACCCCACCTTTCCCCGAGATGTTGTCTGTCTTGCAAGGTAAAATATATGCATATTGGCCTGAATTCTCTTTTAGTCCTCACTAAAGTTGTTGTTATTGTGTGCTGTCAAGTCATTTCCAATTTATGGCAATCCTAAAGTGAGCCTATCACAGGATTTTCTGGGGCAGAGATGATGTGATATGCCCAAGGTCACCCATGGGTTTCCATGGCCAAGCAAGGAATTAAATCCTGGTTTCCAGGATCATAGTCCAATGCTCAAACCACTAAACCATGTTGGCTCTTTCTGACTAGAGTAGACTCATTGAATCCAGTAGATTTCACTACCTCTTGATTCACCATTTAACAATTGGTTGAATGGGTCTAGTTTAGTTATGATGGGCCAACAGAATGCCAGCTGTTATATGACAACTTACTTTTCTTGCAAGGAAAATCATTTTGATGGATTTTGCTTGGAAATATGAACCCAAGCACCCCCTGCCTCTCCACTGCTGACATCCCACTCCAATTCAGATTGCCTTGCAGCTGCTGTTAACTTATTTTTTAAAAAATGCAGGAGATCTTATCGTGTGTCATCTACAGTGTCACACTTATTTGCTTCTCTTCTCTTAAAATAACAATCCAAACAAGCAAAATAAAAAATCACTGGTTTTGATTGGGCTTATACTTGAATTTCTAATAGCCAGTGATATGCAAATTTATACAACTGATGTTTAGAGTTACATTGTAGTGATTACTTGCACAAAGGTGGACTTTTTGCTGGCCTTGTTAAAAAGGCAAAATTGACCTATATGCAGATACACGCAAATTAGTTACTGGGGGGGAAAAGATGTGTATGTTTGGAAACCCACCAGATGACCTTGGGTGTGTCGCATATTCTCAGCCCCAGAAAACCCTATGATAGATTTGCTTTGGGGTTGCCATAAGTTGGAAATGACTTGAAGGCATAGAACAGCAACAATGTTTGATATCTCTGAACATTGAAATGACTAAGACATATTGTAGATCAGTGATTCTCAAACTCTGGTCCTCCAAATGTTTGGGACCTCTGCTCCCAGAATTCCTTCACACTGAAATTTGGCAGAATTTCTAACAAATGAAATCCAAAACATCTGGAGGACCAGAATTTGAGAACCACTGCTGCAGATTATGTGTTAGATTTCTGTAGTGGACAACTAGAACAGGACTGTATTTGCTTGGTAGTATTGCAAGTTGTTGCTATTTTGCTGACCAATTTACAAGACCAGGTGTTACTCTCAGTTCATGGAATTACATTTGCTAATCCATTCAGACATTCTCCTGTGCTTATGAAATGTAGAGAAGAACTTGTAAGTATGTGCTGAATTCAAAGGATGAAGTAGAAGCTGATAACATCATAACAAGTGCATCAGGCCATAAAATTACAAATTTCAAATTAGAAGACTGTCTGGGTATTCCTGCATTTTAGTGGTTCATGGGAATATCCATAGCATGTCGGTGGCATGTGGAAGGGGCTACATTTTCCCTACTGACTCATTTCTTCCGTGCTCCTCCTATTCTCACCTTCAGTCTCTCCAGTCGACTATATGGAAGATAAATACACAGACTGAATGGCAGGTATTATGTTCTGTTACATTAATGTTCTGATTAATGAGTTCTTTCCCTTCATTGTGTTCTCTCACTTTGATTCATCCTGATGGCTGTACTGTATAAAAGATGATGTACTGTAATTCTCCCCCCACATTGTGGCTGTTTAATAAATTGGCATGATGTTATCAGGGTAATTTTTGAGTAACATCAGTGAATTACATTTTTTTTTAATTCAACCACAAAAAAAATACAGAATGTAGGTTTTAAAAAAATCAGGTAAGTCTGCTGCTTTGCTAACTGATTCTACACCTTTTATTTAGTTAGTTACTTATTTCTGCTTCAGAAATAGCCTGAGAAGGTAGACCATGTTTAGAAATATAGTGAACCAGCGTGACATGATTTCTACTTTTTAAAAAACAATTTCAGTTTACCTCTCTTGCATTTTCTCTTTTAAGCTTCAAAATCTCAAAATGAGTTTGCTTTATATGGCTGTTAAGAAATAGTAAGCTGAACACAGCAAAATTTAATTTCAGCATTTGTCATCCAGTGGTAAGCGTGGGGGAAAACTTTATAAATCCTTTGTGGTTTTGCGACTCTTTTTATGTGCTGGTGTGTTGGATGGGCAATAGATTTCATTAGCATTCTTTAAAAAATTGCTATGTTAGCCTTAATAAAGAAACCACTGGTTGTTGGTATATAAGGTAAATGCACAGAAGGAAATAGACAGTGGTGGCTTGTGTAGTACAGTTAGTACGGGCAAAAGCCAGTTGTTAGCCTAACTGGAGTAGACCTAATGAATGAATGGGACTTCTTAAATAATCGTGTACGTAAGTCCCATTGAATCTAACTCTAGATAGGACTGCCAGTGGGATTTATATGTACCTGTATTTTTGCAACCCTTCCCCATGCACATTAAGCGTACCCCAAAATTAAATTATTTCTTTGAAACTGAGGGGTGTTCTGGAAGTACTAGAAAGCAGTCAGTACTTTCACACCAACAGAGGAACTAGTGGTACAGTTAGGTAATTGGAAGCTCTGGACTCAATAGTCTTACAAGTCCCCATTGAGAAAGCCATACATATTACTTCACCTGTAGAGCAGAAAACACATCTTCTCCCCTCCAGCCCCTACTTGCATTCCATACTTTGTAGCTGCTTCTACATGCTTGAAATGTGAGAGCAAAATAAGCAAGCCAAAACCCAAAAAGTAAGATGCTTTGCAAACCTTGATTTAAAAACAACAAACAAATACATAAACTGAGGAGTAACAGCGTTGCATTTCCAACTTGGCTTCAGCCACAGTACCATCATGATCATCTACTACCACAAGGTTGAAACCCATTTACTTGGCTGTAAACACTGTTTTGGGGTAGAAAGGAGTATGAAATAAGTATGGTGAATATGACTTTAAGAAACAAGCACTACAACCATGTAACATGCTACATCAGCCATTCACTGACTATAGCCAATGTTGCTTCTCACTTTATAGTACGAGTGAGTATATACGTACAGGCCATTTCCACCCTACACTGTTATAGCGCTATTATTCCACTTTCAACATCCTGTGGAATTCTGGGGTTTGTAGTTTCCTGAGGCCAAAGATTTCTCTGACTGAGAATTCTAAAGGCCCGTCCCTAAACTGCAAACCCCAGGTTTCCATAGGATGTTGAAAGTGGAATAATAGCACAATCACAGTGTATGCAGAAATGGCCACAGTCATGTTGCATTATGCTAGAGTTCTAGTATTTGAAGCACTTTCTTCACTGTCTTCACTTTGAAAATACACCCAGATCCATCCTAATTTTTTCTGTGGTGTGCATGAAGTAGAAAAGGGCATCTGTAACCTTCAAAGTTTGTAGTTTGTATAGTGCATACACAGTAAGTATCTGTACTTATTCAAATACAAGGTTCTTCTAAACAGTAATAATTGCAGCCAGCTATACAAAATGTAAGAAATCAGTTTTAAGGTGACAGAGGAGGTATTTGTCAAAGGAGCCACCACTTCTTAAGCTTTGCTGGGTCATTTTGGGATTGGAAGACATGTGTTGGAGTGTCCCCACCCTTGTTCATCCCCTTTTCTTTGTTTCCAGTGAGAGGGAATTTATTAGACCTGGTTTCAGGCTCCTGTTGTTTCTGGTTATTTGGTGTGTGCATTGGGAGAACAAGTGTCCTGGCCCACCTCTGCTCACCCTGAACTATGTGAGAGAGGAGGCAATTAACTTCTGAGTTCTTAAGCTAACTGCAGCCCAGGCAACAGTCATAAATTAGCAAAGCTTAAGAAGCATTCCAGCCTTTGAAAATCTGTTTGCACAAACATGGTCAAATCAGTCTGGGTTTTGATAGAGCAGGCTCATCAGCCAATACAAGAGTCCAGGAACCAGGCAGGGCCACCAGGCAGTCCAAGATCAAGTCACAAGCAGGTTTCACAGACCGAGAAGTAGACAATTGTTTCCAGCAACACACATGGTCATAGCTAGCTCTTAATTGGCTGCAGCCAGCTTTCACTAGTTAAGAGAGTTCCTCTGCTTTTTGGCAGGGAGCTTTGTTAATCATCTCTGCTCTACTCTCCTTTCCACTGACTAGGCCCATGGACTTGGGGGCTGTGCTGCTTCCTCAGCTGCTTTGTTTGAAAGGTCAGCTGTTGGTAACTCCTGGCTGTGTGACTCCTGAGGGAGAATTACAGGGTTTTCCTAAGGCTCAGATTCCAAGTCAGAATGCTGGTCCATGACAGCAAATAACATATGATTCTGAAGATCTTTGTCTGCCTCAACGTATCTTCAAATTGACTGTTTCCAGCCCACTCCTTGCAGAGTAATGTAAGAGCTGAAAAGTTCCATGGCCATCCAAGAAGGACCCACGGGGTGGACCTCTCCCTCTATGACATCCCAGAGGGTATAGAAAAATTGGTCTGCAGCTTCCAACAGCTGCTCTACAACCTGCACAAGGAGCATGGGTTTGCATACCTAATAGCTGGAACTGCCTCAGTATCGCTGAACCAAATTTAAAAGAGTTTAATTTTTCATATATGTGCAAGTGACAGAAATGCTTTTCTTTTTCTAAAGTAGCTAAGCAAATTCCATGAAAATCAAACTTGTTTTTCTATTTCCATTCAAATCCAGCGGCTTAATCACATCTCAGAGTGAATTGTGCAGAATCCCCCCAAAGTCTGTTTTTTAAAGGAAATACAATTCCTGAGTGTATCTAACTGAGCTGTAGAAGCTTTCCAACTTGACAGAGGGAAGGCTTAGGCAGAGTGCCTTTATATAACCATTGTAATCCCTCCCACCAGGCCTTGTGACTGTAAGCAGGGCTGCAGGGAGGGAGGACTTATGCAGAGAACATTAATTATAAAGGGGTTCCATGTGACACATTCATGAACTGCACAGCAGTTTTGCTGGCAAAATAGACTTGTGGAGTGGTGCCCTGTAGGGTACCTCTTAACAGAAGTAGCATAGTTTCCTGGAACTGTGAAAAATTGCTTGGACAACAGCAACAACAGTGGTAGCAGTGCTCTGAAAACTAAAAGTCTTTTCAGCTAAAAAGCTCTCCAGCAGTACATTGGCTGTGGTGCTTGGACAAGGTGGAATTCTATTTTGTCAAGAGGAGCCAAACAAACCATAGACCCTAGGTCTGTGGTTTGTTTATTGTGACGTGTAAATTTAGCTGTATCTGCCTTCCTTGCTTATCTCTTACCTGACAACCCAGAGAAAGAACACAGGGTTTGTATTAAGGCCAGTTTTCTGATTCCTTGAGAGGGAAAGAAGTTGGGGGGCCAGTACCCTGAGGCTTTAGTAAATCATAATAAGAAAAAAATGACCAAGGGTCTGTGGTCACCCTTGCAGGTATTTGGGGAGACACCCTTGCAGGTATTTGAGGAGCATGCACCAACTCACAGCCTGTCACTGGCAAGCCAGAAACCCAGAGACCCCTGGTTTATTGTAAGATATGGACTGAAGCATTATTTGAACTCAGTGCTTTGGTTTTCCCCCTGAAAAGTTTGTTGGGCTGGCCAATTGCAGTACATTACACCTCCACCACAATTATTCCAAAAGGCCTCCCAGAAAAGGAAGCTGAGGCTTTGTTTGTATGCTTCCATGATACTCAAGGCAATTTGTGAGCATTTTTGCAGCACATAAAGTCAGTTTCCCCTCCCTGCTCCTTATGGTACAACTTTACACTGTTGTAAAAAACTGTGGAACAATTTGTGCAGAAGAAAGAATCTAAAGGGCTATTCCCTCATACTGAGACATGTACACCCCAATCTCTTCAACCCATTACCATGTCAATGGGATAGAATTCTTCCTCAACATAGACTGGATAGACTAGGTCTGTGCCAAGGTACAAAAATGTGCATAAAGATAGAAATTAAGATCATTTTGTGAACATTTTAGTGCTGAACCCATAGCAACTTTTGCAGTGAAAACTGAGCGTCATGAAGATTCTGTGCAGCACTAGAAACTGGCCCTCAGTCCTCTGCTCTCTGGTTGTTTGAACTGTATGCAGTGGCGGCTGGTGGCTACCATGTTAGTGAAGCGTTGAATCCATTCCAGATTTTAGTCAGAACATTGAAAGAGTTTCTAAGGTGCTGACCCCAATCTTCACACCTCTCATAACTTGTTAAAAGTTGTAAAGAGCCAGTATAATGTAAAGGCTTGAGTGCTGGACTACAAGTCTGGTGACAGGATTTGAATCCTCACTCAGCTGTGGGAACCCTCTGGGTGACCTTGGGCAAATGAGCCTCAGAGCAAAACAAAGACAGATATATCTGCACAAATTTTGCCTAGAAAACCCTGTGATTAAGGTTGCCTTAAGGTCACCATGAAGTCAGAAATGACCTGAGGCACACAACAACACAGGCCATTTCCTCACTAGACTGTTATAGTGCTATTGAAACTTATTGAGACTATTCAAATGGATAAACTAACAGGTATATTAAGAAGCGACAATAAGACTAAATTTTCTAGGCATTGGGAAATGGTGTTACAGTATCTCAAAATTGATGGGCAGTAAGAGAAGGGATTATAGTAAGCAGTAGAAAGTATCCTATGGGATATGAAACTGGAACGGGAAGTGAAGAAACCATTATTGAGATAAAGTGTTAGTTAACTGACTTGAAGGTCAAAGATGGAAGTTTGTGAAATAGCGAATTTACATTAACTTGATAAGGTATGTTTTTTATTTGTATTGTTCTTTTTCTTTTTCTTTTTCCTATTTTTCTCTTTCAGCTGGCCCATCCCGAAACTGCAAATCCCAGAATTCCATAGGATGTTGAAAGTGGAATAATAGCGCTATAACAGTCTAGTGCGGAAATGGCCATAGGCTTTTTTAAAGTTTGTAAAATGTTCCCTCCTTCTTTAAAGGAGGAAATAGGCACTTACATATATGTAATGGCCTGCAGGAATCCTTTCCACACACAGCATTACGTTTTGCCTATATACTGTACTGCTAGTATTAGCCCCACAATGTTACTCATAAGAATAACAGAAGAGCCTGGCTAGATCACAAGGAAGGCCTGTGTTGTTGTTGTTGTTTCTTTTAACAGTATCCTCGTCTCTTGCCTCATTGACAAGACAAAATAGGACAAAAATATATATGGAGGGCTTGTTGGTGGTGGAGGGCAGACCTAAGGGAAACTGTTGTGGTTTGTACTCCTACACTCTAATAAGCTTGTGAAGCAGAATCCTCCAGATGTTGTTTGACAGCAGATCCCTGTAGCCCTGTAGCCAGCATAGTCAGGGGTGAAGAAAGCTGAGAGTTGCAGATCAACAGCATCTGGATGTCTATCCCTGTTTTAAGGGGATGAGCTGCTGCCTCTTGTTGATGTACGCTGTTGGGTTCAAATTTTGCTGTTTGAGGTAATGGTTGAAAATGCTCATTGGTTGAAACCTCACTTTTGGCTACCATTTACTGCACCTCTGAGTCCCTTTTCGCACCTTACCTTCTCACGGTGCTGGGCTCGTGCGAGCAGCCTCTGGAGAAAGGCTCTCGCTTCCCTGCTTCTTTGGCTCCACACGAGCTTCCTGCTCGCATGAGAGCCCCGCCTCTTCCTTTTGCAGTGGAGCCTGGGACCTCCCAGGCTGCACTGAGAGAGGAAGCACGACTGGCCCAGCTCCCGAGGCTCCGCACACCAGGTAAGTGGGTGCAGAGCCCTGGAGTGATGCGCAACCACACAACATTTTCAGCTTCAAGCCGAAAATGAAAAAATGTGTGCACAGTCTGCATCAGGCCCTTGAGTGTCGTGCAAATGTGAGTGCATTGTGTGAACCACTCCTCACATGTGTGCAATGCTCAAGGGGCCCTTTTGCATCGGAAATGCTGTGCGAAAGGAGTGTTTTGACATGATGTGTGGACGAGGAAGGGAAATCTTTATTTCATTTTCATCCTGTCATGAATTAGCACAGGGTCCATTTCCCTCAGACTTTGGTGAAAATTGCTACTCTGGTGTTTGCAAATGCCTGCTGAAAGCCAAATCTTTGCCGGGGGCGGGGGGGGGGAGTAGATAGATAAAGTCAGGTTGTTACAGAGAGAGCCCAGGAAGGATTGTTCTTTCACTAATAATTGGGTCCTTTCATGCTACAGAGTTATAGCACTTTGATTCCACTTTAACTGCCACAGTTCCATCCTGTGGAACCTTGGAATCTGCAGTTTGAGGAGGTACTCAATACCTTAGGAAACTACAAATCCCATGATCTCATAAGATGGAACCATGACAGTTTAAGTGCAATCAATGAATTATAATTTTGGAGTATGAAAGGGGCCCCTGGTTGCTTCCCAACATTCATTGTTGTGTTGCTCCCTCATGTTTATTAGCTACATTTCACTCGTAATGGGACACTTCTGAACACTTACTGACTACTCCTAAGTGATAACTACTAGTTATTTATTATTTGGCTAGTGGGAGGGCAAACAGCACAGGCACTGAGTAGTTTAGAAGCAAAAAAAGAAAGAAAAAAAGTGATGACTCAAATCAACAGACTCAAAAAAGGTCTCCTGAGAAGGAGGGGAGCCAAACCCTTGCATTCAGGAGGAAGAAGGCAGAAACCTAAATGAGTTTTCCTCTGGAACACATGTCCTGACCTTTTTTAAAAAATGAAATCTATTTTATTAATTTTTTTTCCTTTTATCAAGTTCACCAGTGAAACATTAAAGATATGACTCTAGAAAAGGTCAGGGAATGTGTAGCTGTAGAAATCTCGTCTCAGTTGATGGCATTTCCCTGAGGGGAATTCTCTCTCCTTCCCTCTCTCTCTCCACTCTCATTTATCCCCTCTCTTAAAATAAAATGCATGTACCAATTGGTGCTTGATTTTTTCCCCCCTCTGTGTTAACACTGGATTTTTCTTCTCACGACAGAAAGAGAAAGACTGGGAAACTCAATCTTTGTGATCATTGCTTCAATCCTGCAGTCCCTTTGGTTCATGTAAAATGAGATGCTATATTTGCAAAAACAAAACCCCTGAATCCAATAATGGCAAAGTTGTCTTTAATGAAATTTTGACTCACGGACATATGAACACTGGGGGCATACAGATAAGTTTATGTACGCATATACTAAGATTTGCTTCTTACATTTAGTTTTGGCATTTTTTTAATACAACAAAGCATGTATACCTGTATTAAACTAATTCCTGGCATCACTGTCTTCCTTTCTCTTTCCAAATGTGCTCACATTGCAGCCACATTTATTTTTACCCCATAAAATTCTGTGTGAAGCAAGAGATTTGCACCTTGATCACATACAAAAAAAGATTTATGGATCTTTCAGGTGTAGTTGGCTTACAGTTTCTGCGATTCCATCTTGTTCTCCATGCTGGCTGGGGCTGATGAGAGTCACAGTCCAGTGACATCTGGAGACCCCCTCTCGCACTAGAGTGTCACAAAGAGACACAACCAAGAAATGAATGCCTTGTCTGTTTATGGACAAAAACATGCCGCTAGTATTCTTTGCCCAAGAGATTATGAAAATCATGGAGTCACCATAAGTTG
This sequence comes from Ctenosaura bakeri, assembly GCA_948474755.1. Classification (NCBI taxonomy): domain Eukaryota; kingdom Metazoa; phylum Chordata; class Lepidosauria; order Squamata; family Iguanidae; genus Ctenosaura; species Ctenosaura bakeri. The sequence goes on along the minus strand of CAOLHI010003201.1, from coordinate 153,796 downwards.
ACAAGCAACTCGAAGTCACATACAGACATACACATTAATGCTCAGATTCAAATGCCATTGATGATACAAAATTGTCTTGTGTCTGAGCATATTCTGTACAATCAGTTAGTAAAGACTGCTTATAGATAGACAGAGAGTCCCTATGCCACTTGGGGCTTTTATAGATTAAAATCAGCTTGTTAAACTGAGCAAGGAAAGAAATTCATTGATCTGTGCCTAATTAGGGTCAGAAAAAATAATTATGCTGCCAGGCAAAGTCTGTTATTCCAGGAAGGTAGTTTCTAACCTGCCTACAAGAGCTAGAAATTTAAAATAGTGCACTCTACAGCACTCTCTTTCATACATTGTGATAAGTGTTTTGCAGGCCTGGAGACAACATGGTGCTGCACAACAGCATGTGGACAAGTAATGTATCTATATCAGGGACAACAATCATACAGCTTTCCAGATGTGTTTGGACTGCAGCTGCCCTTTTTGCACAGTATTTGCCATGCAAAAGGGCATCTGGAGCATCACATGATTGTGAGGAACGATCTGCACAATGCATTCACAATTGCGCGACGCTCCAGGGTAGGACAGACGCCGCTTGTGCACTTTTTCATTTTTGGCTTTCAGCCGAAAATGGTGCACAATCGCGCATTGCTCCAGGGCCCCGCGCGCACTTGCCATGTGTGCAGAGCCTCCGGAGTTGCAGTGGCCGTGCTTCCTGCCCCAGCGCCAGGCTGCACTGCGGAAGGAAGAGGCGGGTCTCTCGCACTGCCTGCTCAGGAGTAGGCAGCTTGTGCGGAGCTGAAGCAGCAGGGACACGAGAGCCTCTTGCTGGAGGCTGCTTGTGCGATCCTCGCACCCCAGCACCGAGAAAAGGTCAGTTGCGGAAAGGGCTTCAATATTTCTTTTGGCATTGGTTATGTTGGCTAAGGCTGCTGGGAGTTGAAGTCGAACCACATCTGGAGGACCACACTGTTTCTACCCTAATCTAAATACAGAAAATAATCAGAAAATTTGAGGGTGAGAGCTCTCCTTAACTTCCTGAATCTAGGTCAAGTTAAAGACAGACCTTAAGAGAGTAAAGAACCCTCTTTCTAAGGTACTTGCCTTAGGAACAGTTTATGATGGAATTCATTGATCGAGCCCATGCATTTCTCTGGGAGGGCTATTTCAGTTGGCCTCAGAATGTACACAATCAGATTTCAAAAAGAGAAGAAGGGCCTGAATTCTCATTGCTGACTGCTTTACATTTATTGAAGCCCTTTCTGCAATGTGTTTCTGCAGGGCAGGATTACTCCTTAAATGACCAGTGCAGAATTTTCAACTGAGCAGCAGCATTATCTTTCTTTCAAAGATACCACATTAGATGTTAATCATACCTTTCAGAACTATTGAACAAATATTACACAAAAAATCTGTGGTAACTAAAGCAACTAAAACATTGGAAGTAAAGAGATCAGATGTCATATTCCATCCCTGTGTGTCCCCAGGATTTTACTGAGTATATTCACAGTGACAGAACTAGTTTTACTTCAGTCCTGGCGTTCCAGCTTGGGGCTTTGGTGCATAGAATTAGACATACCACATGATTTCCCTCCCTCCTCTCTCTTATGGAGCAAGTAGTGCAGGCAAAGTGCGGGGAGAGAGGTGAAGGGCAGTTGTGTCAGAAAATGCCTGAAAATTGTCTGCAACAATTGCACATTGTGCATTCCAGTCATGATACATATTTTGTGATTTGAAGCAGGGAGCATATTACTGCAACAGGAAAAAAAAAACATTGAGGGAGGATGTGAAAATCATGTGGTAGAAATGAGAAGCAAACACTTACTTTACCACAGAAAAGCTGGTGGCATAAAAGCCCTTCATCGACAAACAATAAATTCTCAAATATCTTTGTTGCTTTTCTATTTCCATCATTGTCAAGACCTTACATCCCAGAAAAAATAAATAACGTAGGCATTGCCCAGCCTGATATTTTGGTTTTAAGGCCAAGTTGTTTTCTTTTTGATGTGGTAAAATCGCCTAGAGGTTATTTTTCTTCATCCTTTCTAGCTTGCTTGTTTATTTTGTAACTGATGTTTTATCATGTTGGTTTCACATGTTGAATTTTGTTTGAAAAATGTCTTCACTCCAAAGCTAACCTCAATTTTCAATTTTATGTGAACATGTATTCAGATAAAAAGTCCAATGTGTGAAGTTAACCTACTGTGTGTGAAACTGGACTTTATATCTCATTTGAAAATGAAAATTAGGTCTTAGATCCTCCAACGCCTATGAAACTACCAAAGGAAATATATTACATTAAGAGGGGAAAAAAATCTATAGACTAGTCCAAGAACCATTGTTATTCTGTACATTCATAAGAATGGACTTTCAGAAGCAAAACTCCAGATTTACTTGATAGGTTGTCTGAGCATTTTTATGTATTATTAACAGAGAACAATAGAGATGGTCAGAGATCAAAGAGGTCAAGCAGTATGTGCCCCACAGCCATTGTAAGACTGTTCCAGGGAGAGAATGCTCTGCACTATGTCCAGTATACTTTTCAGCGTCTCCAGTGATGGGTCATCTGTGTTCCCTCCAGGGGACAGTTTCCCCGATCCCACTGTTGCTCTGTGTTCCTCGGAAATGTATAGAATGCAGTGTTGGCCCTGATATGCTCTTTTCTCAGCATTGCCCCATTACCCTTAGTTATAAATCCTGGCAATTGTACTAAATTGTTGCCTGACATTGGATACTGTTTTGCGTGTAGTGCAGTAAAATATTAATATGCGCTTGAATATACTTTGCCTAGTAGCAAATATGGAAAATTTTGGCAGAGCTTGGAAATACTAGTTTCAGGGGCCTAAATCCAGTCATTAGCCCCAGCTACAGTAAACATGTTGAATCAGTGCAACTTAGCAATTGGATATGTTGGCTTATCAGGTTTCCGTAGACCGTATGGGTCTATTCTCTTTGGATGAAAGCCAGGGTGATGTCATGGTTTGAGTGTTAGGGCCTTTCCACACTGCACTGTTATAGTGCTATTATTCCACTTTCAACATCCCATGGAATTCTGGGATCTGTAGTTTACTGAGGCCAAAGAGCTCTCTGGCTGAGAATTCTAAGTACTCCTCCCTAAACTGCAACTCCAGGATTCCATAGGATATTAAAAGTGGAATAATAGCACTATGACAGTCTAGGGTGGAAATAGCCTTAGATGCCAGGAGGACAGGGTTCAAATCTCTGCTCTTTATGGACACCCACTGGGTGATCTTGAGCAAGTCATACCCTGTTAGCCTCAGAGGAACACAACGGCAATCCCCTTCTGAACAAATCTTGCCAAGAAAATCCCTTAATAGATTTGCCTTAGGGTTAGCATAAATCAGAAATGCCTTAAAGGCACATAACAACTCATTTAGAGTTAAAAAATGGATTTAAGGCTTGGACTATATATGTAACATTTACGTAGGAGCGAATTGTTTTTAATTTTTTTTTAAAGAAAAGATTTAAGTTTTGAGAAGAATTGAAAAAATGCTATATTAGCACCCTTTAAAGATTGAAAGTCGCTTGGCTACTTAGAAAAGTAAACTGGATTATGTACAATTTGGTTTAGTATAAAATCATCATGGTTTATATAAAAGTAAAGTTTATTAAGAAAATAACTACAAATTGAATTTGTTTCTTTATATATATATATATATGTATGTATATGTATATACGTATGTATATGTATATATACACACACACACACATATATATACACACACGCATGCATGCGCACACACATACATACATATATTTCTTACAAATGAGCTACAAAGTCCTTAATGGTAAGGAACATTTGAACTATACAGAACTTCTTCAGTTCTGGAACTGTATATGAACGAAGGAAATAGAAATTCAATTTTAAAAAAAGAAGAAACCATCAGCATTAGTGAAATAAAGAAAAGTATTCTATTCTGTTACCAGCTTGCCAGTACAATTTGCCAGTTTTGGGTCCTGAAGCTTTGGGTGTTAATATTAAAAGTATTAAAGTTAGAAGTAATTATATACTAGTTAATGGTTGGTGACTTTATAGGGTTAAGAGTGGTAGTCCTGTCTAGAAAAAAAATGTGTTTCACTCCTCTCTGGGCATTGTGCCCAATGACTTTAAACTGATAACAATAGCATAAATGAATGCAGAATCCCAGTGTTTTACAGAGGGAGAAAAAAAAGAATGTCCAGGTGCAAATTACCTGAATTATGCTTGGTGGCAGACAGCCTAATAGAGCTAGTAGCCTTTAATTCTGAATTCTCTTTAAGTGCAGTAAATGGATTAAATAATAAACAGTAAAAGTCCAGTAGATGGATTGCTGAAAATCAGACAAGGAGGCATCAGCCCAGACTATAAAACTGACCTCAGGCCATTTAGAAGCCAACAGTCCATGACAACTTCTGATGGTTTAATGTGGCTGCATCTTATGGGTGTCTCTTAGATCCTTATCATGCTACACTGTCACAGTGTTATTGTCATGCATGCCTCAGTCCCAGGATCCAGGTGCAGACACAGGTAGGACTCTTCCCACAATGCACAGACATGAACAAGGCAACTTATTGTAGCCCAGCATAGACAAGAAAGAGAGGGCCTACAAGACACTCAGAGCACTATATAGGAAAGACCCATTAATCAGGCAACAGCTGAAGGAGGCTGCAGGCCAATAAAGATCAGAGACTAAACAAGGAGAAGTCTGTTGCAGACAACTGCCATTTCTGGTGGAAACAACATTTTCGTTTTCTGATCCTTGGCTTGTGTTCCTGAAGGACCTTGAACCTTGTTTTTTGTGCTAAGCCTGCTGCTGGATACTTCCTTGAGCTGACACTCTGAATTTATTGCTGATCTGGACTGCTGGAACAATGATGGTGATTGTTTGGCTGATAAGCTTTGGTAAACCTTGACTGTGGCTGCTACTATAGACTCTGTTTAAGGACTGTGAACCTTGGCTGGAGGTTGCCATGATAATTAAAGTAGAACACAGCACTATAACAGTGTAGTGTGTTAGGGATATTAGACTGTGCACAACATCTTAGAATTCTGGTCAGCAGCTATTAGCATTCCTCCCTAGGGAAAGGGCTATAGTTATGCTGTATTAATATAGGATATTTTCTTTGATATAATAAGATATACAATATTGCTCAACTGTGTCATGTGATGAACATACTTGTGGGACATATAAATTGTCTTTAGAGACAATAGAGGCAATGTTGTTAAGATGAGAAACATCTAGATGAGAATGTGAGGTCTAGATGAGAATGAATTAAGACAATGGCAATGTAAAATCTATAAAAGAATATATTTAGATGCCATAAGTCCTCTATAAGAATGTCTAGGTCTCTAGAAAATAAAATCTCCATGTGGGATAATATCTTCCTTCTGGAAGGTATACATGTATACAAATGTTTATTTAATATATAATGAGAAAGATTATAAAGCCACCTGCTTAGACTCTCATCATAAAATATCCTGAAATTTCAGAATCTCAAGGAGAATGTAGATGTTAACTTGCCTACTGGATGTTATTGTTGTTGTTATATATATTTATATGCTGCCGTTCTCACAAAACTGGCACTCAAGACAGCTCCTAATTCTGAAAAACAATACGACTAAAAACATACAAAAAGGTGAACTAGGGATTAAAACTATCAAAATGATTTAAAATCCTACCCAGCCTATTTTTAAGTGACTTTAATTGTATTTTAATTGTACTTCTACTTTTAATTATGATTTTAACTATGGTATATTTGTATTTCAAATGGTTTGCATTTTAGTGTATTTTAATCATGATTTGTTTTTAATTGCATCTGTTCTGTACCCTACTTGAAGCCTGGGGGAGAGGCAGGTAACAAATTAATAATAATAATAATAATAATAATAATAATAATAATAATAATAATAATAATAATAATTATTATTATTATTATTATTTAAAAACTTAAACTTAACACTTTTAAAAAGATAAAATACTATTAAAAAAAACAAAAAACCCTTAAAATACTTCAGTCTAAAACAATAGAGTACTCTTAGCTGATTCTTTAAAAATTTTCTGTTTTAAAAGCCTGCTGGAATAAAAAGGTCTTTTCCTGTTGATGGAAAGACAGTAGAGAGAAGTGGCCTCCCTGGGAAGTGAATCCCAGAGTCTGGGCGGTCACTTAGAAGGCTCTCTCTTGCGTCCTCACCAATTGTGCTTCTGATGCTAAAGGGACTGAGAGAAGGTCATCTCCTGATGGTCTCAGGATCCAGCCAGGTTCATCTAAAGGAGTCATGTTCTGCCAGTTAGCCCAGACCTGAGCCATATAGGGCATATAGGTCATAACCAGCACTTTGAATTGGTCCCAAAAACAAACTGGCAGCCAGTAGTGCTGTTTTAATAGGGGAGCACTATGGTCCCAGTAACTGTTGTCTGTAAGCTGGCAAATTCAGGTGACCCAAATGGGGAACAAGAAAAAGAATCCAAGTTTAACTGACAAAAGGCAAAGAAACCTCAGGGCCTCAACTAATAGACAGAGGTGGGGAAACCATGCTTATTTAATCTCTTCTAATCCTCCATAGTGCAAACCAGACATATAGTACTCATTCCTGTAAAAAGAACTGAGAAAAGGAAATCAAGATGAGGAATTTGCAATGATATGAACTATTGGACAAAACTTACATAACAGTCTACCTGCTACGTAATTTTTTGAGAAATAGTGTTAGGGAAGGAGATCCAGGGCCACTTTTTTCTTAGATACTTTATTTATAATTCTAAAAGATCCCACAATCTTGTTATATTTTTCTGCAGGAAAAAAAACCTTGCCCACCCACCCCCCCAAAAAAGGAGAAGATCCCCATTTTCTGATGGATTTTTCAATTTTTTCCCCCTAGGCCTTCACATCTTTATCTTGGATGAATCTTACAGAATACTTAGCCAGAAGCTAGCCAGTGGCCATGCTGGCTGAGGGCTTCTGGGAACTGTACTCTGATAAAGTAACTTCTTTAGATTCTGCCCTCAGTAGTGAGTACATGTTGTGTGTGTTAATCAGGGGTTTGCACTCATTGCAAAGGTGTGGTTACCCCTCATATCTGGGCCAAATGGTTGGAACCAAGGGAAGCTGAGATGTTCTCAGTCATAGTTGGCCTGTGGTGTGGCTGGGAAACCATATGACTGCCCTGGAGTCCGGGCTGCGTGAGTCAGTCAACCAGTTTCAGGGGCAAGGCTTAAGAATGGAATGAAAGGGGCTGCTCTAGCCATTACAATTGCCAGTATCCCTTGTATGTGCCCTTGACGTACAGCAGTCATCACTAAGTTATAGACAGAAGTCAGCTGACACATTTTGGGACTGGGGACAATTTTGTCACCAAATCAGCAATTGGATTAAGCATTGTGGTGCTTTTATCATTTCCATAGCATTGTTCTTTGTGGTGTCTTCAATCAATCTTTTGGCAGATTTGTTATCAGTTTCTGGAAAGATCTGAAAGCGCTGGACAGGGGTGCAAGTGAGATAAGCAGCAACCTCCCTGCTTCTCATTCAAAATATCCATAAATTGGGGGATGGACAGCTATGGGTCCTACATCCTTCATGGGCTGCAGTTCCCATGATTCCTCACCATTGGCTATGTGAAGGATGTAAGTCGCAGAACACCTCCTAGCCCCACCTTTAGGAATATGGAGCATCGTTTCATGGTCTGACCTAGCTTGGGAGGGTGGCATGTCTGACACACACCCAGGGCACGGTGACTTCCCATACACTGTAGTAGGCCTGAATTCACCTTTTCCATGGTAATGTTCTCCACTGCCCAGACTGGGTAGTTTCATTGCTCAGCAGTCAATCTGTCCAGTGTCTGAAACCTTGCCCTTGTAACATGCTGTGTTATGTAACCTGCAATCAACAAAAATTGTGGCCATTTTAAACCCATTATCTGTCTTCAAAAAAATTTCACCCTCCTGTTCCTTCCCTGCTGTGAGCTATGGGCATGACTGAAGCCATGGGGAAAACATCTCTCCCATTTCTGTACTATTTTTTCCAGCCAGACCTATGAAACAGCTGTACCTGTTGCATTTAGTTTCTGTGTGTATTAGATGCAAAATGAATTTATTTCTTGGTTCTTTTCCTTCTTTCTAGTTGGGTTTGGTTTGCTTGTTTTAAGTTTTCTCTCTCCTTACCATTGCTCCAGCTTCCTTCCCACTCTCTGGGAGTTTACTGCAGTTTGTCTGTTTCAGGAGGTACTGGGAAGGGAAAGGCAGAAAGTATTCCAGCTGGGTCCCCCAAATGGATTCCATAAAGAGCAATTAGACCAGACCTTCTCCGCTATGTGTATGTGGCATGGCAGCATGCATAGCAATTCTTTATTTAAGACTGCTTTGTGATTTCTAGAACTGAACTCCCACTGTTCCACATTGTAGTGCATGAGTTTTGTTGCTGAATTTAGTGTAAAGCCTCTTTAAGAGACTATTGATTTCCCTAACCACCCACCTTCCCCACACACACCATGTGATTCCCCCCCCCCAAAAGAAACATATTTATTAAACCAGAAAGACAAAGATTTCAGTAAACCTTTATCTGAAGCCTGCCTAGCATTTCACTCTTTTGGACTGTCTTTTTGGAGATCACACACATGCGCTTGTTCTATGTGCCTCTCTGTATTCACATAGGACACAATCCACTGGCATCTTTTGCTGTGCAGACCACATTGATAAAATAGGCAGCTGCTGAAGAGTATTGTACTTTGATGCAGCTCCCACATTTGTGTCGCAGGACACCACTGTTGGTCACTTGCTGTGCATGGGAACTGACAGGCAACCTGTAAAGCCCTCAAATCCACTCCCTCTCACCCTCCCACTCCTCTGTGTGATCAGCAAAATCCACCTGTCTGTAATGAAATAAACAAACTGCAACAGGAGTGAGGAGAATGAACAGCCACTTCTGAGTGCCCATGGAGATTGTTCTGAAGGAAGTAGACACATGAATAAGAAGGAAGGGAGGACAATGGGAAGAAGGAGGAGTTTGGGAGCCACTGAGAACAAGACCGCCCTAAAATCTGGAACCCACCCTAGCAGCTCCCATTCACTTTGAATGGGTGTGTACAGGAGACCTTCTAAGAGAACTGTGGCCACCAAGAGGTTCATGTGCATGTTCATTTGTTGATCAGTGTAATGCATGTATTATATACTTTATTTTGTAAGTGCATTCATGACATGAACACATCTCATTGTTTAATATCGCACTTGCTGCAAGGGGATTTTTTTCCCTGAAAAAGATTGCCACTTGCACTGTGGGCATTTTCTCCCATGCAGGCAGAAATAAAGATAGCATATTGGATAAAATGATTATTATGAAGTACTAAGAAAAATGTGACCTGGGGAGGCACCTGATGGATTAGTTTTTGAGCATGTCAGCACACTGGGAAACAGAGATGAATTTTTAGCATTCTATAAGGAAAAGAGAGACAAGTCATCTACATCTTAGGCAAGCTAAAAGAATTTGTATACGTGATTAATTAAGTTTTTAAAAAAAAACTGTCCTTAGTGGGAATCAGAGACAGTTTTCTTTTTGTTTCTTTATTTCCCACCCTTTAGTTTTACTACTCCTGGGGCAGCTAGCAATCACATAAAAACAATAACATTATAAATTGGACAATTAGAAGAGTAAAATTGTATCTGATAAAAGCAACAAAAGAATGGAGAAATTACTGCAATGGGATAAAATGTAACGAATAGATATGGCCTCTGTTAATGAAAAGGGTTTACCTGGTACTCAAGGGTTCACAGGTTGATTTACTAGCCAGCCTTTATTTGTAATTGCCACCAGTATCTGGCATGCATGGAAGACTTGGGGGGGAAAGGCAGACTCCTCACTCATTTGTATGTATGCTGTTGTTGTGCACCTTCAGTCATTTTTGGCTTATGGCAACCCTAAGACAAATCTATCAAGGAAATTTCTTGGCTGGATTTGTTGTAGAGAGAGTTTGCCTTTGCCTCTCTGTGAGACTGACTTGCCCAGAGTCAGCCATTGGTTTTTCACAGCCAACAAGCAGTGATTTAAACCCTGGTCTCTCAAAGTCATACTTACACTCCAGCCAGTACAACATACTGACTCTCCTCATTTGTATGATGTAAGGAAAAGGTAAGGTACAATAGGAGTCTCCCTTGCTGCTCAGAAGGTACTAGCTGCTTTCCTGTTCAAAAGTTGCAGTGAAAAGGAAGCCTCAAGGCCAGGGATCTTTGAATTCCTGCTGAGTGTCCTGCTTGCCAGAGGCCTGGCACATTTATCACTGGCAAAGGGACAAATGCATTTTTGTAAATAAATAGGAACCAATTGCATTATTGCAGGATTTTTTTCCCCAGAGGCCACTGTGTTGATGGGAGAAGTTTGGGTGTATAAACAAAGCTTTCACCTGTTAAAAGAAATAGTAGCCAGTAATTTTTGTAGATTTTAGTTGATGAAAATCAATTAAATTTACATGTAATCAAAAATAATAGCAACATCTATGTGTTGTAGGAGGCAAGAGTGTTCACTGCAGTGGAAAGGAAAGGAACAATTGTTCTTTCCAAATTATGCTTTCAATCTCTCATTTAAAAAAAAATATAATATATAAGCACCTAGTTAGAGCATTTTTAAAATTAATTGAAATATTTTCTAACATCTAATTTTACCAGAGAATGGATCAAATCCTGCAACCTTATTAATGATTGTGTCAAACTCATTTCTGTGCTTTTCAACTGGTTAATTCAGCTCTTGTAGAAGAGTATAATATCAAATCCATGATTAACAATACTCCAGAAATAATTGTTTCTAGTATTAAAAGTGCAGCCAAATGTGACATCCTCCAGATGTGTTGGATTACAGCCTCCACCATTCTGAGCCAAGAATGTTGTGAAGTGTAGTGCAACACATCAAGAAGCCACCTAGTTGGGGAAGGCTGATTTAGAGCTGTCAAAGATCAGTATTGATCAGTAAAGATCAGACTTTAAAGAAATGAAACACTTGAGTCTTCCTAGTCACGCAGATAGTTAGTGATGGCAAAACCTCTAATGTAATTTCTAGCAACAAATGAGACACCAGCCTTTGGACATAGAGACAACCAGATCCGTGATAAGTCGAGACAAAAACATAAAATGTAATGTGTCCATAATACCATGTGGAAAGGAGCTAAATATAATATGATGCCTGAATTCAAACCCCATCGCCATGCAAAATCCAAAGGTGGAACTTCTGAGCAGATATATATTGCTGCATTTACTGTTTCAATCAAATGACACCCAGTAATTCTCGTTACCCCTCTGTTTTCTATCAGGAATACATAGTGCTGTATCCTGAACTAACCTCCTTGTTAATTGCTCTGTGGTGATATAAGGCCACTCCCCCAATTGCCTAACTGCTGTTTGCTAATACTCTCCTCTGGAGCTTGTTGGTAATAACAGGCTGTCAACTCAAATGATCATATTCAAAGTTCACACAAGATAAATGACAGTTGCCAGTGTCACCAAGAATTGCCAGTTCAAGACACGCATGCAAATAACAATTCATCCATGAAAATTCCAGCCTGGGAGATCAATGACTAAGTGAACTGGTTTGACTTTCCGAGCACATGACATTTAACATTGTTTATTAGGGATAAGATTCTGATTTCGCTCTTGTCTTTTGATTAGGGAAGAATCATGCTTGTGCATTTTAAAAAATACATAGCATTTTTTTTCAAGAAAAGGGGGAATGCTTTCATTCATATAATACCATATCTTACTTTGAAGCACTGCATGATGTTCTTAATAGGATCCACTTGGATGGGTTCCTTTGTGCATCGCTTTTTGAAGAACTCTTCTCCTAAGCACTAAGTAAAATTGATTTTCAAGTGGAACAATCTCTTATAATTGTAGCCCAAATGTCTTGTGGTTGTTGTAATGAATTTTGAACTGTGACAAGTCCTACCTGATGGCCACAACTGGACTTCCAAGGATTATTTTAATATGATTTCAGGAGCGTTGCTGGATCCAATGATTTGAGCTTATCTATGAATTTTTCTGTTTTTCTAACTAAGGAGATAATCAGGAGAAATGGCCTAAAATGCTGACTGGCCCAGTCTTTCGTCCTTGTTTCCTGCTCCTGCTCCAGATGCTGGCTGCTCTATAAGCCCATTGGGTCAGGTTCTTTGCTTGGTATGAATAAACTCCATTAACCTGTCTGTTAACCACTTCCTGATTTTCTTCTTTCCACCTTGTTTCAGCAGCTGATCTGGTGTTAGTTTTCTTACCAAGTAGGAGAGCTCCTGATGCTTTTTTTTTTTTTTGAAAAAAAGATTTCGCAGAACCACTGACACACAGAGCTCAACATATTAAAAAAAAAGTTACTTTGAGCATGCTAGCAAGGTGACCTTGTATGTTTTCAACACAAAAAGGAACTTTTCCCAGTTGCTGGTATGGCTCCATGTTAGTAAATCCACTGTCTATTTGCATATGAATGTATAAGGGTAGAAAGGAGGGATTATGTTTTTCTACCAAACCCTAAATCAAGGTCTAAGGAACACTGTACGTATGTAACACTGGTCACTCTTTGAGGGATTCTACGGATTGTAATTACACAAAAGTGAGGAAAAAAGGGGAAACAAATGAGAAGGATGCATATTGGTTACTCTGAATGTGGAGTTTGTGATGCTCCTAAGAATTCTTTTAATATTTTAGGAGTGTCTGTAAAACCTCCTACCAGAAAGTTCTGCTAACAGAGCCACCAGCATGTTGTTGACATGTTATTGCAGAACTTTAAAGTGTTCAGCTTCTCAAAAGAGCTTATAGTTACACAACAGTTAACAACTACTTCAAAAGGGATGACAAACATGGTTGTTGTTGCTATTTGCAATCAAGTCAATTTTGACTGAAGGTGATCCAATAAATGAGAAATCTTCCCGATCCCGATCTTCAACTGCCCTGTTCAGGTTTTCCAAATTCAGGGCCGAGGCTTCCTTAATTGAATCAATCCACTTGTAGTATTGTGTTCCTCTTTTGCTATTGCCTCCCACTTTGCTGAGGATTATAATTTTTTCCCAATGAGTCATATCCTCTCGTGATATGTCCAAAGTACGACATCCTCAGTTTAGTCATCTTTACTTCTAGGGACAGTTCAAGCTTGGTTTGCTCTAAAACCTATTTATTTATCTTTTTAGTAGTGCATATTATCTGTAGAGCTCTTCTTGAGCACCACATTTCAAATGAGCTGATGTTTCTTCTTTCCAACTTTCTTTGGTATCCAGCTTTCATCAACAAAACACAGATGTCAGAAATAAGGTGCTGTAGACAATTCTGACTTTACTTTGCAAACTTCTAGAATCATAGCCCTAGAGCTGTAGCAGTTCAGATTTCCATTATCAGCCTTTGTTCAGCAGGCACACAGACTGTGTCAGGGAGTAGTAAAATGGGCCTAAATACTCTGAAAGCACGAGATCTTATCTAATCTTAGAAGTTAAGCAAGGTCAGTCCTGTTTAGTAGTTGGATGGGAGGCCACCATTGAATACGGGGTGCTGTAGGCTATATTTCAGAGGAAGGAACTGGCACAACCACCTCTGAGTATTCCTTGCCCAAGAAAACCCTATGAAATTCATAAGATTGCCATTTGAAGTCACATAAACACAGAGAGAGTGGATCTGTACACCAAAGTGTTGGTTTGTGGATCAGCAATGCTTGTTGAGATCTAATAGCTTAGCAGTCAGGGTTACTGTGGGCCAGTGAAGGTGTCAGCCTCACTTAACAAATTCCATTACTGAGAAAGCTTTTCTTTTTTAAAAAAAAGTACCAGTGAAAATGCATGTAGCAACAGCTACTTCAGTTTATTGATACCCCTCCTTTTTCTCACTGCTTTGGAATCTGTGTCACACAAGAAAGAATTGAGATGAGCCACTAAGCTTTTTGTGAATTCTGATCTTTTAAGTTTTAAACAATAGTAACCAAAACAAACAAATGCATACATATCAGGACTGGGCTGCAAGTAATACAGTGCACCCTCGGTATATGCGAGGGTTCTGCTCCAGCAACCCCTGCAAATACCAACATTCATCAATCCTTGTATCTCATTATATTTAATGACGGCGATATGCATGTGGATGCTTCAGCATATCCACATACATGTTGCCATTATTTTAGATAATAGAGATACGATGCTTTGCATGAATTGGAAATCATGCATGTGGATGTTACAGGTAAGGAAGGCCCACTGTGGTTTGTACTGAGCCAGGAGTTACAGGATGAAGCTTGTAGCCAGAATCAAATAAGAATCAAAGGCCAAGAGCCAGAACTGAGAAGTCAGCCAAAAATCAGTACCAAAAAGCCAATCTTTTGCCTGTAAGCAAATACATAGTCATAGAATAATTTACTATGTCTGTGTCAGTGAACTGGAAGGGGTCCCATGGACCATCTAGTCCAACCCCCTGCACAACGCAAGGACTTCAGCCAAAGCATTCCCAGCAGGTAGCTGTCCAGTCTCTTTCTGAAGATGCCCAAAGAAGGAGACCTCAGCATCTCTCTAGATAATTGGTTGCATTCGTGTCACCCTTGGTCTTCTTTTCACTAAGCTTAATGTGCCCAGCTCCTTCAGCCTCTCATTATAGATTTTGTTTTCCATACTTCTTATCATCCTTGTTGCCCTCCCCTGAACATGCTTCAACTTGTTTATACACTTCCTATAATGAGGCACTTGGAAATGAAAGCAGCACTCCAGATGAGGCCAGACCAGCACAGAATATAGTGGGACTATTACTTCCCTCAACATGGAAATTATGCTTCTATTAATGCAGGATAAAATAGCATTCAGTTTCTTTGCTGCAGCATCACAGTGCTGGCTCATGTTCAGTTGATGATCAACAATAATCCCAAAGTCCTTCTTGCATGTTCAGTACTGCTGAGACATGTATCCCCCATCCTATACTTGTGCATTAGGTTTTTGTAGTTTATATAAGAATTTTGCATTTGTTTGTATTGAATTCTGTTCCTGTCTTCCAATGTGTTATCCATCCCTCCCAGTTTTGTGTCATGTGCAAACTTGATAAGGAGTCCCTCCAGTCTCTCATCTGAGTAACTGATAAAAATGCTGAAGAGTAATGGCCCTAAGATAGAACCCTTAGGCACTGCACTTGAAACTCCTTCCAATTTGCAATGCAGTCATTGACAGCAACTCTTTGAGCTTGGTTTTCCAACCAATTATGGATTCATCTGACAGCACTCCTATCTATTCCACATTTAATCCATTTTCTAATCAAAATATTATGGGGACCTTGTCAGATGCTTTGCTGAGATCCAGATAAATGACTTGCGCAGCATTCCTACCATATACTAAACTAGTAACCTGTTCAATAAAAAGATAGGAGATTAGTTTGGCAATATTTGTTATTGATAAACTCATGCTAGCTTCTACTAATTACTGCATTGTCATCGAGATACTTGTGGACAGACTTCTGTATAACCTAATATTTTTCCTGCTATTGAGGTCAGACTGACTGGTGTGCAGTTTTTTGGACCTTCTTTCTGGTCTTTTTGAAGAGAGGGACAATGCTTGTCCTTCTCCAGTCTTTTGGTGCCACTGCTATTCATGAAGATTTCTCATAAAATGATGGCAAGTAATTCAGAGAGTACATCAGAAACTTTCTTCAGTAGTCTGGGATGCAGTTCATCAGGCCCTGCAGATCTGAACTTGTTTAGAGTAATTAGGTGATTCCTGACTAATTCCTAACATTTTTACTTAAAACAGGCATTTGATGGTTGAGGGGTTGCCAGGAATCTTTTTGTTGTGTGTGTGTGTGTGTACGTTCTGTATTTTTATCTTTAAAATGTTGTTTTTAAAATGATTTTACATCTTTTACCATGTTTTTGCATCTTCATTAATGGTACAAAGCAGTGATGCTGGTCAGGTGAGGTTCACAAATTCAATGTTGGCAAGGGGAAAGGGGGAACCACAAAATGCATGCCTGGGTGCTGTCTGCCATGCTTTATCCTTGGATGAAGGAGGAGATTAGGAGTGCCAGGAGCATGGGCCTCATCTAGAGCCAAATGAGGCTGGAACCCTGTCATGATGGAAGCAGAGCCCAGACCATTCCAGACAGCACTGGTAGATTCAGAGAAGCAGGATGGGAAGCTCTGCATCCTATCGTATGCCAACAGCTGACGCACGAGGAACAAAGTTGCATTGTGGCTTACACCGAGTTCAGTGTGGTTTACTCCCAAGTCTTGCAGTCTTAAGCCTTTTTGGTTTCAAGTGAGAGAGATCTAAACATGCCCTTAAATCTCTTATTGAAAGTAATGGGGTTTAAAATTGTGATTTTAGTGAGACTTATAGTTCAGTAACAAGTCTGGAGATTTAATATGCAAGGTTTTCTCTCTCATAACCCATAAATAAGAGTGAGATCTAGATGCCACTGTGTTAGGACAGTTTTTTAACAATAGCAACTGCTGCTCTGCAATGGTTGAGAGGTTAAATAGGCTGTGGAGCAGAACTGTTTTGTGGTTCAACAATAATTAATCAGCACATCATGGTGCCATCTGAATTTTTTGCAACAAGACTTTGAAACAGAAATCATGAACAGCTCATCCCCCCTCCCACCCAAAATACCTCCTTTTAACTCAACAATACAGAATGTTCAACATTTGGTAGTACTGTCATCAGACTTTGAAGAAGTTACTTTTTTTTACTAGAGTTCCCAGAATCCAGCAGATAGAATGAGCAGTAATCTCATTATATCTGCAGGGAGAGAAAAGGTGAATGTCAGGCATTGCTATGATAGATTTTCCATCCAAACAAGTGATTTTTGAAGAAAGTGGAGGGAGAATTGGCTGGTAGTTCTTGTTTAGTTATATAAGTTTTAAAATCTCTTTGGCAGTCTATTTCTGAATAAAGAGTCATTTGTGAAAAATTACCCAGAAATAGCAAGACGGGTAATGAAAACCTTTTGTGGTGCCAGTCCGCCCCTAACAAATGAAACGTGCAAGGAGTAGGTTTGTGGAACAATTGGCAATGAGGAGAAAGGAGGGGTCAGAAATATTCAGGGTGTGGCTTCTGGCACATAAGTGGCAGCACCTGTGCAGCGTGTGCCCTTTAAGAAAAGTAATAACTGTAATAAACAGGGACTCAAGTGGGGCCAGGAGGAACAGGGAGCCTGATTGGCACTTGCCAACAAGGGAAGCTGCCACTCAGCAACTGAGCCTGAATAAAAAGGCTTCTCTGGACATCTGGTTTTCCATAGGACATAACAGCTGTAGAGTTAGCAGTGGGGCAAAAAAAAAAGCATTCATTGCTTTTAAGTATTGTATAATGAAAGCTCAGGCATGGGAGCCATCCCTAAGCTTTTAGCTCACAGCCAGCTCCCATGCACTCCTTTGACTGGCCTCTTATTATAAAGGCAGATTTTCAGTCACAGGAGCACAGAGAGTGGGATGGGGTGGTGCTCATAGTTTCATTCTCTGTGTTCTGCAGCAAATTCTTTGACAAGTAAATGTGGCCCTTTGCCCCCAGTGGTTCTTCCAGAGGTTAGACAGGTTCATATAGTTGCCAGGCAAGGGCCGCATGCTCTTCCTTTCATCCTCTTGCATAAGAACACAGGAGCAGTCAGTGGCTTCTGTGTCAGGGAAGAGGGCCCTTTCACGCTACCCATTTATAGCACTGTGATTCCACTTTACCTGCCATAGCTGTATCCTCTAGAATCCTGGGATTGGTAGTTAGTGAACACCAGAAATCTCTGGATGAGTATTCTCAATACCCCTCCTGAAACTGTCAGTCACACGGTTCCATAGGATGGAACCATGGCAGTTAAAGTGGAATAATAGTGCTACAAATGAGTAGTTGAAAGGGCTTCAGCACTCAAACTCTCCATAGAAGGCTCGCCAAGGAACTGAGTTAGTTAACGACTGGCCAGGATGACAAAGTAGGTGCCAAGTCCACATTAGTTTTCCTTTATTGGCATAAAGGACTAGTTCCAATTTTCTGTTCCACTGATGTGAGACCCCTGGGCCATTCACACACTACAAGTCTTATCATTTTCAATTGAATTAAGCCTTCTAATACACCAGGGGGCATCTTGTGTTCCATGTGCCACGGGGAGCTCCCTTGAGCTTCTATGGAACTTTAAAAAAAAAAACATTGTGTATATTCAATGAGGAAAGGAAAAAATGCAATGAAAAAGTCACTATCAATATAGTCAATATCATATCGATTAAGGTCAGTTCAAGTACACTGAAGTACATTTATTTAAATAATCGTTAAGTCTGAATGGGAGATTTTATTTGCTAATAATAAGGTTAAGTTTAATAATAATGAATGGTGAACTGATTATTTTTAAGTTAATTTCAGCTAATTTCCATCTCTTCTGTGTATATGTCACTATTTTAATACATTATAACTTTTAAAAATCCTTTTTAAAATTCTCAAAAGCATAACATGGAAATAGGTGGGCTTTTGAGCATTTGAACAACCTGAAAATTGGCCTCCACCCCCACAGCAATTGCCCATCGCTGCAGTATGCCTAATGATTGACCTCTCAGGGTCCTGAAGAGGAACGGCAGCACCCAGAAAGCACTGGAAGAACAATACAGTAGCTTCCACTAAGGTAAGGAAGCTTTGCTCAAAAGACCTGATGCACCTTGTACCATTTTGTACCCAAATTCCATGGTGGACAAACTAAACCTTTTCAGTGTGGACCTAGACACTTCTATCTTCTCTTTGTATTAGGAGGAAAATCTCCACCCCCTGTGAACTGAGTCCTTAAGAAATAATTAATTTGGTTAGAGAAACTGAGAGAATAGGGGTGTCCTGGTCAGCAAGAAAGTTTCTTCCCTTTCTAGTTTTGCTACAATGTTTTTTTTTAACCGAGAACTAGTTTGCAGCATTAAACAGAGCCCAGGTTTTAGGGTTCTAGTTCCCAGTTTGTCAGTGGCTATGTTCTTCCCCATCACAGCCTTTTTCTTTGGTGTCTACAAATAGCAATCAGGAGCTTCTTCTCTGAAAGCTTGAGTACTTTTATCTCTTGGTAACGCATAAGGAACCAAGCAGGTATACTCTGGTGTCCCGGCCCTCCATCAGATGACTTGAGGAAGAACCCTACTTCTCTGAGCTGTATGCAGGATTGGGCCCACTTGAGGGTAGGAGAAGATAGTGAAGAGGATGGGGAACTCACCATAGACATGGTCCTTGAAATCCTACAGTGTCCTGGTGACACTGACCACAGGTACTTTTGGGGAAGGATGCAAAATTATGTAAAAGTACAATTTAAAAGTCACATTCAGCTGAATATGTGTTACTTCATGGTGAACTGCCAGAAATATCCTTTCTGTGGGTGTGTGTGTGTGTATGTGTGTGTGTGCACCAGCGAATATTGGTGAAATAGTCACATAAGGAATAATAAAACATCTCAGGAAACTCAACTGGGCAACTGGGCTTGTAATTGTCTTTGTCACTACCTGCATCCAGTCTAAGGAAAGATAGGAATGCAGTCTTACTAATGGCCAGCCGTTGTTTTAACAATTACTAATGAGTTGCAGTTAGAATTGTTAGTTGTAAGAAATTATAGACTTGCCCTTAACCTAATTGTTCTTTTTCTGTTTATCTGCCTTTCCCATTCATATTGATTTAGAGGGCCTTCTTGGTTGAAAATCTCCCTCTCCTAGAAGGTTGTTGCATTTATTTCTAACCCTGGAAGGTTGTGTACCTGAACATGGAGACATTATAGTTGACAGAAAATCTATTTTAGAAATGTCTGAAAGGGATGAGTTATTATTTATCTTCTCTGGGGTCTTGTTCGTCTGGCCTTGTAGTATCAAGGTACCCTGTCTTTCCACACAGAAGGATGCTAAATATGGTAACAGGCATCTAGGCTGTTCAGCAATGTATGGCCTCCAGTGATAGAGATTCACAACTCATCAGATCATAACCCATTTTCAATATCATAGAAATATGCTTGATTCTGTTGCTCTCATAGTAGAATCTAGGGATATAGAGTACAATGTTATCAGCATGAACATTCCAAAGGAAACAAATCCAGCAGATATGAATGAGTGTCTTTCATTGCTTCCAATAATGTCACATGTTGAGGGAAAGCTAATTTTCGAATTGGTCTCTTACTGGGTTATACTTTTAAAAGGAGATATATGGTCCATACAAAGTTAGGCAGATTTGATTCCTGTTGTCCTCAATGGCAAACTGTTTATCTTTTGATGTAAAGTTGAAGGCTTTCACAGCCAAAATCCATAGGTTGTTGTGGGTTTTCCAGGCTTTGAGGCCGTGTTCTTTGAGGCCATGTTCTAGTGGATGTTGTTCAGATGGTCCAGAAACATGGTCAGTTCTTCTTCTCCGTGGCTCCAAATGGTGAAAGTGTCATCCACATAATGGAACCATATAGTGGGCTTTTTTGGTATGGTTTCCAAGGCTTGCTTTTCAAAGTGTTCTTGTAAAAATTTGCTATGATGGGGTTTCCATGGCGACCCCATCTCTCTGCTCATAGAACTCATTGTCCCACTGGAAGTAGCTTGTGGAAGTAGTGGACACCATTGCACTCATCAACTGAATTTTTCCCAAAGACCTTACAGCCCTCTTTCAACATTGCCTCACCTTTCACCATTCAGAGCCACGGAGAAGCATCTGAACAACAAACAGCCGAACATCCAATTTACCATGGAAAAGGAAAATGAAGAAAGACTCCATTGCTGAATGTCATGGTCATCCGCAAACCTAACCAAAAGTTGGGCCACACAGTTTACAGAAAACCTACACACATTGACAGATATCTGCACAAAAATTCCAACCATCACCCAGGACAAAAAAAGGAGCACAATAAAACTCTGGTAAACCACACAAAAAAGAATCTGTGAAGCCCACTTCCTGAAAGACAAACTGAACCATCTAAACTGGGCTCTGCAGGCCAATGGTTACTCCAATTCAGACATCAGAAGAGCCTCAAGACCCAGAAAAAACCACAGCAGTGAAGATAAGCAGCCAACGAAAGGGAATGTGTTTTTACCATACATCAGAGGGGTCACTGACCATATAGGAAAACTGATGAAGAAACATAACCTCCAAACAATCTACAGACCGAACAAGAAAATTCAACAAATGCTATGTTCGGCAAAGGACAAGAGGGATCCTCTAACTTCTGCTGGGGTTTACCTCATACCTTGCCACTGTGGGCAGGTGTACATAGGAACTACAAAACGCAGCGTCCAAACACGAATCAAAGAACATGAAAGACACTGCAGACTGATCCACCCAGAGAAATCAGCACTAGCAGAATATGTTATAAACCGACCTGGACACAGATTGCTTTTTGAAAGCACAGAAATTCTGGACCATTCTGACAACTACTATGTCAGACTACATAGAGAGGCCATTGAAATCCATAAACACATGGACAATTTCAACAGGAAAGAAGAAACTCGGAAAGTAAACAAGATTTGGCTACAGTACTGAAGAACACTAAAATCAAGACTCAAAAATATGCCAATGAACACCACCCAGACTCTGGAGGTCCCTCTACAGGGAACAATACAATGGGTAGCTAATATATTTAATGCACTGTTATGCATATCCCCTGACTAACAGTACACCCTGGGGGATATCCCATTTAACAATAGGCCATCACACAGGCCAGCTGTAACACATGCAATTGCTCCTTCCCACCCGGGGATTACACAAGTATATATATTCTGTCTCACTTCCATGCTACCAGATCCTATGAAGATGCCAGCCACAGATGCAAGCAAAACATCAGGAGAAAATACTAATAGAACATGGCCTCAAAGCACAGAAAACCCACAACAACCCATGTTTGTCTTTTGCCATGTCATAGTGTGTTTTTTCCCCTGTTTTTAAACTTGTTAAGTCATACATACTAAAAATAGCCTTATCTTTCTCTACCCAGTGGCCTCATACAATCATAGGACACAATCATAGGACACAATCACAGGACACAAGAGTTCTAAAGGACTGCAAGTGCCAACTAATCCAGCCCCCTGGCATATAAGAATACCCAACTAAAGCAGTCCTGAGGGTTGGCCATCCAAGGGCTAAGGGTCTTTCCACACTATGCTATTGTAGAGCTATTATTCCACTTTCAACATCCTGTGGAATTATGAGGGTTGTAGTTTACTGAGGCCAAAGAGCTCTCTGGTCGAGAATTCTAAAGGCTGCTCCCTAAACTGCAAAGCCCTGGATTCCATAGGATATTGAAAGTAGAATAATAGCACTATAACAGTGTAGAACAGAAAGGTCCTAAGACTCCATAGAAGTTCTCACTGCCTTCTGAGGCAGTCTGTTGCACTCTCTAACAGTTCCTGCTGTCAGGAAGTTCTATATAATGTTTAGGTTGAATCTGTTTTCCTTGTAATTTAATCCATTGATTCAATTTTAGTCTCTGGAGCTGAAGAAAACAAGCTTGGTTCATCTTCTACATGATACCCCTTCAAATATTTAAGCATCATAGGGTTAGCTTCATATGCACTTTATATAAATATATATTTGTTTCCCAAGTATTTCCAAGCAGAAGTACTTGCATATATATCACAATTTAACCTACTGCATGCTGCCAGGTGCACCCTCAAGTGTAGATGGCCAGCACTGTCTGCATTATGAATACCATGAAATCAGTCAGATGAAAATGTGTGTAGAATTTGTAGGAGGAAGACAGCTGTCAAGAATGTATTACACCAATCTGCATGCAGGAGCAGGGTGAAAGGGACGTAATGAGAACAATTTGGAATTTTGATGCTTGGATTGATGATATGTAGAGCGGCCATTCAAAATCAATTTATGCCCAACTGCGAATGTTAATAGGCAGCCATATTCAGATGTTGCTGCTTCATGGAGGGGGATGGAATGAATGGGAGGTCCATGACTTTACACTGCAAATGCATGCATGGCACCTGAGAGTAGTTCTTTTGTTACCATAACCTGTGTAACAGGGACAAATGTACTCTAACAGACATACTGCTGATAGGCAGGTCAAGCAGCAGGAGTGTAATCCTGTGAGATTACACTTGAAAACTAAAGTTCACAGTTTAGGTGTAGTACTGGTTGCAGCCAGGCTCAGATGCTCAATTTTCAGTGGTAACCAGCAGTGCATTTGCACAGTTAAAACCAGCACACTGGCTCCACCTGTTACTGGAGATGACTGATCTGGCCTGTTACGGTCCTATTATTCCACTTTCAACATCTTGTGGAATTCTGGGGTTTGTAGTTTACTGAGGCCAAAGAGCTCTCTGGCTGAGAATTCTAAACTCCCCAGGATTCCACAGGATGTTGAAAGTGGAATAATTGCACTACGACAGTTCAATGTTAGAAGAAATGTGGGATATAAAATCAAAGAACTTAAAACTAGATATCAGTACTGTCCTTTGTGTCTCAAATTTTAAAAAATGAATAGTGAGAAAGAGTGACATCTCATATCTTCCTTGTTTCCTCACATTTCCTATTGGGATTACTCACAGAAATGGATTAGAAAAGGAGTAGAAAATAGGAATTTGCAAATAGTATATCTATTTTTTTAAAAATGCAAGAATTTTAATGATGCCATAGTTGAGCCCCTTTTGGGTTCAGTCAGTCAAGCAATTACAAATCCAACTAACAGTAGCAATGTCCAGCCCACATTTTACTGGCTTCTTTGCAAGAATGTCATGGGGAACTTTGTCAAAGGCCTTACTGAAATCAAGATATGCTACATCCACAGCATATCAAGATATGCTACGTCAACAGCATTCCTTTCATCTATCAAGCTTATAACTCTATCATAAAAAGAGATAAGATTAGTCTGGCATGACTTGTTTTTAAGAAACCCATGTTGACTTTTAGTGATTACGGCATTGCTTTCTAAGTAATTACAAACTGACTGTTTAATGATCTGCTCTAGGATCTTTCCGGGTATTGATGTCAGGCTGACCGGGCGATAATTATTTGGGTCCTCTTTTTTTCCCTTTTTGAACATGGGGACAACATTTGCGCTCCTATAATCTGCTGAGACTTCTCCTGTTCTCTAAGAGTTCTCAAAGATTATTGTGAGTGGTTCTGAAATTACTTGTGCCAGTTCTTTTAATGTCCTTGGATGTATTTCATCTGGTCCTGGAGAGTGTGTGTTCCTACAGGAATTCGTGTAGATGAATTCATCTAGTGTAGCCACATATTGCCATAGGAACACATACTCAAATCACTCTCAGCAAATGGTCATCCAGCCTCTATTTAAAAACCTCCAAAGAAGGTGATTCCACCTCCACCAATCAGGCAAATGCATTTTATACACATTTCTCTTACTATGTATATTTTTCTGCATTTCTCCGACTGTGTATGCTTTTGTTTACCTTTTTTCTAATATGTGTGTTTTGTTCACTTTTCTCTTAATTCTCCTCAGGGTACACATTTTTATATGATTTTTTTAAAAAAATTGGAAAACTGTTCTGCAAAAAGTCAAACAGCTGTGAAAAGTCAAGAATAACTGTGTTCTGGTTCATATATTAGTTCAGAAATTATAAACTAGGTTGATTCAAGTAAATATTGGTACACAACACATTTCTTCCCCAGCTCTACTTGTGCTATGTCTCCGCTTGTGCTGGCACAATAACCCCAGTCAGACACTCAACCTGTATGCAGTGTATACATAAGGGAGCAAGAGGAACAGAAAACCAGCCTAGTGTAGTAGTTTTAGCACTGGGTTAGAATTACCACAAGACCAGGGTTTGAAATCGCTGTTCAGTAATGGAAATCCACTAGATGACCTTGGCCAAGTCCCACTCTCTCAGCCTTAGTACAATAGCAAACCTCCACTAAATAAATCTTTCCAAGAAAAGTCTACGATAGGGTCACCATAAGTCAGAATTGACTTGAAAGCGCCTAACCACAACAGTAAAGCAGGGATATGGCCTGCAGGCCTTGTCTGATCAATTTGCATTTAATTTATTGCCTCTACAGGCACTCTGAAGCACAGGGAGGGTCTCTGCTAGATTCTCCAGCTTCTAGCCTTTAGGACATTACCTCCTTTCAAGTGACAAGCTGGTGGCTTCCATATCAGTAAAATCCAGTGGTCTGGATTTTGGTCTCGTTTAGTTATTCAGGGAATACCATGGATATCACCTTTAAAGTTCAGGCTAAAACCCAGAGTGGATTTCCATGGCAGCAATCAGCTGCCACTACTTCCTGTGCCACCTGGGCATTCAAACAACTACTCAGGCTAATGTTCAGAGCAGTTTCAGGAACCGCTGAGTTACAACTCACTGCAATTCACCTGAGGCCTCTCTTCTTCAGCCCTGTTTCTCTACCTATTCAGCAATTCCTGATACTTCTACTGTAAGGCACTTAAAGCATGCCAACTTTTAGACTATCATTTCTATAATCCTAACTGTTAGCCATGCCTGCTGCAGTTTATGGAAGTTGTAATCTGGAACATCTAGAGGGTATCAGGTTGCCTACTATTGACTGAGTGAGAGAGATCTGATAGCATAACTCCATGCTGTGTCAACTACCATGCGTGTGCCATAAATAGTTTGCACACACTGAGATCAGTTATGAGGAAAAGCTTAATTTATCAAATCCTTTCCTTCTCTTTGAGCCAAAGAACCTCTTTCCTAATCACTTAACTGGAAAGTGATCTAGGATGAGATATTTGACCCAAAAACAGGTGGTGACAATTGTTAGTCGACTTCTCTTGCTAAAATTGTGCATAATTCTGCTGTCCGTGACAGAAATCATTCTCTAAAATCTATCCCAAATGCATGAGAGTTGTGGGAGATGAGCAGTGAAGATGGAATCATGTTCCCAGGGCTATAAAGCGTGTCATCTGAGTCCTTCCCACATGCCCACCATTTCTCTTCTTACAGAGTTAGTACCACATATCAGAGTCAGTCTTCTGTTCCCAGAGTCCTGTGTGTAGTTGAATGAAACACCAATGAAAGAAGAAATATTTCAGTACTACTCTTAGGAAAAAGGCGACCCCCTCCCTTGGATAAGCCTCAGAAGCATGAAATGCACTGCTAAATCAAGATACCTTGTTTGACATTGGCATTTCCCCCATGGGATAATATAAGGTCCATTCTGGAAAACAGAGATGTTTAGAATATGGAAAATTTCTTCGGCAGATGCCATTCTTTATCGGTGTTCAAAATCAGGCACCCTGGAGAGGCTCACATTCAGCTCCGTATGGGGCAAATGTTTCTATTTCAAATGACATAGTATTGTTTTCATTTAATTTCACAGCCACATGCTCTGTCCTTAGCTGCATGGCTTTTGAGTTTTAATAAATTCTTCCATGTCTTTTCTGCACTGCTTTTCCTTCTCCGTTTGTTCCTTTCTCTTTCTGTCCTCCCCCTGCTCACACACCCTGTTCATATTTACAGATAGTAACAGTGTGTTTAAGAACTCAAATTCCAAGCTCCCTCAGTGTCAGCTATTATCTAATCAGTTAATAAGAGTTTCTCCAAATCTTCCAAAGAGTGTAAACAGAGTCTTTTGTTGGTACATTTCTACCAGAGATTAGAAAGCACATTTTATTCTGCTTTTTATCTGGAATAGCACATATGCAATCAGACCTAAGGTGCTTCTTTTCACTAGTAATTTAATCTTACACTAATTGAAGAGGTTAATAGAAGTATTCTCAGGTTTTGCTGTTTTGCAGCTCTGTTTGCAGTGCAGTGAAATGCCTGAATTATCTATTCTTTTAGTACTAAATATAGTATACGATCTAGTAGCTAACATTATGATACCTGATTCTGCAGCTCTGTACCATTTATGCATTATATTAGAATTATGCTTTTCGTAGGTGTCTACCATAGTGTTAGAAGCTTCTTTGCTAAAGCTATAGAAGCTGGGGCTCTCTATACTCAATAACATGGCTTTCTATGGTGATTATTATTATAGTTACTGGTAGCAATTATGCTGCTACAACTATCACTGCTACTGCATCCATGCCACCTTTCTGTAGCATAGCATGTTGACTGCATGTCATCAGTGGAAGCCATCTGAAATTATTATTTTTTTCACCTGAAGTTTACAAGGGGAGCATTCATACTTCACTCTTATTCCACTTTAACTATCATAGCAACATCCCATGGAATCTTGGGACTAGTAGTCTGGCAGGGCACTGCTGCACTCTGGCTGAGAATTCAGAATGCCTTTCTCTAAACTGCAAAATCCAGGAGTCTACAGGACAGAATCATGTCAGTTAAAAATAGAATGATAGTACTATAATTCCATTATTATGAAAGGGCCCCAGATAGGTCATGGGGGTTTTTTGTTCACTCATAGATAAGATTATATTTGATCAAATCGTAGTTCTCTTCAAATGTGCCTTCCTCTCTCTTCCCACTATCTACACCAGAAAAAATAAATAAGCTACATAAGTTAAAAGAGGACCCCAGAGCTTAGGAGAAAAAGAGGGAAAGGGAGGAAGACAGAAGAAGTCTCCTTTCTCTTTTCCTTCTTCTTAATCTCTGTTACATACTGCTCCACCAACAAAAAAACCAGACCAAAGCTTCTTGTTGAACAACAGCTTTTGACCCCAGATCTTATTGTTTGTCCAAGCTGGAGTATGTCCATTGAATTGGTGGGTTTCATGTATGTGTCGGCTCACAATTCAACAGTTGATTCAGTGGGTCTATTCTATTTAGGACTACCAACAAGATTCAGCCCTTTGCATGTTTATTAGTTGTCATAAATTTGCCCTTAGTTAATTCACTGAAAGTCTTAGTCTTAGGGGAACAGTCTTAGGGGAACAGTCATACATCACAATTATTTTTCCATTAAAGCACTTTTGGTCTCTGTGTGTGACCTGAATATTGCTTTTCATTTCTTCATAATAATTTTTGCAAGAACCTTTGGACTAATCTCTCTTTGGCAAACGGAATCCCTAGCTAGAGACTGACAGGAGCATTTCAGAGATGTTTCTGCTTGCCTTTGAGTCTCACTTGGGGGCAGAAGTTCATGGAGTTTTACCATTAAATGTGTATAACATCGTGGATCCCAAACAGTGCAAGCAGGAAGAAGTTCATACAAGGCACCAGTGTTTGATTTTGATATTTTACCCATCTTCTTTGGGCCTATGCAACCCATCTTTCCCTTTTCGGAGATCTTCTGGCCCTCTGGAGTGGGCATTTCATGGAAGCTGAAGATAGGAAAGGAAAATGGTATATTTGTGAAACATGAACTTCCTTCCTCTTGCACTACTTGCCATTAGGGATGGATAGACCAATTTCATTTTCATTTAGGAAAATAACTAGAATGCAGGTTGATCAAACTCTGGCTCATCAATTTCTTTTCTTTTTTTCCACTTTGAAGCTTGTTTCAGCAGCAATTGGCTATCAGATTGATAAGGAATTTTTCCCCTGCCTGAGAAGTCCTGTGCATGTTGATTAGTAATTCCATTTTTTGTGAAGAAAATTCACATTTCCCATTGATTAAAGTGTCTCCTTCTGCATTTTTTAACCTATGCTCTTCATGCCTATTTTTCAATTGCACACTTTACTTGTTTATGTGTTTAGTATCCTACCTTTTCCCAAGCACTGGGTCTCACGGTGGCTTGCAAAAGTAAAATCAGATACAGATAAAAGTTCACACAACTAAAAACATACAAAAGTTAAAATACAGTTAAACTAACCACACAGTTAAAAGCAAATTAAAACCATGACCATTAAAAAAAATACAGATAATGCAGCACATTATTCAAAGCTTTTTTCCCCTTGAGCAGTCAGTTCCCAAAACGTTGTAAAGACAATCAAGTCTTTGTCTGTCCCAAGAAGGACACTATGGAAACTACCAGTTTAGCTTCCTTAGAAAGGGAGTTCCAAAGTGTGGGAGCAGCCACCATGAAGGTTCTTTTGAATGTTCCAATCACACATACCTGGGAGAGTAGTAAAACAGGGAGAAGTTGTCCAAATCACGCCATAGGTTTAAAAGCAACTGGATTTCTGACTGCATATTGCTTGGGGTTCCATGTTTGGGGCTGTGAAGCTAGATAAATTCTTGCAAAAAATGAACTGAAATTAATTTTCCATTCATCTTCCCTCCTTCCTTTCTTTTTTCTTTCTTTCTTTCTTTTTTTTTTGCATGTGTCCATTCTGTTGTGCTCTTGCCTCAATCTGCATTTTTTTAAAAAACCACATAATTTGCGTTATTTTCCCATGTATTTTCCTAGAAATATATTTTGATGTACATTTTCCTTAAAATACATATCTCCATATGCATTTTAATCTAATATGCACATTTTACTATGACCGTTTCTGCACCCCACTGTTATAGTGCTATTATTCCTCTTTCAACAACCTGTGGAATTCTGGAGTTAGTAGTTTACGGAGGCCAAAGAGCTCTCTGGCTGAGAATTCTAAATGCCCCTCCCTAAACTGCAAACCTCAGGATCCCATAGGATGTTGAAAGTGGAATACTAACATTAAACAGTGTAGGGTGGAAATGGCCTATGTTTCTTCTAAGTTTTGTGGTTAAAGTTTTGGTCTGGTACATGTGAGATCCACATTCTAGTCCCCACTGAGCTATAAAACTTACAGAATCACCTTTGGCCAATCTCTGTCTCTCAGACTATCCTACTTTAGAAGGTTATTGTGAGGACATAGTAGGGAGGAGGACAGGCATGGCATTTTGAACTCATTCAAGGAAAGGCAGAGTATGAATGTGGCTCATGAACAAATAAAAACAAACAGTGCAGTGTTCTAAAAGTCTGCAAAAATGGAATGAATGCTGCAGCCAAACCTATGTGTTAGTCTGGGAATCAGGTGCAAAGTCTGTGGATCAGGTGCAAGTCTGTGGATCAGGTGCAAAAAGAGCAAAAGCCTTGAGTTTCTCTACTTGAGATCCAAGCCACATTAAGGTTTAGCAATAAATGGATAGCAAAAATGCCCCTCTCTATTTGTACCTGCTTGAGAATTTAGGTATGCAGGAGAGGGTCTCTTCTGTGTCCCACCCATGCAGGCAATATGCAGCGGGAGGATGTGGGAGAGGGCCTTCTCTGCTGAGGTGCCCTGACTGTGAAATGCCCTCCCTCTGGTGGTCTACTTGGCACTGCTGTTGACTTTTTTTTTTTCAGATGCCAAGCCGAAACTGGGCTTTTTATTCAAGCTTACAAGCTAATTTCAAGGTTACATACAGGGTCAGCCCTCCACATTTGCAGGTTTCACTTTTGCAGATTTGATTATTCATAAATTATTTGCTGCCACTTCTGCTGACTCTCTATGCCATTTTTAATAGGGACTACAAGCCGTGTGAGCCTGAGAAACTGCAAACAAGGCTTATAAGTCCCTGTTCAAAATGGTGTGGGGCAGCAGTGGAGGTGGCAGTCAGCCCCACCAGCCACCCACTTGTCCCTTGTGAAGGAACCTTGATGCCTCAAAGGAATCCATGGTGGGTTGAATATGGTGATTGTACTCTTTTTTGTGTGTTAAATATGGTTTGGGAGGACCTAGAGTTATTCACGATTTTTCCACTTTCCTAGGGCTCTGTGCTTCTTACCTTAGCGAATGTGGAGTGATGATTGTACAGAGTTTTAATTGATATGGTATTTAATATATTTTAATATTCTTCATATTATGTCTGCTTTTAATCTTGAAATGCTTTCAATTATTTGCACTGCCTACCATCCTGGGGAGCCAGGGTGTTGTAGTGGTTTCAGTATTTGGCTAGGATACTGGGAGACCAGAGTTCAAATCCCAACTCAACCCTGGAAAATCCCTGGGTGACCTTGAGCAAGTAACACTCTCTCAGCCTCAGAGGAAGGCAAAGACAAAACCTCTTCTAAACAAATCT
This sequence comes from Ctenosaura bakeri, assembly GCA_948474755.1. NCBI lineage: Eukaryota > Metazoa > Chordata > Lepidosauria > Squamata > Iguanidae > Ctenosaura > Ctenosaura bakeri. The sequence goes on along the minus strand of CAOLHI010003201.1, from coordinate 123,066 downwards.
TGCTGCCAAGAAAATCCTGTGAAAGGTTCTCTTTAAAACAGTCATAAGTTGGTAATGACTGCAAGACACAAAACAGCACCACAAATGCCACCCTGAGATCCTGTGATAAAGGGCAGGCTAGAAGTGTTTTAATAAATAAAACGAAATAAATAGCTAAAGAGTGGTGAATCCAGCTACAAGCTCCACATTCTGCTCTCTATCTCAGCTTTCACCAGCAAAAGAGAGAGTTATTGACTAACAAGTTAGTGCATTGAAAGGAGAATGCAGCATTTTGTGAAGCTGCCTCCTTGATCAATACTCAGCCATGACTAAACCTGCAGTCTACTGGATTTCAGATGCAGACTGCACGGATAATACGAGCCCTGGGATCAGCTGTCACAGAGATTATTACAGGACAAGATCATTGGCTTTTTTACAGTGTTTACTGTACAGAAGGGGCTTCTCTTCTCTTATTCCTAGTAGACACTTCTTTTATTCTGTTGTACTGTTGTATGATTATTATTTGTTTGACATTGTACAGCCACTTTCTTTCAGATCTACATATATATGAGAGAGAGGGGGGCACATATAGATTCTGTCATATGCAAAAAATCAAAGGCTTGTGGTTGTAAACAAAGAAAATGTATACAGGACAAGTGAAATGCATTTAGGCATACCAGGAGATGGGGTTAATTTGGCAGCAGAAGGGAACTGTATTTTGCTCCAGTGATTTCAGGAAAGAGGCAGGAGACCAAATGGTTGAAATGGTGTCATGCCCAGTTGTCGGGCTGGTAAGTGTTGAGTTTGCCATGCTTCAGGGGATAGAAAGACATGCCAAATATGAAGAGCTGAGCTGGATCAGACCCAAGACCCATCTAGTTCAGCATTTTGTTCCTGTCAAATTGCCTATGGGAAGCCACCAACAGGACATGAGGGCAACAGTTGCACAGGGGCCATTTCCCTTGAACTTCAGCTTCCAGCTGAAGCCAATAAAAGCCTAACTGTGCTGCATCTCTCCAAGAAGGAACCCACTTTTTTTTATCACTTTCAAATGGTCAGTGGTTTAGCTGCTTGATGATGAACAGAGCTGAGCAGGGATGTTTTGATGCTCTGTGTCACGGCCATTGGAGGCATCAGTTTTGACCAAGTCCTTGCATTAATATGGTTGATTGTCACTTGTGGCTGAAAGTGAGAGCAAAAATATGGCAAGCTAGGAAGTTCTGAAAGTGAGGCTTGGTGGGCACCCTGAGGAGTCTTGAGGGTGAAAGGAGCTTGTCTAGTTGAAACCTCCAGTGGGTGATTAATTTTAAAGGGAAGCAACCCTGGGGCTTGGCAAGCTCGTCACATCCTGGAGCAGGAGCAACAAGGTGCCATGAGGTTAGTCAAACTGTCTTTTGGTGAGAACATAATAAGAAGCACAGATCAGGAAATGTATTCACCATGTTAGAGTGGAATAACTTATATCAGAACTGTGGGAGAGATCGGCAAGTCTTGCTATCCAAAATGATTGGGACCTATACTGAAATATTATTAGTTGGTTCCTGATAGGTTTGTTACATAGGAACATCAGAAGCTGCCTTATACAGAGTCAGACCACTGGACAATCTAGCCCAATAGTGTTAACTCCAGCTGGCAGCTGTCTATGATTTCAGGCCAATGCAATATGACTTTCCCCAGCCTAGCTTCCAAAATCAGATAGTTCTATACCTGTGTTAATTTTGTCTCCAAACATGCTATGTGTATTCATTCCAGGTGTTGGTGTGGTGGTGGGGTTACATACATAGAGAGCAAACAAATACAGAAATCAACTCTACATTTAATTCATTTTTTTGTTGAACATCTACTCTGCTAGGCAGACTTGCCCAACCTCCAGAAGTGTTGAGGTGTTCCTTAGCAGATTATGGGAATTATGAACACATGTAGGGGGTGCCAAGTTAAGGAGCATTGTTCTAAGGCCTCATCTTGACATCTTTGAGTGAAGTGGTAAAAGCATTGGGCACCTCCTTACAAGTAGCCTTTCTGATGTGCCACAGTCTTAAGGAGCACACTGAAAGGATTTTTTGTTAGTTCATCTTCTTTAACAGATCTCAGTTTCAGTAGCGTAGGAACGTGTGATTCACCCTGGGTGGCAATGTTTTTGGGGCATCCCGGCCTGTAGCCACACCTCCGTGTGCCCTGGCCATGCCCCATACACTGCAGCCACACCCTCATGCACAGTGGGCCCACCCCTCGTGCCGTATCCCTTCCCCCTCCTGCCCCCCTTCCACACACTCCAAGCTCCGCCACTGCTCAGTTTTTGCTATGTTTTACTGTGCCAGTTCCTTAAGGAATTCTGCTCCCTCTTTGGCAGGCAGATATGGAGACTTTTGCACCATTTACTTCATTTGGTAGAAAATTAGAACCACAAATATTTATTCACCACAATTGTGGTCAGTTTTTAATTGGTTCATTGAAAAAACTACTTCTGATCCTACTTCCTTTTTTCCAGTGGTGGATCGTCTTGAGGGAAAGCCATGCCCTCCTTAGCTAGTGGGGCTAAATCTGTTTTCAATATAGTATGGCAGCTTTTCCTGGTCTTATACCCTCGAGCTGTGTTTCACTGCAATTCCACTATCCCTAGCCAATATAACCCAGAGTTTTTCAAACTTTTCATGTTAGTGACACACTCTAGTCATGCATCATTTCACGACACAGTAATTCAGTTTTATGCATTATAAATAAATAAATAAATCATAAATCATATATTTTTAAATATATAAATGAAAGATTTTCATGAGATGTGTTGCATCCTCAAACATTTCATTATTACAATTTACTTATATGTCCATAGTTACTAGCAAACCAGAAGTTAAACTAACTAATCACATCCTGGGGCAGCAGCAACACACCTACACACTGCAGCCAACACACTAACGTGTTGCAACACACAGTTTGGAAAGCTCTGTTATAATCAAATAGCAAAGATGCTGTACCAACTATTGCTGTATGCGCACCTGATGCCCATGGCATCTCTGATGAATAACACAGCTTGGCCCCTTTATCTTGATATCATTTGCCAAGATCATTTGTTCCATTAACATAGACTTTGTAATTATTTTCCCTGGAAAGTCATATATTTTGAGGACAAAGATGTTCATCATGAAGTCATATTTATGCTGCTTTCCTTCAGTGTTTGAAGCCAAATAAAATAATACAGTTCTCTAGGCCATCTGAATGCTGCTTGGCAAGGAAAAGCATTTGCTGAGGAGGAGAAGGGGAGCTGGCCACCTTGGCAAGGTACCCCAGCCTCTCTGGAGAGGGCTTTATGTGTGGATTATGGACCGGTCTAGCAAATAATGCCAACAGCTTATTATTCCCTTTGTAACACCTGGTAATGCCCTCTCTTGAGGACTTTCTGTATTGTGCCAAAGGGGTCTGTAATCCCTCCATTCTGATCTCTTGTGTGGGACAGTTACGCTGTTCTATATACTGAGAAATTAGCTTCGCTGTTCTCCTGAAAGAAGGACTTGCCTGCTTGCCAAGAACACAAGGCTTTATCTCATTTAAGCACAAATCAATTACCCAGCCCCTTGTTTAATTAATTTTTCTTACCTGCGACTCTCCTGGCAAAGGCAAGAGATGGAAAGGCAAGAGATCCCCTTGATCCTAACAGGGATGAAGGACATTTCAGGTTAATTGGGGTCAGCATTTTATTTTTGGACTCCAGTTGCTTTGGTCATAGAAAATGTGATGTCATAGATGGAAGATATATATATAAACGCATACACATTTTTCCAATTTTCACTAATTTAAACTGTGCTCTGTAGCTGTCTGCCACCTTTCTATCAGTCTTGGAGTTTAGGACTTCATTGCACATTGCAGTTTTGAGGTATAAAGAGAATATCCTTTTTGTCCCACACAGGACCAAGGGGCTACACAAAGCTGTAGCCTCAGCTTTTATTAACAAAGATGTCAAAGATGCCCCAGTGTAAAAGCTGCTGCTTTTCAAAGAGATTTGTACAATAAACTGAACTGTCCTCTTTAGCACTCAATTCTTCAGAACTGTATATACAATATCTGTCAACCATGTGTGGTCCAACCTACAGTGTAAGGCAAGCCTTTGTCATCTCCTGTAGATATTGCTTTGTCCTCATTGCTAACTGATACTGGCAACAGTGTAGATAATAGAACAGGGCTGGAAAAGTGCAGTCTCAAGGCCATTTTTGCACCCCCAAGGGACATAATGGCCAACCCCTCAAAAATGGGCAAGGGGAGAATATGTGTGTCCCAGATGGCCAAGCCTCCAGGAAATGCTGCTGATCATTTTGTAACATCCTCATATCTTTTTTTAAGTCTGTAAAGGCATACCTTTGGCATAGAAAGGCCCTTTTTCCAAAACAGGAAGTAACAAGGGTAGGATCACTTCCTGATTTGAAAGATGACCTGTACATACCTGCTGACATTTCATGGATGAAAACAGGGACATGTGAGGCCAAGCAACATCAGACTGTGGTCCCAGTGCCAAAAAGTTACGAATGAGGAAGAACACACAGGTCAGCAGGAGCTACAGCAGTTTGCTTTTGCCTGAGCCCACTGAGAAGGGGCCCCTTTCTCTCTTCTCCCTCCTGTTGTGTTAATGGGGAACAAACCATTTTTGCCCTTTGCCCTTAGTTTATACCCATGGAAGTAAGCTGAGGCTAAAGGGGGACGTGGGAGGAAGAGAGAGAAAATGGGACATTTTAAAAGCAGCTGAAAAAGTAGGATGTCAAGAGGCTTAATCAGGACTGTTCTTGCCAAGTTAGAGCAGTTGCAGGGAATTCCTATATAAGTCTTTTAAAAGTATGGTAGAAATGCCTAAAAATGTGGCAGAATGGTCAGTAGCACCCACTCCAGAACCTTGCAGAGATCTGTTGGCGATATATATATATATATATATATATATATATATATGTATATATTTGTCCTCCCTATCCCATAATAAGGGAACAATGCACCCCCAACTTCTGACAGATTGCCCACATATGCAGTAGAAGCACATCTAATGTTCATTTGAAGCGTTCTGGATTGCCTACCAATTTTTTAAAGGTCCAATCCCTTCATGTTTCAAAAGGGGAGTTAAAATTATGATTCATCAAATTATTGTGCCTGTCTTAAAGCACTAAACAAAGGGAAGGTATATAACACAGTGTTTAATGAGGGAGAAAGTGAAAATGGAAGAGGCAGAGTTAGGGTTGCCATGGTAATCTGGCAGGTTCAATTTCCAGCAGGGGTATTGTAGTTTTGCTAGCATGGACAAGTATAGGCCAGGCTTCCCTTTGTCTGTCTTATATCCAGTTTGTTTTCCATTGGGGGGAAATATATTAGTGACTGAATAGAGAGAGAGTAGATACTAGCTGTTTCGAAAGCAAAGGGGATGCAACAGAATGGACATCTTCCCCAGTCTTTGGGATTTATGTATAATGCCTCCAAGAAGTCATGATCAGACTTGCCAACATTTCAGAGGGACATATCTGGCCAAGTAAAATCAGGCTGTGGTCAAGATGGCAAAGGTTATTATGAGGAAGAATAGACTAGCTAAAAGAGGCTGCAGCAGTTTGCTTTTGCCTGATCCTACAGGGAAAGGTAAGATTCCATCCCCTCCTCTCCTGCTGAATTAACTGACTGAGAACTGTTTTTTCGTTTTGAACTCAGTTTGCAGGGATTGAAGATGAAGACAAAGGAGGAAAGCAGCGGCATAGCTAGAGCTTTTGCTACCACCACCACCGCCGGTGGTTCCTACATTTGCCGCCTCTCTCAGTAAACAAGATTTTTAAAGGCAAGGAGAGGAAACAACAGCCAGAATGACATCGCCCTTAAAAAATCTCTCCCCACCACTCTATCTGTTTTCCCCTCCCACCTCTTCCAAAGGAGATCCAGGAAGGCAGGCTGAACCCCCAGGACCAGCCCTGCCCCCATCCCCACAGGGCAAGGTCCCAGAAGTGGGGTGCACATGGGGGGTGCGTGTCAAGAATATACACTGAGTCAGGCATGGTTTCCTCTAGGTGGACGGCAGAGAAAGAGGTGATGTGGCCAAACGAGCAGGTGCAAGGTTATCAGGATTGTTATGACTATAACTTGTGTACTGGGGAAGGCCACATGCCAGAACCCTGATTGGGTCACCCCACTTGTTCAGGGTGACAATGAGACAAAAAGGCTGGGTTTTGCCTTCACAAGTCACCAGTTAGGTCTTCCTAGTTGGTTATGTCATGTTGCTGATAATTTAAGCCTTGTAAGGGGAGATGCTGCCCGCTGCCCCACTGTTTCCTTTCCCTCCACCCACCTGCAACCAAGCCAATGACTGCACTCAGGATGGTGTGGGTGACCGGGTGGCAGCAGCCAGTGTCCCCTTCGGCAGCTGGCCTTGTGGTGTTCTGTACCTGCGGAGGCTTCCAAGTGCCTCCAATGGCATCACCAAGGAGGGACTCCCCCGGAGAGCAGAGGTGGCCTCTTCCTTCTTTTCCTTCCTCCTCCCCCCGCCCCCACAAGCACTTCAGCTCTGTTCCAGACAGGGCTGGAGCTTCTCTGCCTGCCTCTTCTGGGACACCCTCCTCAGGGCCACTAGGGGAAGGAGCAGAGAGTGCTGCTGCTGGTTGCTCCCACCCCTCCCCACACCTGTCTGTTCAGGCTGCTGAGCATCAGCAGGATGGGTGGGGGTCTTTCTTCTTCCCTCCCCACCACGAGGAAGGGGATGGGGTGTGGGCTCACTCACTCTCCCTCTGCCTCACTTGATCCAGATGCTGGGCCAGCTGTCGCAGGGTACTCAGGCAAAGGTCAGACCTGTGTGGGCAGCGGTTCCAGCCCATCCAGGAAGGCCAGCAGCTCTGCAGGGTGAGCCCAAGAGGGCCGGACCATGCCCCCCAAAAAGTGCCACCTGGGGTGGACTGCACCCCCTAAACCCCCTTGCTCCGCCACTAGGGGAAAGTGGGAGGTAGAGAGAGCAACTGAAACATTTTCAAAGCAGCTGAAAAAGTGAGATGACAAGAGTATTCATTGGGAGTGTCCCTTCCAAATCAGGACAGTTGAAGAGTATACATGATGAAGTGGAAACTTTCCTCTCAACACGGCAACTTCGCTAGCTGTAAAAAGGAAACCAAGGAGGTATTTGAAATCCTTTTGTCAGGCTGACCTCCACAGCGAAGGAGCTTCTTCCCACTTGCTGCCATGGTAGGGTTGAAAGAGAGGTTTATCCTTTTTACCTCCTCAAAGAGCACTTGTGAAAGTAATAAGCTGAGTCTGAAGAGCCTCTTGTCAAAGTGGCAAATCCTGTTCGATTTCTTTGTCATATTGAGAACTTTAAAAAGTTACCTTTTCGAGCTATACCTCTCAGAACCCCCTCCTGGCCAGGCAAGCTGGAGGATTGTGTGGGCTGTACTCTGAAAAGGTAACTTTTCAAGCTCTCATTCTGATCTCTAGAGTCAATAGACTTCCCCAGGTTCATTCCCAAAGTGGGAAGTAAAGGAAGTTTATCACTTTCATCACTGCTTTTCATAGTCATGAGAGTAAATAATATATAATTAGACCTGAACTTACTATCAGTTACTGGATGGAGGAATCTCTCTCAACAGTGAGCTTTTGAGGCAGGAAATGCAGTCATCCATAAAAATTGTATGGAAGGTCTTCAGACATCTGAGGCAGATGAAGATGATGATAGATTAAAATATTTATATCCTTCTCTATGTCATAAGATCTCTGGGCAGCTTATGATAAAATTAGTTCAAACAGTTTAAAAGATATTGAAATATAAAATAGTAAAAATAATTTAAACATTTCCAAAGCATATAAAACAGTTTCAACAATTTTAAAAGTTAAAACAGTTGAAAACTGTGTATGCGTACAGGTTTGGACAATTTCATTCAGCTGTGAGAGCTTTAATGCACTTTAACTCAGGCCCTTTCTGCATGAGGCGAGTGAATTGCTCTGTGCCGTTACTTACCAGCTCTTCTTGGGTCCAAAGTAACACAGACTTTCCCTTGAGCCCTTCCACAGGGCTCCTCCATTAGTGCAGGGTGAACCGGAAGAGTGCGAAGTCTATAGATTCGCACTGCTCCGGCTCAAAATGGCGGCTTCCTGTGGCTTCTGGCTCAAAATGGCAGCTTCCTGTGCCTTCTGGCTCAAAATGGTGGCTTCCAATGTCTTGATGGGAGTGGACCAACCAATGATGCTGGCCACGCCCACAGCCCACCCTCCATTGATCACAGGCTCGCATTGGTGCGAGCCTGCGCATCTGCACAGGTAAGTAGGAACACCATGGCACATTCCAGAAAACGTAAAGACCTGATTTTTCCGGTCTTTACTTAGCATGGGGAGGACCACTTGGGGGCAGGTTGGATCAGACTGAGGTGTGGAACTAAGTTAAATAGTCCGCACCTATTCCGTTCCAAGGTGCGGACGGCCTCCGTGCCAGGACGCCTTGGTCTCTTTTAACTGCCTCATGTGGAAAAGGCCTCAGTTGAAGAATTAAACCAGTTATTAATGCCATTCAGACTTCCAAGGGAAGGGCATTCCACAACTGGGATACCACAGCAGAGAAAGTATATATAAAAGTTTATGCACAAGAACATCAGAAACAGCTACGAAATAAAGGCAAGTTACATGCTTTTCTACTTAAGTTGCTCTCAGATTTAAATTAATAGGATTTGATTGATTTTATTTTGATTTTTTTCTCAGATTCCTCTCCCTTTCTTTTCAAGAGGAAAAAGAATGCTAGATTATATATATGGAGTCCATTACATATGCTATGGAATACATCAAGTTATTACAGAGTATGCAGCTTAGGCACTGTCACCCTTTGATTTGAGAGCTGTAGTTAATAGTAGTCCATTTCTGGTCCTCTTCAAATTTTTTCATGTGATAATGGTCATGCTGGCAAGGAATGCTGAGAGCTGTACTCCAGATATCTGGACAGCACAATTTTACATTACCTCTGATTGTCCTGATTTGGCAGGAACCATCCCAATTAATCTTCTGTTGTTCGACTTTTTCATCTGCTTTTAAAATCTCCCAGTTGCTCTTTCCTCCCATTTTGCTCCTATACCCTCAACTTACTTCAGTGGCTTCAAACTGAATTCAAAATACAGAAGTAGTTTGCACTCAGTTCATTCAGCAGGGAGGAGAGGAGAAGAGGAAGAGGACTCATACCTGCCCTGTAGATCTAGGCAAAAGCAAACTGCTGCAGCCTCTCCTAGCTTGTGTACTCTTCCTCATTAATAACTTTTGCCATTTTGGCCATGTTCTGATGTTTCTTGTGCACATATGTCCCAGTTGTCACTTGTGAAATGTTGGAGAGCATGAATTCAGTGACCACTTTGCTTTCTTTCCTTCTCTGCTGTTTCTCTCAAAGGACAATGGTGAAGATGTAGTTCCAGTAGTTCCAATGTCTTCTTGAAACTTAGCTTTTCTTCTGTTTATCATTCACTATGAGTTCTAAATTGTTGCTTGTTCTGGGACTTTTTAATGCTGGCCTTGGAACTTTTGAATGGGGAGCTCAAACTGGATTTGCCCAGTTGAGGAATGAAGTCAAGAAAGTGTGGAAAGATATTAAAGCACAGAGATGCAGCATCATATTAAATCAAGAAGTGTAATGTTGTGTTCAGTTACTGTATGCCCTTCTCACCTGCTACAAAGTCAGACTTATACACGCTGCCTATTGACTTTAAGAAATGGACCCCCATCCTATTCTATCTCTGCATTTGACTTTTTCTAATCTGCTGGGTCATACAAATATATCCCTTCAGTCATTAAATCTCCCAAATTTAACCCTCACTGATGTTCAGGACATTGCTGTGTGCGTGCAGATTCTGTAAAGAGATATTGTAGAATGTGTTGGACATTAGCATGCTGTAGATTTATCCTTTAATCTGTCTGAATTTGCAGATTTAGGCAGTGGCTCCTTTCCTTCTTTAAAGCTTCTAATAGCCCCTTGTTTTTATTTGATCATTGCAATGAAGAGATTTGCTGACTGAAATCTGAACATGACAATTTCCCTGTATATTGCCATGGAGATAATAAAAGCTTCCCCCATACACACAGAGAGACTTTTCAAGATGCAGAAAGGGTAAGATATGAGTCAGGCTTCTATGGGCAGAATAGCCAGAAGGGCCATTGTAAGGAAAGAGAACAGTGATGACCGATTTCAGTCGAAACCTTCATTTCATCTAGCAACTAGCATGTTCTCTTCTCTAAGACCAAATTTACCTGTGTTACTTAAGAGGTTTTGGATATTTTCTTTTCCACTTAGTGTGCAGCAGTTTTAAATATATTTCTATCATGTCTATAAATTGACTGATAACCATGCAAGAACATAGATTTCCAGCTGTATTTCAAGCTTACTGTCTTCTTTTGTATCACCTGTGAAAAACACCTGTGCAAAGGTGTTTTCTATCATTTCCCCGCCCCCCATAGAGTGATACACGCTTGAGAATGCACATTTGAACATCTCTGCACTGCAAAACTTTCCTTCCTTTATTTTTCACTCCCCTTAGTTTTCAATGAAATTGATGCAGACTGAGATATATCTTTCCCAAGTCAGATGGTAGAGACAAGAAAGGTTATGTCAAATATCCTGGATACCTCATCAAGTATTACTCTGTTTGCTGAGGCTGGTGTGCATATCGTGTTAAAGAAAAAAAGATATAAAATTGACTGCATTCTCTCATGTTTCCTCATTTCAACATTTCCTTGTTTCAGACAGTTTTCATCAGCTTCCCCCAAAGCAGGAGCTGGTAAAACTGGTGTGCCTTACAAAAAAGAATGAAAGAAAAGAATGCAGGTGGCTTTCTCACACCATGTCAGTTTCACTAGATGGTAGGAACCGTGAAGGAAACAGTGGTTTGGGCAGGCAAATGGTAATGCAGAAACGGTTTTGTTCACTATGAGATTGCCATCAAATAAATGACTATGTGGTTCCACCAGAATCTTAACACTAGTCAGTATGGATTACCATCTGGGACTGGTAACTCAGAATGTATACTCCCTCACCCAGTTAAAGAGGGTTATTGTGATATTTAAAGAGGAGAAAGCAGAGCATATGAATGATCCAAATATCCATTAAATGGAGGGAGAGAAGGACCTTCCCAAAACAATCCTTTCATCACTTGGAAATGCCCTTGTTATTTTGATCTAGCTCTTATCTCTGTGGGAGCCTTCAGAGATTTTGAGAGAGTGTGTGCCAGGTGGTTTTTCCTTGAAGAGAATCAGTGGTTATTTTTTAAACAGTAAACCCAAATCAAAGGCTGAAGTTTTATGAACCATGTCCTTTCTCTCTGAAAGCAAGCCCAAACTGCCTGATCTAAGTTGGTCAAAAGAATGTTAAAAGCAGCATTCTTCTTAATGTAGGTCCAAGAGCCAGTAGAACTCGCCTTGTGCTATTTTCTTTATTTTTCATTTATTTTATTTTGCCATATGTATATTTGCACTACATATATTTGTACTACATATATTGGCAAAGGCATTTATAAAAATTACAATAGAAGCATAAAATTGAATTAAAACAACAAATCTCAAATAGCATAAAAATATTAGCTTCCAGTAGCAAATTGTGGTCTACATTGGACAGTAACCACCCTTAAAGGAAATGTACATCCAGTACCTGAGGCTTTACTATCACTCTGCACTGCATCTGAAGAAGTGGGTTTGTATTCACAAAAGCTCATACTAAAATAAAAATCAGTCAGTCTTAAAGGTGCTGCCACATTTCCTTTCTTCTCTCTCTCTCCCCTCCTCTTTATTTTCCAGTACCCACGACAATGCTGTTTTTGTTGGAGAACAGAGATCTTTCTTTTGTCAGCCTCTGGTTTGCAGATTTGTTGAGTGGATTCTTTGTGCTATGTTGTTTCACACCAGGCTGCAAAAAATGGTGGTATTTATCATGCATATCATGGGCCTGTAAATGTGTTGGCATCTGCATACAAATATTTTGTCAGTGTGTTTGCTTCCTCCTGGCGCATGCTGGCTGTGTTTATATTCAGAGCCATATGGTTATTAGGACTTTTTTTTATGATGTGGCCAAAAGTAGGATATGTTATCTTCCCCAAGAAGAGAAAGTCTGGGTTCCTGTGGGTTGAGAATGAGTTGTTATTGCTACAGGAATGAAATGGGCTTATGTTTAAGGGAAATTCTTCTTTCCCTCAAAATAGAGTTCACTTGAATTGTCTCTGGTCTCTTGTAATTATGACAATAAAATATGTGTCTTCTTCAACATTCCATGAAGCAACTGTTGGGTTACTAGTATATTTTTAAAAAATGTCTAAGACCAGTAATGTGAACTTGATCTATGTGTCCTTTGAAATGTATGTTGGGTGTTGCAATGAAGGATGGGGAGGTGATTGATTAGATTCCTTTGTCTTCCCCAAAAGCAACCTTCCTCTATGAACTGAGCTAAACAGAGATGCTTCAGTTTCATTCTATAGTCTCTTTGATTCTGTTGTGCTATATCAGTCCATGCCATATGCCCCCTATTTCTTTGGAACAGCACCTTCACCAAGGCAGCAGGAATACCTTTTACTCACTTTCATTTCTCCATCTGATTCTCCAGTTAAAGAAGCGCAAGGGCATCTTTGTTTCTCTGCTGTGAGTTTTGCTGTCTGGGCTCCAGCATATCTTGGAGTCTGCGCACGTGGCACACCTTGAGATGGACTGATTGATCTGCCACACTTTAAAAAGTAATGGTTTAATCATTGTTAGGGCTTAGAAGTAATCCTTTGGTAGTATTGATTCTGATAGGATTATTCATGATGAACTCATTTGGCATTAACATGGCTGTCCTCAAGAACTGCCTGCAGTTCCACAAGGACCCTGTTCTGGTTTTCAGGTGATGTCTCCTAAAGGGTTTGTAGAATTTGCTTTTTGGACTAGAGCTCCCCAGAATCACCCAGCCTGCCTGGCCATTTGGGGAGGGGGATGTTCAGAAAAAAAGAAACTTTCAAAAGTTCTATTCTTCAATATTGATGGTGTGGGTGAGAATTGCAGCTACATAGCTGTTAAAACTGAAACAAACTATCTCATTCTAATCCTCTTAATTTTGGTTTGTTGAAAGACCACAACCCACCACAACAATTTTGGCAGACTCTACTTTAAAAAGAAAAAAATGATGCTGCCAAGAGTAGATCAGGCTGCAAGTGAGTGGCATGAAGTTGGGGTTTAGATGCAATGCTGATAGGGAATAAGCACCAGGAAAGGTCACTGGAGCTGATGATACTGGTAAGTCCTATCATAGGCAGCTTATACCTGCTTGACTCCAGCACTGAACCGTATTATTCCCCAGTACCTGAACTGGGGTATTTCCAGATGAGGTTTTATTTCTACATCTTCCATTTCTGAATTTCCTATACTCACTCAACTTTTTTCCCCCTGGTCTGCCCTCAATTACCACAGAATACAGTTAGAGGAGAAAGTCAGAATACCTGCATGATGCCTTTTGATTGCTTACAGTAATCTGCCTGGAAACCACCACCACCAGCCCCCACCATCTACCGGGGCACTTAAACAAATACAAATCATCGCTTGCAATCTTCTGCTCCGCTTCTTCTGTGCTGTTCCATTATGGAAGGGCTCTGATCCCTTGCAAGTAAGCAGCCAGGTCAAAAACCAGCAAGCTCTGCTTCCCTGTTTATTCACAAGTAAGACTAGCCCCAGAAGCAACAACAGCAACAAATCTGTGTCTTTATCAGCTGTTTGAGAAGCAGATATGCAAAACGCACAAACGTTCCCCATCATTCTACTCTGACTGGGAGTTTTATGCTGTTTGAGTGTCTGTCTACAACGCAGTAGCCCATCCTCCTCACGCATTGTTTTAATCTCCAACTTTTGTGGCCTTTCCCCATTGATTTTGGAAACTTAATGAAATGGACCACAAATATGATCATTAAATAGAGAAAATCTATTGCACGGAAAATAGCAAGATTTGGATCCTAAATTATTCCTCTATTTTCATGGGAGGGTAGCAACTTTTAGCTTCCTCTTCCATCTTCAGCCCACCGCATTATGTCACACACCATTTCCAAGAATCTCCCAGTCCCAGGAGTAGATTTCTGAGAGTATCACAAGGGAGCGCAGAGGGAAGGGAGTGGAGGGTGAATCCCATTTCTTCGGCATGAACTCTGTGCCATTCCTGGAAAGAATGTTTGGATCCAAGCCATAAGCAATGCATTTGACACATAGTCATAGACCTTCCCTGGGATTTTAAAATATATGCAAGACTGGACAAATCACAAAGAAAACAGAGTGACTAAGTGCTGGAGCTGGGGAAATGAAAGCTGCATTCTCACCTTCAAAGCCAGGATGACTTGAACAGGTGGAGGTCATATCCCTACTGTCCTCTCCATATGACTTCCTCACATGCACTACAAAGGGAGGTCTGTGTCAACAGTTCTTTGCTAAAGGTTCCCAGATATCATTAGATCGCAGCTACCAGAGTGCCCCCCATAAGCTGTACATGAAACCTGAGGCTTCTGGGTACCAAAGCTTGGGAAGCACAGCTCTGCTTAATGCAAAGGCTAGAACCAGTACACCATCAGTTATTGGCTCTGATGTCAGTAGGGCATTGGATCAGCCCTGGGTTTTAGTCTGAACTTTAAAGGAGCTATCTTAGAGTTTGAACCTATATGGGGGTTAGGGTTCAACGCCTCAGCATATATGATTCCATTTCCCCTCCTTGTGTTCAGTCAACCTGGTTTTGAATATAAGATGCAGGAGAAGTGCAGCAAATGAAGAAGGGAAGTAATAGTTAGACTGTGTACCAGAGTGCTTTTTTTTCATATGGAAATGAAGTGAGTAATATCTGTTCTCCTACTAGGGATTCTGATACTAGTGTTGGGCCAGGTTTTGAGAAGCATCCATGGCTTTCCCCGCCCCACTTCATACCATAGCCTTCCCCTGCTCCACCTCAAATCACTTACTGACCCCTTGGGAGGCTACCTTTGCACTATTAGGGGTTAACAGGAAGGAGATACTGGTATTGGTGGCACTAGCAAGAGTTAACCTCTGTTCTGCTTGGAAGCATTTGAACGGATAGCTGTTCATTTCCGTTCTGCAGGGGACCTCACCTTTGTGAATGTTCTTTTTTGTTCAGATACTCATCATATTCCCTCACTCAAATTCTTAGGATTCTGGCCTTCCTCAGTCCCTACTCCTTCCATTACTTTGTCCCCTCACCTGAGGAATTTCCATGGTTTGTTTTCCATTATTAGATATGCCGCTGGAGAGAGTTTCAACCACAAATAGAGGTGTCCCCATAGACAAAAGGCCAACTGGTCACGAAATATTACCAAATAAGACAGAAGCAGCTGGTGAGCCATGTGTTGAGCCCTCCAGATATCGAAATCTTGAAGTACAAACACTTTTAAAACAGCAGGCACAATTTCAGTAGATAGAAATTCCTTTCACTCCATAGGAAATACAGCCACCTTACTGGCCATGTCTCAAGGGAGGGACTGGGGGAAAAACTCCCATCTGTTTATTTTTTTAGTTTACTTCAGTTGAACAGAAGGGAATGTTTGAATAATTTCCGAACACTTGTAGCATTAGTTCTGGCTGGATCAGTACGTGTAAAATTGAGGTCAGGAGGTGGGGAACCAGGGGGAACCAGGGCAGCAAAGTATGTTTCAGGTGGAATAAACTGTCTAGAATTACAGAGCATCTGCACATTCCACCCAAAGTTGTGGATTCCTGAAAACCAAGCAGCTCATTTACTGAGATACAGGTTCAGTTACTGCGTGGAGACCACTTTACATCATGGTGGCTGTTACCATGGCAACCAGCTATGGTCACCCTGCTGCCACAACTCTCTAGAAAGAAAGGTTTGAAATAGTGTTGTGTATAAATTGCATGGCTATAAACTGCCAAATAAAGCCATTTCAAAGTGGCCTGCATAATATATCGATCAAGTGCAAGTCTAGCTCTGCATTTTGTGTCTTCTATAGCTTTGTTCTTCAGTTTCATCTAGGGAAGTCATTGCAGTGATGTTGCATATAGGCTACAATCCAGCTTTCATCTGTAGACTTCCGGAGGGAGGCTTCCATCGATGTAACTTGCCTTTGTGTTGGCTGAAAAGTCTAGGTCAGTGCAATGAGTGAATTATCCTTAATGTTTTAACAGGATCCACCCAGCCCCATTCACTCCGAGATTTCAGTCTGCATGCATTTCCTATTTAAATATTTCATATTTAAAGATTACACATTTTGTAATTTTATGTGGGGAGATGATTAAGGAGATTCTTAAGGCAACATTGCTAGCAAAGCGACAGTATGATCAAGTGCGTTTCCTTCAGGAATACATTTTGTCTTGAAAATGCCAGGTGCACTAAAGGCCATTTGGAAACAATCTCTCTTCCTTTCTTTCTCTCTCTCTCTTTCTCTGTGTGTGGGTCAATAATAACTGGAATAAGGACTTCCACCTTTTTCTTTTAGGAATATGATGCTCATGAATAAGGAATGGCCTTTTGATTTAATTTAAAAAATTTTAAAGGACGGTGATTAAAATTTACAGACCTACCTGCCTTTGCAGAGAATTTTTAGGAAGGGATCTTTAACCTGCATTTTTTAATACAGGATGCAGCTCTGCGATTTATTTTGTTATGTTTTGTTAAATATACATAGCCATGTCTTCAGATGAAGTACACTTGAAAAAGGAGGTAGAAGGCAATGTCTGCTTTTTAGATGACTTTTCCAAGGAGAAGCAATTGAGGAAACTTAAGACTCGCCCCTGTTTACGCAGATTCTCTTACAATAGCATAAAGGGGGCAAATTCAATTAAACACATGGTGTATATGTGTGTGTCTTCAGGTTGCCTGTTGACTTAGGGTGGCTCCATGAATTTCATAGAGTTTTTCTTAGGCAAGGAATACTCAGAGGCAATTTTTCCACTTCCTTCCTCTGAAATATAGCCTATTGCCCCTGGTGTTTGTTGGTGGTCTCCCATTCAAGTACTAACCAGAGCTGACTCCCTCTAATAACAAATTTTTGGTTGATATATGCCAAAATGGAGACAAAACAGTATTGAGAAAGACTTCAGAACAGAAGTCATTCATGGAAGTGCAGAGGGGGAAAAAACTTAAATAACAAACTCTTCTCGTCCCTCCTCCCAAAAAAAATAATAATTCAATGAGCACTAAACATGTTCAGTAATCAAAACACGGTAACGTTATTTGGAAATGAAAAATAGGGAAAGTGGGTAGAGTGGACTATCTTTCTTGGAGGAAATAACTTGCTCAAAATCTGAATAGAAGAAGGTGAGGATACACTACAGTATATTTGTTGCAGGTCTTATGGACGGTGTTCATGATCTGTTTCATAAATAGCAGTTGATAGTGATCCGTCTTTGTTAGAAACTATAATAAATGTCCACATGTCTCAGCTCCCCACTGATCTACCTATTCCCCTGCAGCTGCCCAACTGGTAGCGTGACAGAGCAGTCAATAAAGTTCTTCATTCCAAAAAAGTTTTGAAAAATTAAAAATCTATAAAAAAAAATAAAAATGTGTACGGATATTAGAAATACAACTAAAGCTGTCATGCAATAGGGATGCATATGCAATTGGGCAGCAAATCAATAGTTAGACACTTTTCTAATTAACATGCTTGCTGCATGTGACATTCTTCTCCCAGAAAAAGAAATCATAAAAACTTATGGCCCCCAATTTTCTTGTCAGTTTGGTAACATATTAACTAATATTTTCTACCTAACTGTAGCTGTGGAAAAAATATTTTAGATCCTGAAAAGCAATAACAAAATCAAATCATTAAACAAATATACAAAAATCTCTGTAAATCACACCTGAAAATGTAATATGCATTTTTCCCCTTGTTGATAAGAATTGTATGCATTTAATATGCAAACTGCAAGAGCTGCGGTGTTCTCAGATGGATCAGAGTGACAGAGATGGGAAAGAAACTTGATACAGGTATGAAAGGGGAGGCTAGGACTAAATTATGCCAGAGAAACAATTTTGTAGGAAACATGATGTTTATTTAAAATGCTACACCAGTTTGTTTCTAATTTTAAACTTAAAATATCCTTGATTTGAAGCAGCTGATTCTTTCTTTACTTCAGCCTTGGGCTCCTTTAGTTTTTACTGGGAGAGAAGAGTTACATATTCTTCCCTTTTTATGGCAAGTAAACAAAGGATAGGCATTTAGGTTCTGAATAATTTTAGTATATAAATATTTATGAATATTTCCAGATGGCACCATAGCAGACCTAGCCACCAGGCTCTGCAACCTTGTTCTCACACACAGCTATTTCACTTTCGGTAATATCATATACCTTCAAGTTAATTGTACTGCCATGAGCACAAGCATGCCATTGCGACATGTCAACAACTTCATGATTGACCTGCAACAGTGCTTCTTTAGCTCCTGCTCCCAGAAACCTCTCCTCCACCTGAAGTACATTGATGACATCTTCATAATTTAGACTCAAGGAGATGTCTCATTCAAGACATTCCACCAGAATTTCCGTGACTTCCACCCTACCATCAATCTCAACCTGGAACTATTCACAGAACAAGGTCACTTTCTGGACACCACTGTACAACTACATGGTGAACTTCCAGGGACCACAGTATATTGCAAAACTAATGACTGCTACACATACTTACATACCTCCAGATGCCACTCTGAACACACTAACCAAATTCATAGTTTACAGCCAAGCCCTCTGATACAATCACATCTACTCAAACCCACAAGAGAGGGACATCAAACTTATAGAATTACAGCAAGCATCCCTCAAGCTATAGTACACACCGTATGAAGTAAAACAAACAAACAAAGCAAGACTTGTATCCAGGACTAAACTATACAGAATAAAGACAGGAAGTGCCAGAACCCAACTAGTGGTCACATATAGCTCCCAACTGAGACTACTCAGATGTATCATCAATGAACTATAACCTATTCTGGACAATAATGCTGCTCTCTGAAGGGCTCTTAGTGGCAGGCTTTTACCTGCCTACAGACAGCCTTCCAATCTCAGAAAATTACTTCCAGGAGGACACACTACATGGGTAGGAAGATAGGTGCAAAACCTTGCCATAAATCCGGGTGCCAGTTCTGCCAGCGCATTTACTCAGGAGATGTTGTCACCAGATCAAATGATATCACCCACAACATTAGAGATACTTTTGCTTGCTTATCCTCTAATGTGATATATGCCATCCTGTGTCAACAATGCCTGGACAGTCTCTGTGCCACGGGATAAACAGACATATATGAACAATGAGGAGCACCATGAGGAGGGAACAGAATGTCAACAAGAAGGAATTCAACTTCGGCAACAGGAACTAAGTCAACACTCTCAGCCTCAGCAGAGTGCCCAGGCAGTCCTAGAAGAACATGCTCATCGAGGAGCCCAGGAAAAGCCTCAAAGGAGGTGAGTTTTGATTGTTGGGGACTCCTTGCTCAGAGGAACCAAACCGGCAATTTGCAAACTGGACAAGCTCAATCGAGAGGTCTGCTGTCTTCCTGGGGCCAAGATCAACCACATAACAGAGAGACTAACCAGGCTGGTCAAGCCCACTGACCATAAGCCCCTCATTTTGGTTCATGTCAGAACCAATGACACTGCGAGGAGCAGCTTTTACCACATCGCAAAGGACTACAAGCTTATGGGGACAAAACTTAAGGACCTTGGTGCGC
Organism: Ctenosaura bakeri; assembly: GCA_948474755.1. Lineage (NCBI taxonomy): Eukaryota > Metazoa > Chordata > Lepidosauria > Squamata > Iguanidae > Ctenosaura > Ctenosaura bakeri. The sequence continues at coordinate 103,438 of CAOLHI010003201.1, read as the reverse complement.
AGGTGGTCATTTCGTCTCTCCTCCCTGTTCAAGGATATGGTGCACGAAGGGAAAGGGCAATAGCAGAGGTCAACAACTGGCTCCACACATGGTGCCACTGGCAATGGTTTGGGTTTTTGGAACATGGCCTGAATTTCCATGAATGTGGGCTTCTGGCAAGGGATGGGCTGCACCTCACAAAACTTGGCAGGAATGTTTTTGCAAACAGTCTCGCAAGGAGGATTAAGAGGTCTTTAAACTAAGTTCTGCTGGGGAGGGAGACAATATTATTCAGGGCAAGGACTCGGTGAGCGTGGGGGGGGGGAGGCCCAAATGATATTGGACAAGTAGTACAAGCGGCCAATGTGGGAGGAGTAGAAACTATAGTACAGGACTTGCAGGAAGGGTCCAGGGACTTAAGTGTCTCTACACTAATGCACAGAGTATGGGAAACAAGCAAGATGAACTTGAACTCCTAGTACAACAAAATAAATACAATTTGATAGGCATCACTGAGACCTGGTGGGATGAGTCTCATGATTGGAATATAGGAATAGAGGAGTATAGTCTACTTTGTAAAAATAAACCAAACAAGAAAGAGGGAGGAGTAGCCTTGTATGTCAAGGATGTTTTCACCTGTGAAGAGATCCAGGACTTAAACCCAGAAAGCCAGGTCGAGAGCATCTGGGTAAGAATTAAGGGAGCGAGAAACAATAGGGATATTCTGGTGGGGGTTTACTACAGACCTCCAACCCAGGCTGAGGACTTTGATGATGCCTTCCTCAACCAAATGACTGCACATTCAAAAAGGAGAGATACAGTAATAATAGGAGATTTCAATTACCCGGATATATGTTGGCAGTCAAACTCTGCGAAGACAGCAAGGTCCAGCAAGTTTCTTGCTTGTCTTGCAGACAATTTCATGGTCCAGAAGGTGGAAGAGGCCACAAGAGGATTATATTCTAGATCTGATCCTGACCAACAGGGATGACCTTGTTAATGAGGTAGAAGTGGTTGGATCTTTAGGGGGGAGTGACCATGCCGTATTAGAATTTGGCATTCAGTGGGAAAGAGAAGATAAGTGTAGCCAGACACTCATCTTAGATTTTAAAAAAGCAGATCCTGTAAACTTAGGGAGCTGCTGGCTGGAATTCCATGGTCAAGAATAATGAAAAGGAAAGGAGTTCAGGAGGCATGGGAGTTCCTTAAAAGGAGATACTGAAGGCACAGTCTAAAACTGTGCCAATAAGGAGGAAAAATGGAAGGCATCTGAAGAAACCAGAATGGTTGAATAAAGTACTCTCAGTTGAGCTAAGTGTTGAGAGAAACACGCACAGGAAATGAAAGAAGGGGAAACCGCCAAAGAAGAATTTAAGCAAGTAGCTAGGAGATGTAGGGAGGAAGTCAGAAAGGCTAAAGCACAGAACGAATTTAGGCTGGCCAGAGACATTAAAAACAATAAAAAGGGCTTTTTTAAATATGTCCGCAGCAAAAGAAAAAAGAAGGAGACGATAGGGTCACTGAGCAGAGAAGATGGCGAATTACTAACAGGGGAAAGAGAAAAGGCAGAATTACTTAACACCTTCTTTGCCTCAGTTTTTTCCCAGAAGGATACAAGCATTCAACCTGGCGGTTGGGGAGCAGGTGAGGAAGCAGGGGAAATGAGGCACATAATAGGTAGAGAGGTGGTACAGGAATACCTGGCCACACTGGATGAATTCAAGTCTCCAGGGCCAGATGAATTGCATCCTAAGATATTAAAAGAGCTGGCAGAGGTCATTTCAAAACCGCTTGCTATAATCTTTGAGAAATCTTGGAGGACAGGGGAAGTTCCAGCAGACTGGAAGAGGGCAAATGTTGTCCCCATCTTCAAGAAGGGGAAAAAAGAGGACTCAAATAATTATTACCCAGTCAGCCTGACATCAGTACCCGAAAAGATCCTGGAGCAGATCATTAAGCAGTCAGTTTCTAATCACTTAGAAAGCAACGCGGTAATCACAAGAAGTCGACATGGATTTCTCAAAAATAAGTCATGCCAGACTAATCTTATCTCCTTTTATGATAGAGTTACTAGCTTGACAGATGAAGAGAATGCTGTGGATGTAGCATATCTCGATTTCAGTAAGGCCTTTGACAAAGTTCCCCATGACATTCTTGCAAAGAAGCTAGTAAAATGCGGGCTAGACAGGACTACTGTTAGTTGGATTTGTAATTGGTTGACCAGCTGAACCCAAAGGGTGATCACGAATGGCTGCTTTTCATCCTGGAGAGAAATGACTAGCGGGATGCCACAGGGTTCTGTCCTGGGCCCAGTGCTGTTCAATATTTTTATCAATGACTTGGATGAAGGAATAGAGGGCATGCTCATCAAATTTGCAGATGACACCAAATTGGGAGGGGTTGCTAATCGCCAGAGGACAGGATCAAAATTCAAAATGACCTGGATAGATTGGAGAGCTGGGCCAAGGCTAACAAAATGAAATTCAACAGAGAGAAGTGTAAGGTCCTACACTTAGGTAGAAAAAATGGAACACAGAAATATAGGATGGGGGACATGTGGCTGGATAGCAGTACGTGTGAAAGGGATCTAGGAGTCTTCATCGACCACAAGCTGAACATGAGTCAGCAGTTTGATGCAGCAGCCAAGAAAGCCAATGCAATTCTCAGCTGCATCAATAGGAGTATGGTGTCTAGATCGAGGGAGGTACTGGTACCATTCTACTCTGCTTTGGTTAGACCTCATCTTGAATACTGTGTCCAGTTCTGGGCACCCCGATTCAAGAAGGACATGGTCAAGCTGGAGCAAGTCTAGAGGAGGGTGACCAAAATGGTGAGAGGCCTGGAAACCATGCCCTATGAGGATAGACTTAGAGAGTTGGGTATGTTTAGTCTGCAGAAGAGAAGGTTAAGAGGGGACATGATAGCCATGTTTAAATGTTTGAAGGGATGCCATGTAGAGGAAGGAGAGGGCTTGTTTTCTGCTGCTCCAGAGACCAGGACAAGGAGCAATGGATTCAAGCTGCAGGAAAGGAGATTCCACCTGAACCGCAGGAAGAACTTCCTGACAGTCAGGGCTGTCCGGCAGTGGAATATGCTGCCTCAGAGTGTAGTGGAGTCTCCTTCTTTGGAGGTTTTTAAGCAGAGGCTAGATGGCCATCTGTCGGGAGTGCTTTGAGGGTGTTCCTGCATGGCAGGGGGTTGGATTGGAAGGCCCATGTGGTCTCTTCCAACTCTACATTTCTATGATTCTATATCGGACGTTAGGAATGGGAATACATTGGGCATTCCATCTCAGACCTCAGAACAACAATCCTTGAACAAACAAAACAAAGCAAAACTACAAAGGGAGATTGGAAAGAGAAATAGCAGAACTGGAATATATCCACAAACTCCAGTCCGTCAACAGTGGGTTAAACAGGAATGATGGTTTCCTGGCACACTACACATATTATAACACTAGTTAACAACTTAGCCTCATGAGGGCTGTTTTGGCCAGTTTATGAGATCTTCCCAGCCAGCATAACATTACATTCCAATAACTCCCTCCACAATTCATATGGTTATCTACTCACCTTGGTTTAGGCAATATCTTTTCTCTTGCCTTTGTCCCCCAACAACCATCATTAAAACTGAACTTGTCACCTCATCACCATACCCACAAGTTTTGTGTTTCTATTGTTATTCACACATATCACCTGTAAAGATCTGTTCCTAGGCACCTCACTGTGTGAATCTCAAGTAGACTTAAGTTTATGAAAGCTTATGCTACCAGCTTAAGGTACAACAATTCCCTTTGCATTAGAATATTTTAGTTAATCAAAGTACAGATTCCAAAGACAACAGCAATTTTTCCAGGTTTCAACTGCATGTATAGAAAAATATGATCCCTAGAAACATGGGAATGAAGTGATATCTACAACAACAACAACAAGCTACTACTCAGACCAATTGCAACTACAACCACACCTACAACCACAAATTCAGAGAAGATTCTCTGTTGAACTACAACCGGAACCAAAAGAAACTTTTTTTTTTTGAAGAATTAAGGAAATTTAGGATGGAGATGATGATAGAACTGAAAGAAATAAAACAAATACACAAATTAAAAAATAAGGTTAAACATGAAATAGACCATTTTGGGGGGAAAGTTATAAAAAGTAACAGAAGAATTAAAGACAATGAATACAAAAACAGACAATTTGCAAATACAGATTACCAAAGTAGAAAAACGTACTTCAAAATTAGAAAAGCAATGGAATAAGAAGAAAGAAAAAACACACCTGTAGAAATAACATTTAGAGAAAAATGCTTAAAATTATTTCACAAGAGGAGAATCTTTATTCTCGTCTAATTCCAGCCCTTGCAAAATTTACTGGTTGGTCCACTGAGCAGATGGACTCAGAAACTGATAAAATGGTCAGATTAAATTCTCTTATTACAAAAAAGAGAAACTTCCCTAGAGACATTGTGATCTATTTTGTGATAGAACATGTAAAAGATTTAATATTGCAACAAAGTTATCTGGATAAATTAATAGTGGATGATAAAGAAATCAAAATATTTAAAGACATCCTATCGCAAATCTTAAAGAAAGGACTATAACTTCATAACTCAAAAAAGTGCATTTATTAATAAATGGACAAAAATCAGAAAAACTGCATATTCAAAAAGGCATGAGACAAGGCTGCCTATTATCTCCACTGCTCTTCTTAATAGTAATAGAAATTTTAAATAATCAGATGAGACAAGATCTGCAAATAGAAGCTGTTCGAATCAAAAATCATACATTTAAACTTAGAGCTTTCGCGGATGATCTAGTAATCTTGCTAGAGAACCCTACTATTCCTATTAAAAGACTGAATCAAACCCTAGAATAATTCAGAAAATTAGCTCGCTTCAAAATTAACAGTGAAAAGACAACTATGATTACAAAAAACAAAGACGGAAGAGCTTGAATTGGAAAACCAATCCCACTTTCAAACTACAAAAAAACCCAAATAATTGGCCATTAATATAACAAAAAATAATGCAGATTTATTTAATAACATATATAAGAAGACTTGGCATGAAAGTCTTCTTGGCATGAAATTAAAGACTTGGCATGAAATTAAAGAGGATTTACAAAAATGGACTAAATTTGATCTTTCTTTTTTTGGGAAGAATAGCAACAATAAAGATGAACATTCCACCTAAAATGCTATGCTTATTTCAAAGCCTTCCAATAATTATGAATGATACTCCTTTCAAACAATGGGAAAAAAGACCTGACTAAATTCATCTGGAAGGGCAAAAAAAAAACCCAGTAGTTAAATGGAAAACACTCAAAGACTTAAAAGAAAGAGGAGGAGTAGACCTTCCAGATTTGAAATTGTACCACCGTGCATTTGGCATGAGTTGGGTTCCTGACTAAATTAGACTGGATAATACCCACTTACTGGATTTAGAAGGAGCAGAACTCGCATTCGGGTGGCATGCTTACATTTGTTATGATAAGGACCAGGTGAACAAAGAATAAAATAACCATTTCATAAGGAAGCCTTTTTTGAAAATATGGAAATAAGAGGAAACTATATTTGAGAATGCCACTTTGGACTTCCACACATGAAGTATTTTATAGAAGAGAAAAACCTAAATTTCAAAAATGGATTACTTACAAAGACTTACTGAATATACAAAGAGAGACTATTACATTTAAGACTGAAGAGGAATTAATACAACAAGAGTTCACTTGTCACCGGCTCCTTCTAAGGCAACTGAAAGAAAACTTTAGAAACGACTTAAAAACGGAAGGTATAGAAAATAAAGAGAAAAAAATTGATAAATTTTTAAGACCAGAAATTGATTATAAAATTGGGAGAATTTACGAATTGCTATTATCCATTGATCAAGAATAGAAGCGCATAAAAGGCAACATGATAAAATGGGCTCAGAACATAGGCCACCCTATCTCTCTAGATAGCTGGGAAAAATCTTAGAAAATAACAACAAAATTTTTGAAAAGTACAAACTTGAGAGAAAATTATTATAAATTTTTTTATAGGTGGTACCTTACACCAACACAAATTTCAAAAATGACAAATAAGACCAATAACCTTTATTGGAAATGTAATAAAAAAGGCACCCCTTTTCACCTGTGGTAGAGCTGTGAACAAGCCAAAAATTTCTGGAAGATAATTCATGGAAACATTACTAAAATTCTTAATATTCATATTCCATTAAAACCTGAAATATTTTTACTAAATATCTTGGATGAAGTCAAACTGCAAGACCAGAGACAACTGAAGATTATATTATATATGATCACAGCAGAATCACCTATGCTCAATATTGGAAGCAAAAGTCTACACCATCATTAGATGATTGATTATTGAAATTGTATGATATGGCTGAACTCAATAAACTGATGACTTTACTTTCTGATCCAACCCTTGAACAATTCAAAGATGATTGGAAATTAATAAGTCCTCATTGGGAATCTAAATGGGGACAGAGTGCAACAATTGGAATTATGCTTTAAATGAGAACACTCAATTATAGCAATAATATTATTAGCTGTAAAATACTATAGAAAAATTATATAGTGAATATGCATATAGTAAATTATTGTATTGATAAATGTATAATATACTATAAAATTTAGCTAATAGGTAGAAGGATGGAACAATTAGACATAGTTCAGTGTCTAGAAAGTAAGATTCCAAAGAGTTAACCATAATCTCACATATCAGTAATTGACATCAAACAAATAAGTGTATTTTTGTACATAATATAAGTGTACATTTTTTTCTTAGTATTATAAATTATAATTATAGTGGTGGAGTTTTGACAAGAATCAATGCTATTTTCTTTGATAAATGTTCGTAAGGACAGATAAAATAGCAACCTAACTTCCTTAGTCTGTCCATTAAGACAAGGGGAAAAGAAAAAATATACATAGTTAAGCATATAAGGATAGACATAATTAATTTTCTAAATACATAATATAAATATATTTGTTACCTTTAAAAAAAACTAATCTTGTTGTATTGATCAGCTACAAACTGTATGATATATGTTACTCTCGTCCTTTTTCTTCTTCTTCTTCTTCTTCTTCTTTTTTGGTATACAATTTTATTTCTTTTTGTAAAAACAAAATTTAAAAACAACAACAGCAACAACAACATGCTAAGGTTATACTGCTTTGCTACATTTGTTCTTTCCTTAGCCTATAAAAATGATGAACTGAGATTGTTAAGAATCCAATCCTTGAAGTATCTTAGACTCTTTTGGCAGGGGTCTGTGTAGGTGGGACACCCATACACTGTGTTTTTGTTTCAGGGAAAGATCTTATTTAAAAATCCCTTAGGGAATGTTGATAGACTGTAGGATACCAAAATACAAGCAAGAAAGCTTGTTGTAATATGTAACAGGTAAAGAAGAAAAGCAAGGACTGGGGCATGAAAAAGAAAAGGTCATACTGTACATATTGGGCAAGAGTATGTGGATGAGAGGGAACAATGTTTTTAAATTGCTGAAGGGAAAAGATGCTTAGATCTTAAAGCCTTTTCTTTAAAAAAACATCATTTCTAAAAGGCTGTTAAATAAAAGAAGTCTTCACCTCCTGACAGAAGGACAGCAGGCAAGGGACATTCTGGTTGCCCTAGACAGGGTGTTCCAGAGCCTAGGGAAACCAAGAAAGCCCTATCTTGCACCCCCACAAACTGTGCCTGTGAAGGTTGTGGGACTGAGAAAAATGCCTGAGATTCTCAGGACCCAGGCAGGTTCATATGATCAAGAAGTAAGGCTGAATTTCTCTATTGATTTTACAGTTCTTTGACTGCAGAGCTCAGGTTTGCTGATAATTTTGCCATAGAGGGGTAGCGGAACTCTTTCTTGTATGATGTATTAATTTTTCTAATATTTATCTTTCACTAGCCAAAGGATGGCTTCCCAGGAACCTTTGTTCAATCAGCTGAGCAGTGCAGATTTCAGCTGCCTTCTGTGCATAGAGCCAGTGATGGAGCAGACCGCTGTTCTGTTCGGGAGGACTAGAACCAACAAGAGGACCATGGGTCCAGTTGTACAAGAAATTTGACAGTGATATGGGTTGACTTAGGAGGTGATAGAATCTCCTTTCCTGAAAATATTTAAGCAGATATTGGGAAACGGTCTCCCAGAGGTGGCATACTCATGTCCTTCAGTGTTGGACCCACATTGAGCAGGTTAGACTACATGACTTGCAAAGACGTTTCCAGTTCTTTGATGGTATAAGTTGCTTAACACCACCCAGAAAATAGCACTGGATGGCAAAGCCTTTTGGAAAAGTTCTCTTAGGCAACTTTTATTCCCCCGTCTTTGAAATGAAGGTAAATATCATTGTCAGATTGAGTGTTGCCCATGAAAACAACCCAAGATCTAGTGTATATTGTTGATATTTTAGGTTGAAAACAAAGGAAAAAGGAGAAAGAATGATAGTTAGCAGATTTGAAATGGCTACTGTGTGCTGCCATTTAAAAAATAATGATTTGTAGCTGTATGCAGAATATTTTTCTTATTAATGCTATCAATTACTAATGCAACAGTAATTTTATCACTACCCTCAGATCTGATGTTAATTGTTAATTCATAGCAGTTCTAATTACTTTTTAGTTTGCTATGCAAGGCTCTATTATTGTGTCTGAATAAAATTTCCCTTGTGGGAAGAACTAATGCGGGTTTTGCTCTATAGGAGAAAAGACAACAATGAATTTGTATTGGCTACAGATGCACGCAGACTTCAATTCCAAGCAGCTACATCCCATTAACTCCTATCCTATTAAAAAATGCTGCTGACATATATTGAAAGATAGCCAAAGATAGGTAATCTTTGGAAGATCTGCAGACATCAGTTTCCACCTCTACCCATTGGGTATTAGATATGCCTGAAATTAGAGAATACTGGGAACAGATACAGTTGAAAGTATTCTCTTTGGGAGACACCATGGAGTAGTTAGTCAGTTTAATCAGTGAATGTCATTATCCTCACCTTGAATTCAGACCAGAAGTGAACTGGCAGCCAATGTAGCTCCTTTAAGACCAGTGTTATATGTTGTCAACATGGTATTCTGGTCAGCAATCTCACTGCTATAGCTTCTGAGTAGTTCTCAAGGGCAGCCTCATGTAGAATGTTTTACAGTAGTCTAATCAGGGAGTTATCCATAGACTACTGTCTAGGAAATGCCATAGCTGATGCACCAGTTAGAGCTGGTACCAAACAATCCAAGCCACAGAGTCCACCTGAGCCTCCAGCAACAAGATGGACTAGGATTACTTCCAAGCTATCGATCTGCTCCTTCACAGGGAATGCATTTCCATCCCAGAACTAAGAACCACCAATCCACAGAGCCTCCATATTATTGGGATTCAGTTTCAGTTTGCTGGCTTGGTACCTAGTTTAATGAAATACTAAGATTCTCCTGTAGAGAAGTCTAAATACCTCATGAACCTACCTCACAGGATTCCAAGAACAGAACCATGGAGTTAAAAGTGGTATCAAAGTTCCATAACCACATAGTGTTAAAAACTTGTTGGTGCCAGGAGGGGCTGTCGTTTATTTTGCTTTCTGTTTTTAATTTACTTGCAGATTCAAAATTGATCCCCCAGTAAGTCTCTGGCCTCCATATATTCACATCTTTTGGTTTAATTAAACTCCTCAACTACCCTGCTACCTCTGAGCAATTTCATCATACAAATCAATTCTCTGCACTTTAATTTCTTTCCTCCACCTTGCTTTTGGTTGGGCTGTAATGCATGGGATTATGGGGAATTTTCCTATCTGCCACAGGCCACTCATATGTATTTGCATTCAGCTGAATGGCAGAGAACAACATGGCACCAATTTGGGGGGGGGATTAAACGATTATTGCATTTGGTAGTTTTGATGTATTTGAGAATAATTCATACAGCTCTGTTTAGCACATGTTAGTGGATGGTTTGCTGGGCAGCAGAGAAAAAGAGGACTTCCCAGATGAGAGCAATTGCCACGTGTCTATCTCCAAATGGCCGTTAGACAATTTTAAAAGACTTTTAAAGTTTTTTTCATGAAATGGTTTAACAGCTGGACCTTCTGAAACAGTATCTTCATGAGTAACATGTCCAGGATTCCCCTCCCAAGCTGGAAATCAGGGATGAGGAACATGTTGCTCTGCAGGTATTGTTGTACTACAACTCCCGTCAGACCTAGACAATATAGCCAGCAGTGAGGCATGGTGGTCTGCCGTTCAGCATCATCAGAGAGTGATGTACTCTCCATCTATGCTGTAGATTATATCATTTGATATAGTGAAGGCACAGCCCTGTCATCAGTTCTCTGCCCATATACTTTGTATTGTGATTGGTGCTCTGACTGTGCTGTGGATGGTGCAATAGTTGATTGCAGCAGTAGAGAGCTATAAGTTCAGAGGCAACCTGCCCCATGGTACTTGTTTGTTGTAGGGTCCACAACCCTCCTTGAAATGCAGTCTGGTCTTACATTACAGGCAGCACAGCAGATGGTTATTTTTGTTGTCATTGTTAGAATCCCAACGTTAGCTATATCAGGTCTACAAACCCTTGATGCTCCAGTGCATCTGATGTCATATGCCAAATACATTGCCAAGGTGTTTTTGTTTTGTTTTTTAATTTCTGCTCTGAACTAAAGGTGGCTTTAGACATTACAACTCCGAGGCGACAAAAGGAAGCACAGTTGATTTCCTGTTCAGTACAGCATTATTCAGGTATTCATTTTTGCACACATGAATGGGAAGGAGGCCAGTAGAATTTGTTTCATTTTTGCTATCATAGATTAATCTTACTTAAATTTGAAGATGATTCATACTTGTATATTGAATTTTAATATTTTATGTTGTAAGATGCCTTGGAAAGACATCATTTGGGCTTAATGGGAGGCTAAGAAATATACTGAACAAATAATAAATGAAATACATGCACTCCTGTTGCTTTGCAACATCATGTCTGAGCCAATCAGCGTTTGAATGCGGAGGTTTTCTGTGCCCAGGGATTTGGGATGCATTGCAGCTTCTGTTGATCCATAGCTACCTGTTCCCTGCCATTCTTTTAGCAGCCCCATAGGAAGTAGAAGCTTCTGCAGCTTGCGCTTTCTTCCTTGTCCTTCTTTTGAATTGTAGAAACAGAGTGATTCCTGGAGGAGCCTGACACTTTGGGATAGTCACTTTCGGACTGCTACTGTATTCAGTGTGCTCTAGTATTCAGCATTCTCAGTGCCTTGTCTGGTGAAAATGCATCTCAGGGCTATTGAGAGAAGTCTGAAAATCTGATTTCTGTCAGCTGGCATTATTCAAAATTTAAATTAAAAAGACCCCAATTGCTAATTACTGTCTGTTGAGGTTTTAAGGACCAGGTGTATGATATTTAAGCATCAGGGTAGTACACTGTTCAGAACCAGCAAAGCATTAAACAAGGGTTGCCTATAAAGGTAATGTGATGATGCCTCATGGAATATTTTACAGTAGTTGCTTCAAGGAAAATGTAAAATTCTCTTGGTTTCAGTGTAGTTTTCCTGGAGTATGTTCCTCCTATTCTTTGATCTGTGTTTCATTTGGGAGGTGTTTGACTGTTCATAACCCACTTTCCCTGATGTTTAAATACATAGATAATATGCATATTTTATTGGCACAGTTTTTCTGGCAGAAAATTCAAATGGAGGTACCTCCCACTGGAATTTTTAAAAGTAGAATTGCCTCCCTCCCCCCCCAAAAAAAAAACACACACACACCAAAGAGGTATTTCCATGTAGTCAGTCTTGGCCACAGATAATAGCTATGTGCTAAGGAAAATATGCTGGTGGAGGATGGAGTGTGAATGAGAACAGACAGACAGCACTACTACTGCTACCGCCGCCACCATCACCATAATGCAGCAGTGTTTCTTTGGAACAGTTACTTGCAATATAAACAGCAAAAGAAAGAGAGAAAGTAAAGTTATATTGCAACAATTTAGTAGAGAAAAGAGCTCCTCATAACACTACTGACTGGTTTGAAAAGCATTGGAGAAGAGCCACAGGACCAAACAGCAGTGTGCTCTATTCGGAACTACTGGCCTCTTCCTTAGCCTCCCACTGCTGAAACCTCTCAGAGAGCCATTGGTAAAGAAGAAGGGGTTGAGAACAGTTTCCATGAGGTTCACTCTTCTGTTAAACAGAAAATTTCTTGCCTGAATATTCCTAGAATGGACCTTGAATATCTGAATCCTCTGTTTGAAGGGTTAAAGCCACAGCTTTGACTTTGTAGGCTATTGCTTTGAAGCACACCCTGCTTCATTGTTGTTGTCCCTGCTGTACTTATGGAATGTGAGAAAACACCAGTGCTGGTTTTAGGCTGCCTCTTGCATGAACTTGACAACAAGTATATTTTGTTTTCCTCTGGCACTCCACTTTAGGGTGGGTTCATTCTTATCCATTCTCATCTTTGGAGATGGTTGTTATTCTGAAATGTAGGGTATAAATAAATCTGTAATGAGATTAATATCTAAGCTCACAAGCAGGTGTTCCAACTAGGGGGAGAACAATATGCGTACCTCACCAACTCTCAGCAAAGAGGACTGAAGCAAAATGCCTACCCATATTTATTCTCTCTTGGAACAGGATCCCTGGAGGCCTTTTGGCATTTTTTAAATACTTCTTCAAACGCACAAATATACCAATGGAGTATAAGTGGAATTACACTGCTGAAACATTCCAAGAGCCAGCCGTAATCCACTGCTCCTCAGTAAAGTTTCTAGGGCAGTGATTCTCAGACTATAGATTGGGGCCCACGGAAGGGTCCCAATGTATTCTTGGGTGAGTTGCATAAAGAGGAGCTTCTTTTTATGACCAGAAGCTTTTTTCCTCTTTTCACTGGACTGCCAGTATATTTTGATGGATGAGTAGGCTTGCAAATTCAGGACTGTCCCAGGCTCTGAGTTTTTGGAGACAAAACCTGAGACCTGGGCTGTTTCTGCACTACACTGTTATAGAGGTATTGTTCCACTTTCAACATCCTATGGAATCCTGAGGTTTGCATTTTAGGGAGGGCCATTTAGAATTCTCAGCCAGAGAGCTCTTTGGCCTCAGAAAACTGCAAACGCCAGAATTCCACAGGATGTTTAAAGTGGAATAATACCACTATAACAGTGTAGTGTGGAAATGACCCTAGAGATGGCGCCGGCGATATCATTAAGCATTATGTGTTAAGTACCAACCACAGTTGCTCACCAACTTAGGGAGACAGGTTAAACAACATTAATCTAGGCAGAGGCCAGATACAGTACAGAATGAGGCCTGGAACCACAAGAACTGGGAAGGAAAGATTAAGCTAACTCAATCAATACATAAACCCCCTGGAGAACTTTTGCAAGTTGCAGCAAGCAGTCAATGAAGTCTTACAGATTGTAGGAAGTTGTTATTCTACTGGCTGAGCTAGAGATTTGCACCCAGCACTTTCTACCTGCCCAGAGCTGAATGTTCCAAAACTGGAGAATTTGCACCCTACTTTCCTGCCTGGAGATGACCTTTGGACCAGACTCTGAGATCTAGTAACCCTACTACTGCGGTATCTGTTCAAGTGGGGTGGAAATTACATGGCTTTCCAGAGATTGTGGGTGATAAACTCCCAACAGACCTAGCCAACATAGCCAGTGGTGAAGAATACGGATACGAAGAGTTACAGTGTAGCAACTTGAAATCACAGAGTTGCAAGGGATCCCAAAGATTATCTAGTCCAGCTCCTTGCCATACAGGAAAAAATAACAAAACCTCTCCTGAAAAGTGTCCATCCAGCCTCTGTTTAAAGACCTCTATCTAGAGAGCTTTACTTTTCTCACCACTACGTTAAACAGTCAAATTTACTCCCTCTGTTTCATTTCTTAAATTAATACATATTGCCTATATATTTGTTTAGGGGTGTGAGACATGTGTCAACATTAAAAATGAAAAATGAAGTATAAACACTTTTAGTATTAACAACCAAGGCAATATTTTGGGGATTGTGTTTTTTCTTCTTGTGTGAGGGTGGGAAGTAGGGTTTAAAAGATGGGGTTTGTTTACAAGTCAGACCCAGCTCAAAATGTTTGAAAAACACTTTTCCAAGGAACCAGCTAGGACCTTAGGATATTACCAGAGCCCAAAATGTAGTTCCCCGTGTCTGCTGTCAGCCCACCTCAAACTGCAGGCCTTTTCTTCACATAGATATCCTTAAAATGAAGATGGCTGGGTTGATCCATAAGAATAAAACTAAGCCCGAAATCCAAAGGCAACATGCATTTCGTAGGATCAACTATAATTGCACAAAAGAACACAGGCCTTCCCGTTGCCCAGGAAGGGTAGAGAATGAGAGGAAGGAATGTCCTTTTTCTAATGAGCTTTCCTTGTTCACAATGATGCCAGGATGATCCCATGTCAAGAAGCCAATGCCAGCTGTTTAGTTCTCTTCGCAATATATTGTTGAGCTACTACCACTCTTTTGTCAAGTCCTGAGAGGCTGGCCGAATACTTCCCCAGGCAGCTGGGGCCTTTCCACAACACACCATTGTAGCAATATTTTAACTGCCATGGCTTCATCCTATGGAACCCATGGATTTGCGTTGTTGTTGTTGAGTTGAAGGCAAACAACAATAACATTTCTGACTTATGGTGACCCTCAGGTGACTTATCACCGGGTTTTCTTGGCAAGTATTTTCCAGAGAGGGTTTGCCATTGTCTTCTTATGAAGATGAGAGAGTGTGACTTTCCTAAGGCTATTCAGTGGGTTTGCATGAGTGGGGATTCAAACCAGGATATCCCAGAGTTCTAGTCCAGCACTCAAACCACTAACCGCACTTGCTCTCAATTTTCACATTAGAGAGGGGCATTAAGAATTTAGAAACCACATATCCCAGGATTCTATAGGAAGCAGCCTTGGCAATTATAGTGGAATCATGTTGCTATAATTGTGTAATATGACAGGGATTCCAGATTCACGGGGACCTGATGCAAAAAACCGTTAATAATGTTGTCCCTGACCTTCTTGGAAATGGTTGCAGCCTCCTGCCTTTTTTCAAGCTTCTGTGAGGGCCGCTGGGATGATGAGACGCAGCAGTGAGATGATGTACCGCTCTTGATGGTGCTGAATCCTACCCCCTGGCTTCTTGCTAAGTAATGAGGCATGCTTCTGCAATCACTTGAAGTACAAACTCTACAAAATCACTATGGATTTTTTCCCCTTCTTTTTCTTTCTTCCCCTTTTAAATCTCATATGTTTTAAGGTAATAAACTGGCTCCTGCATCTGCATTTAACACCCTGCTTGATTAGATCTTGTCAGGTTATCTTTAAAGGCTGTCTCAGCCTGAAGGTTCTTTCTGCCACCTGTAATTAAAGGAAGAGCTTGCTCAGATGACTTATCCAACTTCCTAACTTCCTTCAAGAGCTTCCCAGAAATGGCTGCTGCACTGTGGCTGGATGGCTGTTTGAACATTTGTGAACACTGAGAGACTAAGGGTACAAAAGTAGACTGTCAAACTGAAGGAAAGGTAGACAATCCTCAGACAGAAATCATCATTCTCCTACATACTGTGAGTGACCCCCTTCCCCAAATTAGAGTGATTGTGATCCTGTGTAGACAAAAAACTTTTATTTCCACTAGCCATTCATCATGCTAACTACATCAACTTTATATCAGGTAATGAATCTGCTTTATTCATTTGTTGTTGTTGTCGTTGTGTGCCTTCAAGCTGTCCCCAGTTTATGATGTCTCTTCCATTAGGGTTTTCTTGGCCAGATTTATTCAGAGGAGGTTTTGGTCTTGCCTTCCTCTAAGGCTGTGACTAGCTCAAGGTCATTCAACAGATTTCCATGGCAGAGTTGGGATTTCAACCCTGCTCTTCCAGAGTGCTAGTACAACACTCAAACCGTTGTATTTGTTTTGCAAGATCAGATTGAGCCTGTTGGCCTGGCTGGAGTACGCTTCCACTACCACCATGGGATGTGTGGCGGTGCTTCACCAGGCATCACAGTAAACTCAGGAGCTGTGGGCCTTCCGACTGGCTGTTAGTTCCAAGTAGCAAGTGAGTTGCAGGTGTCTCACACACAGAGGGAAAACCTCTCAGCCAGCACAGGAAAAAAAAATAAGTCCTTTTATCTTCTGCTTAGCCTGGAGTAGTGTTGGCTGGTAGTATTGCCAAGCAGCTGTGACACTGCACCAGTCTGGAGGAAAATGTGTATGTTGAATTATACCAATAAGTATCTACCGGTATGTTGCACCTCTTGGATATGGAGAGCTACTGGTGGAGGGTTTTTCTTTTATTCTCCCGTGGAGAGATCTCACTGCCAGGAAACTTGTGTGAGTGATCCTACTTCTGGCTCTGTTCAGATGGTTCTTACAGGAAGAAGCAATGTATGTGATCAGGACTCAGGATCTCATTCAATGGTGCCACCCCGTTGTGCCATGCCACCAGTGTCTGCTTGTTCCATGTTCGGTGTGTGGACATGGGGTGTGGGCATCCAGTCTCAGATTGTTTCTGTGTGTGCCTGAAGAGGAATATTGCTGTCCATAAACCTGTGTCACTTTGCAGTAATTGTTGAAAACTGGTATTAATCTGAACTGGCTTAAGTTGTACATACTCTCCCCTGCCCACAGAACAAAATGATTTCCTCTCTCAAAGAGTGGTTCTCCTGTAGAACCAGTGACTTCTTGGGAGATACTTAAGGCAACTACAGTCAAAAGACATGGTTGAGACATTGGGGTCACACTTGAACGAAGCAGCCTGAGCTTTGAGATCTGCTGGAAAGATGTTTATGTCTGTCCCACTGCCCTCACAAATGCATTTGGTGGGAACATGGGAGAGGGCCTTTTCAGTGGCTGCTCCCAGACCCTGGAACTCCCTTCCCAAAGTGGTCAGACTGGCACCCTCCCTGCCTTCTTTCCAGGAGACAGTTAAAGACATTCTTATTTTGACAGGCGTTTAATGTGCAATTATTGTGAAGAAAGGTGCTGATTATTTTAATTGTCATTTGTATGTTGTTTTTAATAATGTATTCTACTGTTTTAATTACTATTGTTCATTTAATGTGTGTGTTAACTTTTGCATGCTATAGTTTTAACTATGTTCTCTTTTATGTTATTGTAAGCCGCTTTAAGTCCTTCCAGGGAGAAAAGCAGAATATAAATAAAGATAACAACAACAACAACAACTTTGGCCACCTCAAATTGCTAATAGAAGGTCTCAGAAAATTACAAATCTGCAAACTAGTGACTCCAGTGGTAGGAACAGCAAGTAGAGATTGCCACTGATTGCAGTCTACATTCATATGCCAGTAGAAGTCAATCATGCTTATAAAGGGAAACAAACACAGCCCCAAAAAGCAAGCAAAGCACTAGAGTTGTTCACTAGTTTCAGCATTTAATTAAACATGATCAGATTTGCATCTAGACAATGGTCTTGGGACCCCATAAACTTTTAATTACTCTGTCTGCATGACAAGGCTACCATAGTAGGGATGAAAAAAATGCCTTGCAATCTGCTAAACTGTAGAGGTATAATGTAGTTGATTCCATGTCTGATAGAGGGAAGAGGAAATAAACTACCCTTCATTATTACAATTGGACCTTTCCTCTGTATGAACTCACCCCTTCTCCTCTTTTACTTTCAGAGACTGGCTGATGCAGCAGAGAAGTTTCAGAAAGCCCATCGCTGGCAAGACAACATCAAGGTAAATTACTTTTGAAGTCCTGCACCCATGTCAAAGGTCAACTCCACTTTCTGCCCCCCCTTTCCCAATAAATTGGTCTAATATGTACCTATGAAAACTCCTTCTCACTAGCAAACTGCTTTAAAAACCTAGATGCAGTATATTGTGAGCAGATCAAACCTAATATAAATAATGCGAGAGGTATTATAAATATATCTGACAGATGTATGAATGATTTTGAGTGATACTCTAAAAGTAGCTCTAAAGTTTATGGGTCTTCTCTCAGGGATGGACAAATTTGCAATAATTTTCTATTTGCATATGATTGCAGATGTGAGTGTGGCTTTGTCAGTATGCTCACGTCCTTAAAAAGTATGATAAGCATTTAGGGGCCTTATGTTAATCAAATAAATGTTTTCTTATAGAATCAGAGCTTTTTTTAAAAAAAAATGCATGGACAGTCTTGTCTCTAAGATCAGTCCATTTGTCTTTGTTTTTCTGGTCTTAAAATTCTTCATACAGCCACTGAGTTTTTGTTCTCTTTTGTTTATTTCTCTTATATCTCTGTGCCCCCACTCTCCTTCCTTTCTAGCACTCTGATTTTTAAAGCAAGCTCAAGTTCATACACGGGTGCCCTGCTTCTTGTCTGTTAGTCCCTTGGCGCCTGCCAGCCATAATGAAAGTGATTGAAGTCATTTTCAGCTCGTTTTTAGTATTGCTGCTGCCTACGTGTGCACGTAATAAGACTAGTCAGAAGACAGAAGGTGAAGGTCAAGCTAACGGTTAAAAACTTTGGTTTTAGGTTGCTGTGGAGAGCAACTAAGAGGGCTTAAAACCGTTCCATCTTACTGGCTTAAAAGGTGTGTAGAGGGGTGTGCTCAGTTAATTTGCAGGGTGTGGGGAGGCAGTCCTTGCATGAAAAAGAACAGTGGGTGTCAGGCCTTTCTCTTTGCATTCACATTTGTATATTATTCAGCACCACTTATTCCAGTTAGGATGCAATGAGCAATCTAAGACGGTGTCAAGCAAATGTTGCTGTTTTAATGATTGCATTTGACTTTGTAATTGTGGCTGTGCTAAAGCTCAGCAAGAAGTTGTGGTATTCTGCTTGGAAATGCATTCAAATTATAACAGCAAGACAAAAGGAAGAAAAGATTCACATTTCCTTTCAAAAACATCATTAGTGCAAATAAACTCAAACCAGCCATCCTCACAGATTTTGTATGAAAGAATGGAGAGAGAGAAAGTCCCCTGGTGATGACTTCTTCCTTTAGTATTGTATTCCTATGTCCGTGAGTATTCTGTGAACATATTTGTTTATTTAATGCATTTTTATACCAACCAATAACTGAACGAGTGCAGGGTCCATCAGAGGAGCCTCTCATGTTAGTCAAGAGTGAGTGAAAGGAGAACATTCAGAATGGGCATTTAGGAAAGTTTTGTTGTATTTAGTGAAATGGTTGTGATTGGCAGCTAGGGAACAATTGTCCAATGGGTGGAGGACATACACATGTAGCATGCAAAAGCTGGAGAGTCCAGGCAGTGATCCTGAGTACTGAAATCAGAGAATATGCAACTGTCTTCATCTATAAAGTGTTGTAGTGCATGGTTTGTTTGTTTAATTATTAATATAGTTTTAGCCTGTCTAAATGCAAGCATCTAGCATTGTAGACAAACACAGAAACAAATCCCAACCTTGCCATCTTTGAATCTTGAATCGAGGAGGTTTTCAGCTAGGTTAATAATCTATAACTTTACTGGGTTTATTGGTCTGGAATACACTGTACACTGTGTTGTCAGAGGGAAGGTGTGCTCTTCACCTTAGACAGAAAAAAAAGTCTTGGGTTGCTCCTGAGCAAAGCAGACCATGGAACAGCATTAAGGCAAGGAGCCCTGGTGGCGCAGTGGTTAAATGCTAGTACTGCAACCACAAGGTTGTGAGTTCGATCCTGCCGGGCTCCAGGGTTGACTCAGCCTTCCATCCTTCCGCAGGTCGGTAAAATGAGTACCCAGATTGTTGGGGGCAATTAGCTAAAACACATTGTAAACCGCTTAGATAACACTCAGTTGATAAGCGGTATAGAAATAAATGCTATTGCTATAAGACTTCATAGAATTTCAAATCCCTTTCAACATTCACCTTCCCTCAACTTGGTTGGCAGTAAATGGATGTGTTTCTAAAAGTTGTGTGTGTGTGTGTGTGTGTGTGTGTGTGTGTTTTGAAATATTGCTTCCTCTGAAAGCTTCTCATTTGACAAGCCTATTTGGAACGAGGAGATGGTTGAAGGGAGCAATATTCAAAGGTCACTGTGAAGGGAAAAAAGTCTTGAAGGTTAGAAGAAAGTTCCCCATAGGTGTTCAGTTCTGAGTTGGACAAGTTGCTTTTTGGCACTCCAACTCCCTGACAGCAACACCATCCGAGCAGCATGGGCAGTGTCCATTCCGGCTGGGGCTCATGAGAACTGTAGTACAGGAACAGGAACTTTTCTATGCTCTGGTTTCACCACAGTGCATCCCACAGCCAGCCATTGTGCTTTCTCCAGCAAGGCATGGGGTTTTTATATATATATATATGTAATTTGACATTCTTTTTACTTCTTTCAAGGATCAAAGGGCAAGCACTCTGAGCACCGCTAAAGTCTGTTGTTATAACTTTACACCTGAGTGAGTTCGAGACCTGAGACTCAACCAGAGTATCATTTGTGAAAAGACAAAAGGGTGAAACATGCACTGAATGGCAATGTGTAACCCACTGAGGCCTCTCGTGGCACAATGGAAATTTCTGTTCAGAATGGAGGATAAAAACAAAAGCAGGGACAGGACCTGTGATAGAGCGGAAATTACAGAGAGTGGGGAGAAAGTAAAACAGGAATGGAACCTGTGTTAACCCCCAGGGGCATGGGGTCATATCTTAAAGAGTCCCTTGATAAATAGCTCGTAGTAAATAAATCAGAAGCCAAGGTCAGAGGCCCTTTCACACTATACAGATATAGCACTATGATTCCACTTTAACTGCTGTGGCTATATCCTGTGGATTCCTGGGATTTGTACTTTGATGAAGCCCTAGAGCTTGCTGGCTAAGAATGGTAAATTCCACTCCCTGCAGTATAAATCCCACAGTCCCACAGGAGGTTGTCATACCCATTAGAGGGGACTCATAGTGCTAAAACTATGTAATGTGAAAGGGCTCCAAAATGAGGGGGAGTATTCTGTATGATTATTACACCATGGTTACTTCATTGTTGGACAGTAGTCAAAGGTATGTCCTCAGTAACACGCTTTCATTATGGAATATTGTGGGATATCTTTCTTTTTCCATGACACAAATGGCAAAAAAATTCCTCTCACTAGTGTATCCAATGCTATTGCAAGCACTGGATGGAACGTGATTACAGATTGGTGACTTACCTTTCCCTTCACACTTCCTTGCCAATATCAGAAGAGGATAAAAAGAGCCCCACTGGATCAGCCCACGGCCTCTCTGGTCCAGCATTCTGTTCAACCACTGGCTGAGGAAATGCCTATGGGAAGCCTACCAAGAAGGCAAGAGAATTCTCCTACTCGGTTTCCCTAGCATACTACCTCTTGATACTAGATACTAGATACTAGATAAATAGCTTTATCCTCCATTAATATGTTCAGTTTCCTTTTAAAGCCATGTATGGTGCTGGTTATCATTACACTGTGGTGTAACAAATTCTAGTCTATGTGTTACATGAAGTACTTCCTTTTATCAGTCCTGAATCTCCTAACACTCTGCTTCAGTGGAGAACTCCCGGTGGTAATACTGTAAGAGAGGAAGAAAAGCTTTTTCCTATCCACTTTATTCAAAGCATGCACAATTCCCCACCACATCACCTCATGTCCTCTTTACTTGCCTTTTCCCCACCATAGCTAATCATCTGCTGATGTTGTAAAATTTCCTAATGCAGAGTTGCTCCAGCAACTTTTTGGCCCTTCTCTTTACCCTTTCTAGCTCCACCATGTCTTTTTCAGATAGAGTATCTAGGCCTGACTCTGCTTCCAGTTCTTTAACCAGTTTGCTGCCCGCCTTTACTTAGCACACACCCCTCCAGTTGTCTCTGGAATGTACTTTTTCATCTGTAGCCCTCACACCTATAACTGATAATTATTTTATGTTATACTCAGGATCTATGTCTGCCCATGCACATTTGGACAATCTAAAACAATATTATCCCTATTCTCTAGGGCTTATTCTGCTTGAGCTAAAAGCTCACCTCTCCTATCAGTTTTTCTGTATGACTGTGTGTAAAATCTGCTGTGCTACCTCATTAAGCAGAAGAAGTCTGTTTAAGTGTTAAGCAGAACTTTTGGCAGGTGGCTTATGTCCCTCTTGGGCAGGCCTGACTGGGCCCGGAATATACTCGAGTCCTAACAAATCTAAAGATTTCTGCTCTACACCCACACCTCAAACATGCATTCAGGATCTTCAAACTGTAGCAGCCCCTAAACATTGAACGGAAAGCAGTGGGAGGTATGCTACCTTGAAGATCTTGGCTTTCACCTTTTTACCTAGCAACCCATATTTGGATCCCATGACTTTTTGACTCCTTTTCCCCATGCCATGGATCCCAGTGATCACACTAGAACTGTTGCCAAGCTACTTTGATGCAGTATAATGTAGGGATAAAAATAATATTTGAAAAGATTCAAGAATATGTCAGGAAAATCTGAGAAGGAGGATCTTTGACAAGAATCTTTACAGTTCAAAAACTATCGTGAGAAAGTCTTGGAAGTCTTTTCAAAGATTATTCACAGTTTAGGATTTATTTTGCACAAAATTTGCACATTCTTTTTTCTTCACAAGAAATAAAATTTCTTCTCTAAAGAAAATGTGGTTTCCTGCATAGGAGATGCTGGTTTCTGCACAAAAAAAGCAAACATTCTGCAAAATAACCTTCCTGCGCTTTTGTACAGAAACAGCATTTTTTTTCTGTGTGAATGAAAAATAAAGATGTTTCCTTGTAAGGATGTATTTCTTTACTAAGGGTCTTCTTGAAGGAAACAATGAGGAATTTTAACAATTTTCTTCTTGCTATACAAAAGTCTTCAAAAATCATTCAGTTTTCAGAAACTCTTCTCAGTTTGGGTCTTATTCTGTGCAAAATCTGCATATGGTTGTTTTTCACATAAAATAGCATTTTCTGCACAGTAAACAATATTTTTATACAGAAATACTATTTACTGCATAGAAAGTGCTGTTTTCTGCACAAGTAAGAATGTATTCTATGCATGCAAATTAACTACTTATACATTATATGCAGAATTAATCTCAATTATAGTATTTTCTGAGCAGGAAATAATATTTCTGCATAGAAATACAAATATATTGTTTTCTATTTAGAAAATGCTGTTTTCTACACATAACAGTCGTGAGTGAATTTTGTGCACTGAACTGCCGATTCTAATTGATCCAGGATTCTTCTCATCAAGGTTTTGCAAAACTCAAAAGACATGCTGTTTGAACATTTTGCAAATATTTCTGAACATTCTTACCATCTCTATTTCCTAAACAAAAATTGTTGTTTTCTCTGTTTTTTATGCAAAAATACCACATCTGAATTTTCTGCAGAATAAGTCAAAAACTGAGAATAGTATTTGAAAAATAGTACCATTTTCAAAGACTTTCTCACAATCAGGGGAGGGATTGCTAAAATTACTTGTTGCTTCCTTCAAGAATGAAATTAGGAGAAAAAAATTACATCCCTAATTTGCCAGATGCACATGTCTTTACTTCAGATGTTATTTCTGTATGGTTGATAATTTTACTCTATTATGAATTATTGTGATGTACAAAATGATCATAACCAAAGGTGCTTAAGCAACCTGGCTTTCATATTTTAAGCTGAATAAATTAGCTAGCCCTTTCCTGGCATTTCATCCCACCCATCATCTCTTCCCTGCAGTCTTAAATGGTAGCTGTGGAGACAGCTTTTAAAAACAGACCCAGCTTCACAATGCGAGAAACTTGAAATATATGTTTCTGCTCATCCATTCAAAGAAGGGATAAGATTCCTGTGAAGAGCAGGTGTGAAATTAACTTTCCCATTAAGGCATCATTCTATTTCTGGTGATTAAAGATTTGTTAAAGGTTTGAAATAAGAGTTTCAGTACTTTCAGAACTGGGTAGGTTTAATTGGTTCAGTTCTAATTAAACTTGTTGCTTCTGTGTCAAAACTCTACCTGTACCTGCCAAATTCTTTAACTCAGACACACTGTCACAGCCTTCATTATAAGTGGGGGACAACCTTGTATGGGTTTAGATTTTGTTACTTTTAGTTAAATCAGTAATATTATTGTTTTTGAGGCAGGGTGGACCACAGTTTTCCAGTATTCCTTTTCAATTTCAAGATTGTCATTCTTTTTCTTTTTTAAAAAAAAATAATGTCTTCATTTAAGTTTGCTTTCTATTAAAAAAAAAAAAAAAGAACAAACCTGAGCTTTTCAGTCTGCCTTCATATTGCTTCAAGCTCTTCATTGAGTGTTTTAGCTGTGGAAATACTTTTGGATACCAACTGTTATAATTTGGGACAAAGAAGTATCCTTAATTGTAAAAACAAGCGGGTCAGACTGAAAAAAATATAAGGAGATACAGTCCTCCTTCTACATTCACAAGTTTGACAAATTTGCGAGGTGTGTGCTTGCCTCCCCTCCCCCTTTCTCCTCCCATTCCCTTGCATTCCTCAACCCAGACTTGCAAGACTTGTGTTTAAAATGGATATATTTTTTTTCCTCTTTGGGTGAGCAAAGTCCTCCTCCCACTACTAAAGTCCTCTTCATGTGGCTGCATTTTCTGCTGTGTACTGGCTGCTGATTGGTCAAGTGCTGTCTTTGCTCCTACCTTTCCCTTTTCGAGATGACCACAGGAAGTAACCAAAAGGAAAGAACTGTGCTCTTTTCCCTTTGAGGGGAAAGCACCGGTAAGCCTTTTACTGTGTCTTTTTTCTCCTCCTCCACCAAACACTGGGACTAGAAGCAAAGGAATGGAAGGAAGAGCTCTGGGGGTGGGAGTTATTCAAGATTTTTCCACTTTCGCAAGAGTTCTGTGCCCCTAACCCTTGTGAATGTGAAGGAACTACTGTAGTTTCACTCCTCTTTGAATTCTGATGTGCATATTTATATAGCCCCGGAAAATGCACAGTTAATCACAACTTGTCCACTGATATGCTATCTACATTTCGTCTTCCTCCTAGGATTACCAGATGAAATATCAGACAGAACTCCAGTCTCTTTAGTGGTTGTTTAGAAGAGGGAGTTTCATCAGGTACAGCTTGCATGACAAGGAACATCTGCTGAAATTCTTTACTCTGCTCAACCATTAGAGGATAGGGGCCCTATCCCCTATTTCATCTGGCCATGCTATTCCCTCCTGTATGTAGATGAATAGTAGTGCATATTCCCTGGACATTTGTTGATAACTATCTAGGATGTATTAGGTGAAAAGATCACCTTGAACTCATCCTGCGTTTAGCATGAGTTAGACTTTATGTTTTCAGCTCCTGTTTTCTTTAACCCAAACTACCAAGTACACATTTTGTTGTTTCAGTTTATGAGAATAATGTTCATAGACAATATTTTCTCTTTGCAAGACAGTCAACATCCCTGGGCTCCAAGGTCATCTCAGTGGCAATTCCAAATTGCTTGTTCTGAGGCCTGATTCCCACAGGAGTAGCTTTGCTCCTGTCAAGATATTATTAACCTCACCAGGTCACAAAGCACAGGGAGCTGGAGGGCAACCATGATGCTTTTTCTTTATTTTCAGATGGCAGGACTGGCAGGCAAGTGGTAACTGACTCGAGGCAGCAGACATGAAGTGAGCAGCCAACATTATTGTTCTAAGAGTGACAGATAAGGCCCATAGCATTGAGGTTTGCCTGTTCTCCCTTGACCTGTCCCTTGATTTAACTGCCTCGGAGCCTAGCCCAGTTTGGTAGCATCAGTGAATCAAAGAGGGAGATCCAGCTTTTAAAAGCCACAGCATGCATTGGGTACTGGTCAGTAAAACTGAGTTGGTCAAGCCTTAATAACTACATAGCAATTAGATTTCAAAGTCATCTGTTTCCACTCTGTAAGCTACCACTATGACTATAGATTAGTGGTTCTCAGTCTCTGATGTTGCCCTACATCTCCCAGAATCCCTGGCTATTGACCATATTGGTTCTGGCTTCTGGGAACTAAAGTCCAATAATAGCTAGGACACCACCAGCTAAGGTTCCAACCTACTCTAGCTTGTGTTTTCTCATATGCAACAACACATATTAAGAACAAATATAATGAACCAATAATAAGAACAAATATAGTAAGAAACTACTTAGTAACTAAACAAAGAAACTAAGAACAAGCCATATTAGTAAGTTGCATAGTTCCATTTCTGGGGCGCACCAATTAAGGATAGCAATGCAAGGATAATATTGATACAGCAGAGTTGCCCTCAAAAGTAAGAAGAATAAAACCTGACTAGAAACAGAGGTTCTGGATGGGTGTGCTTGATATGAGAAAAGTTTATATTGGAACTTTCTCAGTGTGAACAGAGCCAGGATATACAAAGCTGCTATTTCTGTGTACAAGCTGCTTGAGCAACCCAGTTGGCTAGATCATCATGGTCATTAAGCAAGGTAATGGCTGCTGTTAATAGGACAAATTGGAGAGTCTTAGACTACTCTGTCTGGGACTTTTTTCCAGCTGCTGCTTCACCAAGATGATATGAAACAGAAGGATCTCAGAAGATGCCATTCTACCTTCAAAAACAAAAAGATCTTTGGTGCAAGGGTATCCTCTCCCACACAGTTTCACAGCTAGTACAGACATCGGTGGCATACTTGTCCTGGTGATTATGCCTGCTTGAATCTATGGTAATATATCTTTGGGGAGAATCATCACAGAAGTATTTACTGTCTGACTACTGATAAAAATCTTTCTGTGTGGAATGTTTCCACTACAGGGTGCTCATTTATGTTGAGCCAAACATGCTTGCCTTCCACAACATCTCAGGAATCTAAGGAAGTTGCAGACATGGTAATGCTTGTTCCACTGCTCACCAGAAGTTAATAAATAGTGAGAAATGCCATATAGAACTATTATTATTTCAAGCAGCCACAATATGATAAATTATCATCTTCTTCCAGCCCCAGCTGCACCTACCTTTTAGTAGGCACAACACAGGTTCCTCCTCCTTATGTTCCCTCTGGGAAGCCAGTAAGGGTTTTGCATTGCTGTATGAACAAGAAAGGATAGATCCAAATTATGGAGCTTTAATCTTAACAAATTGCTGCTAGAAATATATTGAAAAAATTGTAAGTGGAGTGAAAATGGTTAACAATTGCAGCAGCCTGCTGGGACAGCAGATCAATAAGTGAATCAGGACTGAATGTTTCTATTAAAAGGTAAGTCTAATCATGAGTAATATGATTGATTCAAGGGTCGCATAATCCATTTCTTGGCATTATGCAGGTCAGACTAGATGATCATAAAGTCTCCCCAAGGATCTGCAAATCGACTATCCGTAGCAATATGTTTAACTTCACTGGAACCAGTTTAAGTACCTGGTGGATGAATGAATTGATTGATTTTGAGTTTCCACTCCATTTCCCCCCTTTCCCTCTGTACAGCACAGTCTAATCAAGGTGTCTCAGTCTCCTCCTTCAAGTTTGGGGGTGGATTTTCTGTGGGAGTGAGGTGAACAAAGCAGCTTCAGGAGGATGACACCATGCTGGTTGCTGTTATCTGCCACTGGCAGGTACATAACCCTCATTTTTGGCTGGTAACAGCAAGAAGTACTGACCTTGGTGAACAATGCAAAGGCCTCTGTTTGTGACTTGCTTTTCCCCTTAAGCTATAGATGTTCCTTGCCTGTTGTTTGTGACCCGTAGGATGTCGTGCCATCATGCAAACATTAGCAAATCATATTTCATCTCTGTTATCTCAGACATTCAGAAACCCCAATATAAAGAAGAGCTTAAAGACTCCACTTCTGCTCTTCGTCATCTCTGATACACTGAACTAACTCATCTTTCTTACATCCCTTCCAACACATTTGCCTCTTTTTCAAAATTATCCCTTCCCTCCAGCTTTTACTTGCTTATTGTTCCTCAAATATCATCACGGGTGGTACTGAGGCTCTAAGGAAATGCCACCTGATGTTGCTGTTTTGAAGGTACAGCAAAAAGCACTAAGAGAATGAGCTTGCCTTGGAAGACTGGGAGCAGGCAGGGAGCCTAACCATTGATCTAAATTTGTTTGAAGGGCTGAGAATTAATGGGTAGCCCTTCTGCATTGCTACTGCCAGTACCTTTGCAGTTCTCACCTTCTGGCATTCCTCTGAAAACCTGATCACCAGCCCTGGGGCAATTCTGGAAAGTGATCAAGTAGAGAGCGTTTTTGCCCAATAGCACCTCCACCGCCAGCCCCACATTTTATAGATATAAATGAAAGAAGGGGAAGATGGTGCAGGTAGGAGGAAATTGTTCTATTAATTACACCATGGAGACTTCTACCCCACTCCAGCTTTATATTATTTTCTAACCTCCCATTTTCATATCCCCCCTTTAACCTGAACCCCAGCCTGTTCCGACATCAGTGCATGTAGTGAGCCCAAGCCTATCAGTAGCAATTTAATATGGGACTAACTGTGGTGCATGTGATTTCTCTCAGTCCCACCACATGCAGAAGCAGAAAAGAACAGTTTGAAAGAGGGGACAGAGACAGAAGGAAAGTCAGAAAAAAGAACTTCTCTGGCATCTCTTTTTCACTAATCCCCACCCTTTATTCTCTCAGTCTTCCCTCTCCCTGAACCCACCCCACCCACACATGCCCACATTCCCCTTGTCCAATGTCAGAAGAAGAAAAAATGGTGCCTCAATGTTATTAAAATCCTCTTACTGCAGTTGCTGCTGGTGCAGTTGCTCTCCGCTGTGAGTAGAGCATCCCTGTGGTCCTTTTGCTCTGTGTGCTGCTGAGTGTGTCCTAGGAGCTGCCTAACCTGATCAGCAAGAGATGGTGCTGATTCTGCAGAGTTTCAGACATGCAGGAGAGAAAGAAAATTTCCTCTGGTACCGGAAGGAAGGCGACATTGAGACGATGTGTCCTCTGCCTGCACTCCCTGAGTCATTGTAGGGCAGATTCATTTCACACCATCAGCCCATGGAAAAAGATGAGTTGCTGATGTCTTTAGGCCGTGCGGATCAATAAGAAGGGATTGTGATCATTGCCAATCACACCCACAAAGACAGCTACTTTTATAGTTCTTACAGTAGTGTCTATCCAGCTCAGTTCTTTAAATTTCCAGATTATTTACGGGAAAAGTTAGTAAAAACAAAAAAATAGAAAAAAAATTCATCAGCAATAGAACATTTACATTTCAGCACCTAAAAATAAAATCATCTGTAAAAATTGCAGAAAGCCCGACTCCAAACCCCAAAGTAAACCTCACTAAGAAATATTTTACATTTTTTTCATAAAAGATTTGACCTCAGATTGGATCAGGGAGAAGACATTTGGGAGGGAATTTATAATGCCAGTGCCACTACTTGGAAGACCCTGCTGCATGCTTTTACATGTTGTAGGCAGCAGAATAAAATCCTAAACAGGATCTCCTCCATTAGTTTCAAAGTATTGTTAAGGAGGAGGGAGAGAAGAGAGAAAAGAGCCCTCACTGGTAACATTTTCCATGCATTTCCTTTTCACCCTGATCTCTATTTAAGAGCCTTTCCACCCTACACTCATAGTGTTATTATTCCACTTTCGATATCCTGTGGGATCCTGGGGTTTGTAGTTTACTGAGGCCACAGAGCTCTCTGGCTGAGAATTCTAATGGCCCTTCCCTAAACTGCAAACCCCAAGATTCCATAGGAGGTTGAAAGTGGAATAATAACGCTATAACAGTGTACTGCAGAAAGGTCATAAATGTCCTTATCCTTGGTCTTTCCTCTGCTCCTTCAGTGTCCTGGAACCCAAAGCTTTATTTCCACATATAATGTACAGGGTATGGCACCAACAGTGACTAGTTGAAGTCTTCACCCTTTTATGGATTGTTACCTGCAGCAAATCCTTGTTTAGGTGCATATTTTTCAAGGAGATATAGGTTTGATTTTCTGTTACTAAATCACTATTTGTATTTTGTCCCTATTTTGCATGGGGGTCCCTTTATTAAAAAAAAGTTTGTGTCCATGAATTTGCAGCAAAAACATTTGTTCAGAAATAGGTGGGATTTTTCTGCTCATATACACACACAAAACAAGTTTTCTGTGCAGAAAAACTGATTTTTGCACAGAAAAACCACATGTATTTCTGCACAAACCATGATTTCTCAAAGTGTAAAAAAGAAACATTGTGGCTATTCTGCTCTTCTCTATGTGGTTTCTAAAATGTTGGGGAACCCCCTTTTTTTTCAGAAATGTATCCAAACAAATACACTTTCCATTCATATCGTCTATATACTCTTAGTGTTCTGTCTCCCCTGAGCTTGTCTGAATGTTCTCACAGAGACAGAAAGAGACCATTTTCCCTGGATATCCTCGTTATCTTACAAGTAATATATGAAGGAGTCCAAAGGCGTTTTTGTTTCTGCCAACACCTCTCCTCCTTCCAGCTTGTTGTACATTTCAAAAGTCAAGCCAGGACTATTGCTCTATGCTTTGAAAATGGGGTTTCAGATTCCCTGGAAATGGAACCAAGACAATGTATGTGGAGGTTGGAGAGCTGGCCCTCCATTGACTGTCTTCAGAAAGTTTTCTTCATCCCTGCTAACTGTGTGAAAAAACAAACAAACAAGGCTATCACAAAAGGGATACCAGCAATGATAACAAAAAAGAACTCATTTCTGAGATTGTATAAATAGCTAAATCTAACATTCTTGGGGAAAGGAAAATGCAAGTTTTTTATCTGGTTCTATTTGTGGTAGTATCTGAAAATCTCATAAATTTTAGTGTAGATGTGAACAGGTTGCAAGAAGAAAGACCCTTATAGTTATGGTTCAAGTGAAGTATTGGATAGACACACCCACATGACAGAATTATGTATGCAATTATTTCTGACACCTGCAAGTATGTGTATATGAAATTGGAGCATCAACGACTAGATTCTCCCAGATTCACAACGAGAGGCCCAAATTCTGTTGTTAATTCTGAATTGAATAGATGCATTGAATTAATGGGATTTACATAAATGTGGACTCACAATTTAACAATTGAGTGAATGGATCTACTCTAATTGGGACTGACCAATAAGGTTCAGGGTATAGTTTATTACTGAGCAGAGAAAGAGTTATTCAAAGGTTTCTGAAACTGGAGGTCAGGCCTCTTTCTGTATTAGACATAGCTGCTTGTAAATGCTTCTGTGTGAATAAATTTATAACAGTGGGGCATGTTATTAAGGCACAGCCAGTGATGAGGTGCTTTTTAAAATACGTCTACCATGGACTGCCTTCATTCATTCAGAGGCAAACATTCTCCCCTGGGCTGGTAACAGCTGTTCTCTTGCTGGTATGAGAAAAGGTTTGATTTTATGTCTCTGTTTTTAAAGCTGTTTCCCAACATGAAAGAACAGTGATGGCCTCAGCTTAAAATCAATGTTGTTCATAACGTCGTCATGGAAAACACACGTTTCCTGCTGTTTCTCTTGCTGGATCATTATTCTTCTCCTTTTCCTCCGTTGATGTCAACATTTCATCAGTGCTTTAGGCTACTAGTTCAGGCTTTAGTAGGTTCAGTTAGAAGTTTCTAAGGCTAGGAAGGAAATCTGTTGGAGTTGCATTTTTCATACAGGAATACCCAATTTGTACATTATAGAAAAGCAAACAAAATAATGTTCATTTCAGGGGAAAATGTGCCCAAAAGGTGTGGATGAGTTTCCATGGGAGAGGGGAAGTGTCTTATCACGTGATAAGGGAAAGAGAACAGACTATGAATGATGGTGGGAAACTGAGAAGCTCAGTAAGAATGAACTCTATAACTTTTCTCATTCTTCAATACATCATTCTGGGACAAAGCCTCACAAAGAGAAACAACATGAAGTGGTGACAATATAGAGACCCAAAAGTTCTTGAGCCTGGTATGGTCAAGTCCAGTGAGCTGTCCTGAACTGTGTTCTCCACAGGCCTTGATCCAGTCCTCTCCAAATTCAGAAGGCAATAGGGCTGAAGGACACTCTCACCAATGATGCCCCTTCTCCACTGTGAATGTGCTAACCAGTGGGGTTGGACCTAGCCAAATGTGTGTGTTGTACATCCCATTGGCGGCACTCTAAGAGTCCCAAAAGCACAGGAAGATTTGGGGATGATATGGGGGTGACCTCTCAACCCATCCCCCAGGATGAAGTTCAACAGGAGGGTCATGGCTTAACCATGGCCCTTTCCGCATGAGGAAATTAAGATGGGCCAATGCATCTTGTAACAGAGGTCATCTGCACCTAGGTTCAGATTATTTACCTTTGTTCCGCACCTAAGTCCGATTAAATGCGCCCCCAAGTGGTCATCGAGCACGCTGTTTGAAAAATGGAAGAAACCGGTTTTTCAATTTTCCGGATCTCGCCAATTCGTACTTTTGCAGTGGTGCAGCTGCGCACATTCGCACCAATGCAAACTGGTGGTCAGTGGAGGGCGGGCTGTGCGTGTGGACAGCTTCAGCAGTTGGTCCCGCCCAATAAATGACAGGAAGCTGCCATTTTCTCATCCTCATAGTGTGGATCTATGAACTCGCAGTGCTCCGAATCGGCATGGAACATACAGAGTAACCCTGTGGAAGGACATAAGGGAAAGTCCATTTTGTTTTGAGCCCAGAAGAACCGGTAAGAAATGGCATGAAGCGATTCACTAGCCTCGTGCGGAAAAGGCCTATGTCATTCTGCCTTTCTGTGGAAATTGGAGTGACTTTAATGATAGTACAACTGTGCAAAGGAAAGTTGAAGCAGCTCTGTGGGTGGATCTAAACTGTACAATTATAGCAGTTTGGTAGTACCTTAACTGCCATGGCTCCATCCTGTGGAATCCTAGGATTTGTAGCAGAGGAGCTTTTGATGCCATACTAGATTGTTCTTATAGTGCAGTTCAGGGGGATGAACTAGTGTTCCCTAGCTTTACATGTTTGGCATCAAACTGCTCTAACTCTGTCGTATGGCTGCACCTTGTTTTCTGCTGCATTTTGGAGCCACTCCAAATGCCTTGGCAATGCCATAGTTTGAGAAAGTTATTTTTATGGCACATCTCAGAATCCCCCAGCTTGTATCCACAATCCCAATATTTTGCTATATCATCAAGAATGTAGCAACATAATCATTGGACATATTGGCTCAAGGGCAATTTCCACATTAGACTGTTATAGTGCTTATTCCATTTTCAACATCCTATGGAATCCTGGGGTTTGCAGTTTAGGGAGGGGCCTTTGAGGATTCCATAGATTCCATAGGATGTTGAAAGTAGTGCAGAAATGGCCAAGGACTCTGGGACTTGTAGTACCAAAAGGTCTTTGCAGTGCAAATCCTGGCCTTCCCCCAAAGCTTTGTACTATGAAAGAGGCTGCAGAAGATTGTCCCTGATCCAGCACTGTGGTCAGCCTGAAGCCAAATGCAAAATCTCATCCCACAAAAGACTCAAGAAAGATCCTAGCAATTGCAGTTTTTGGCTAACTGTCAAAGCAATTTGAGGATCCTGGAACAATGGCAGTTAATGGCTTTCCTGTTGCTGTAGGCTATGGATCTGTTCCAGAAGATAGTCTGAACTTTAAAGAAGCTGCCCAAGGTGCAGAAGCTAATTTCTGGTCCTGGAATAGCTCCTTCAGAAGTTCAGATTAAAACCCAGAATGATGCAGCAGGCACCATGTGTGTGAAACATTCGATATGTGAGACATTGGCAAAGAGAAGGAAGTCTCTGGAATGGGGAGAGCTAGGATCAATACCAGAATTCAGGCCTTCTGATCTTGCCTGTTCACCAGAGTGTATCTTGAACTGACCATACTCCAGGGATCCTTGGCTTCTCTTGATCTGTGTATGGTTGCACTGGCCAGGCTGTGGACTTAGTGTTCCAAAGAGATGACATGACTAAGCAGGATAAATCCTCTCTTTGGCAGATGAGCCACTGCATTTGAAGCAGCAGCTTTGTTTTGTAGACTAGACTGATAAGTCAGAACCTCGTGAGTTCCAAACATTGTTAGATTGCAACTCCTGTTAGCCCTAGCCAGCATAGGCAATGATGAGAGATGACAGGAGCTGAAATCCATGAAGACATGGAAGACATGTCCCCATTCCTGGACAAGAGATTAAGAAAGCACCACAGAACAGGCCATCAAAGCATCAGGCTTAGTCCTCCTCTGCACCACAGTGTGTCATCTCCTCTTCTGGATTACACTTTCCCTTCCTTTTCCCATTGTCTAAATATAATGGCAGTACTTTCTAAGAGACTTGCAAGTAGGTGACCGCAGATGCTTGAGGCATATGCAAATAAAGCAGTAGAGACTATTTATTTACATACTTAAGTGTTTTTATCCCACTCTTTTTTCATGAGATGTTAGAGCAGCAAATAGATAAGACAAAATAAACAATTCAAACATTAGAGATTAAAATCAATGAATAACTTTAACAAGATTAAAAAAACATATTGAACAATTCTTTTGGCCTTTCTAAGCTGTTTTAACTTGTAACAGCATAAAAAGGGTAAATGTTTTGTTGTATGTGTGTGGGGTTTTTTTAAGTATATGTTTAAATTATGCCTGGTGGCTTTAACAAAAGCCATGCCTTTACTTGATACTAAAAAGAAACCAGTACTAGTGCTAGTCTGGCCCTCGAGGGGAGGGGGCATTGCACAAGTGGGGTGCCACAGCCAGGAAGACCTTTTCCCATGTCCTCCCTCATGGGCCTGGTGGGACCCACTCTGGGAGATCCCAGTCTTCAGATAGATGTGTATGGGGGAAATTGTCCCCTGTGTTTGCTTACAACCGAGATAAATCTACTATAAGTAAGTTTCAAGGAGATAACTTGCATAGTCTGTTTCAGCCTGAAAGGGAGGAGGGGTAGAGGAATCTAGGAGCACCTTTGAGACTAACTGGTTTATTTTAACATGAGCTTTCTTGTATATCAATCCACTTTTTCAGGTGCACCAAACTCAGTTCCCACCTGAATTGAGTTTGTCTCAAAGGTGCTGTTGGATTCCTGTAAGTAAAGAGGACTGGTAAGCATCCATGTTAGCCCATGTTGCAAAAAGGAACAAGATGGCCTTAGCGCATTTGTGTCCCAGAGAGGCCTGCTGTATGGCAAGGAGGGAGTCTTCTTTATTCCATTGAGTACTTCGCTCCTGTACTCAGACCTACAAGTAGATCAGTGATTGTGCAGTGCTTGCTTCTGTGGGACTGCAAAGGCATGCATCCTGAAATGAGAGGAACCTCCCCTCACTGAACTGAGTGGTATTACTTTCATGGGCTCTGGCTTTATGGATTGTCTGTGTAATTCACCAAAGGAATCACTGTAGCTTCAGCTGGTTTACACTTGGAAGATGCAAGTTTTATACTTGATCTGTGTCAGATTTGCCTTTTCTGTGGATCTGTTACAAAGAGGACAATGACCAGCCAGCCTGAAACCCTGTCTTGCTCCACTGATAGCCGCAGTTTCATTCCACACAGGCCGCTAAGCATCACACAGATGGAAAGGGGTATTTGGTCACTGCCAGCATCAACCGTATCTGATTCAGTGCCTACGAGGGGCATAAAGAGGTTAATTATCTTCTTCAAAATGATATTTCATGGCTGCGGGTTGCTAGCTTATTTTATGCTGCAAACTGCTCAGAAATCCTCAGGAAAATGTTTTTAATGGGACCAATCATACCAGTTAATCAGGGTGCAGGTAATTAGGAACAAGCCACCCAAATCCGATATGCTCTGGCACCTCTCAGCAGAATGCAGAGCTGCTTTATCAGGATAGCTCAGAACTGTTCTCTTGCATACCTAGGACACCCTTCACAGCACACCCCATCCTCTGAACCCAGCCTCCCTCACCCCCACCCCCACCCCGGCACAGTGTAATAATTTGCAGCTCAGCAAAGTAAGAGCTACCAGTTTATTTACCGTGATCCTGCCAAAAACACAGGCAAAAAGAAAATGTACAGATTCACCTTGTACATAACTACCTAGGAATAAGCCCTACTGAGAACAGTGGGACTCACTTCTGAGTAGACCGATAGAGATTTCTGCTATATGTAGTTTATCCAAGCCATGTAATCATGTCTTGCTATATTGCTATCATGCGTGGGGGGGGTGTATGTGTGCGCAGAGAGAGACAAAGAGAGAGAGGGATGAATGAATGCACATCTGTCATTTTATATTAATAAAAATCTGACATTTTCAGCTACCAGTTCCTGAAGTTGTCACAAACCTCATAATACCACAGCTCATATCTATAGGTTTTACTCACAAATCAGGTCCATTGTATTCCATGGCAGTAGCTTCATAGTAAATATGAGTTTCATCATGTTTTTGGACCTCTTTGGGTCTCCCAGGTGAGTTCCTGTTGAAAAATGAATTCTCCCCCGGGCCTATAGTGGTCCAGAGAGGGCAAGAAACTTGGTGAAATTGCCCCTCACAGAGAACATGGAAACATCAGTGGACAAATTGGTGAGGCGTGCAGTGATAGAGTGGTATTCCAAGGTCCCTTGGGGGGTTCAATGTAGCCCCCTAACCCCTGACTATATGGCTTTGTTCTCCCAAATTCTGACTGCCTTTCACTTTGGTATGGGCAGTTCATAGAGTTTGCCCCAGTAGCATACCTCCACAATCCCAATTCCATATTCGAAACAGCTAAAAACATTTCATTCATTCAGTTTCTCTTCTGTCTCTCTCCCCCTTCCCTTCCCTTTCTGAACATGGGCACATGCATGTGCACAGGCATGCGTGTGCGCACACACACAGAGTTAGTATCCAACATTAAAATTAAGTAGCAAGGAAGACACTGTTGGGCACTATAGATCAACTGTATTAGGAATGTCACTCATGAAAAAGATATTTAGTGGCCGGGGGAAGGAATGTAATGTCAACTGTTATAACAAAGGAAAGGAAACTGAAATTTAGGTGAAGGGCTGTTCAAAGAGAATGCCAGGAGAACACAACTTGGATGTGAACGTATGCTGGAAATACAAACAGAGAGGCCACATCCCAGCTCTAGCACTTGGATATTAGTGACCCTGGATAAAGCACCTTAGAAACAGGTTTATTGAGATGCAACAAGAATTTTGCTGTTTTACATGTAGTTCTCTAACACAGCAGTCCTTCAGAAAACTGTCACAATGGAAGAGACATCCTATTGCTGCTGCTGCCGCTGCTGCCGTGCCTGCAAGTTGTTTCAGACTTGTGATGACCCTGAAGTGAACCTACGGTATTATGGGTATTTCTTGGCAGGTTTTGTTCAGAGGAAGGTTTACCTTCCTCTGAGGCTGAGAGAGTATGACTTGCCCAAGGTCATCCAGCGGGTTTCCATGGCTAAGCACAGATTTGAACCCTGGAGTCTGAACTCTGGACTACTCCAGAGCCATAGTCCAACGCTCAAACCGCTGCATTAGGAAGCTGACTCTCACAGGGCCTGTAGCCACTCTGAAAAGAAGCCTTAACATGTATGAATGCATATTATCTGTTATGGAGATCATTAGTACCTCTTTTCTTTTAATGTACTGCCCTGTTTTATTAGTCCACACAAGACTTCAACCTACTTATAAGTGTTAAAAACACATTTAACAATACATTATCATAGATACAGAAGAACAGCAGCAGAAGTTGATATAGAGCTGCCACATCATTTATAAAAAAGGGAAGAAGATTAATTTTTTAAAAAATAATATTTTTAAAAATCCT
Organism: Ctenosaura bakeri; assembly: GCA_948474755.1. Taxonomy (NCBI): domain Eukaryota; kingdom Metazoa; phylum Chordata; class Lepidosauria; order Squamata; family Iguanidae; genus Ctenosaura; species Ctenosaura bakeri. Next base: position 65,940 of record CAOLHI010003201.1, on the reverse strand, counting down.
GGGGAAATATGCAACAGGCAAAATTCTCTGGAAAGAGGCTTCTATAGGTACAGGTACCACAATAGAAGCAGCCCTTTTGATAGCTTTTATATTCTAAAAATATGTAGAAATGTATGGGCCCTTTAAAATAGGAAGGTATCTCGTTTTTCTGTGAAATGTCTTGCAATAGAAGCAGAACAGGCTGAATAGATCACATAGTTCAATGGCCTATCTGGCACAGGATATCCTGTACCTAAGTCAACTCAATTGTGTGTTTTTTCCCCTTTCCAACTTTTTATTGAAAACAGAAACCCTTCACCATTCTCATAACTGTGCCTTTTTATTTACGCTTTATTGGAGCTTTCCATCATATGCAAAATGTTAGGTTCTTACGGAAGCCAAGTATATACATAGCCCCCTCTCTGTACACCCACTATAGGCATGATTTGAAAGAACCCCTTCATATAGTAAAATATCTTGTTATTGCCTGCATCCTATGATTATGTTGTCTGTAGAGAAGGGAAAAGGGAAAAAAAGACATAAAAACCATCAGCAGGGGGAGAACTGGGGGAGGGATGAGATCAGTTTGGTGGGGAAAAGTTGGAAGGGAAATACTGGTTCTTAGATACAGAGAACAAGTCCATTTTGAGCTGCTTTTCCGTCAGCAAAACATTCCCTAGAGCAGAGACCAAATTCCCCTTATGAGTCCCCTTTGTCTAGATGGCTAACTACAGTATGTTCTTCTGTTGCCATATGGTATGTAGTCCTGTTCTTTCCCACTTGCCAAGTAAGCCGAAATTATATCTGCCCCCTGTGAGTGAAGTTATAGTGGTGGGTTCATGCTGCATTCAAGCCCATTCCTGATACTAAGCTGGCACCTTGAACTTCAGCTCTTTCAGAAGAGGTGATCAGGCCAGAATGCCTTCATTTGTTCTGTTTTGTTTTTGTCCGCTGGTGTTATGTATCTCAGTCTATTTGTCTCTCAAGAATTTATTTCCAAATAATTGTGTCTTCTATTTGAATTCCAGATTCTGTTCACATTTAACTGGTGTGGCTGAAAAATATTAACTCCGCACCTTATACAGCTGAATGTGTTTGATTTTTTCTTTCTTCAGAGAGCTCTGGGTGGATGTTACCACTGATATTCCTCATGTCCCTATATACCGTGCATAGCTTCTTTGTTCTTTATTTACTGGTTGTGTATTTGCTTTCCTGTCTTTTTCTTTCCTCCCTTTTATTTTTTTAACAAAGTGACTTGTTAATTTTGGCCATTTCTCTCTTTCCCTCTCCCAGTATGTCATTTTATAACCTCAAGCTGGAATTTATGACAGATTGCTCCAAACGTGGTTATTGTGGTTATTTTTGTGTTTCCATCTGAATGCGCGACAGCAGATGCTGAGTGTTTGGAATGCATTAGTGCTAATGGCAGGACCATTAAACATTAGAGTCACTCATTGCAGATGGCTTGCTATGGAAGTTCAGGGGAAAATGAAACAAGAGCTGGAGTGAAAGCAACTGTTAGGCTGTTTCCAGCAATCTTCGCTGGGCAATCAGTCAGAGCTGTGATCCCGACATGGAAAGTTTCTTGCTTTTTTCTTTCCTCCCCCTTTTGCCCTCCCTCATGTGAACCACAAGCTAACATTTTCTGTTTCTGGTTACAACAGCAAAATATTTTGAAGTGACCTTCAGTTGTCGGCTTAGGAAGGAATGAAGGGCATTATTTCCTGCACTCTGCCAGTAGAGAAATGCCAGCCATGAATTCTAACATGCACGTCTGTATACTGTTCCTCATCACCACCTTGCTCAACATTTCTTAGTCAAAATACTGGTTTAAAAAATCCCAAGCATTGGAGGCTGGTTTCAAAGACCTTCCTCTACAGGAAAAATGCTCAGAGGGCTACTCCCTAATTTGAGGCTATAAATTATTATGGAAAGATAGGCCCTTTTCACATGCGGGCGGCGGAACGGCGCAAGCCACGCCAAAACGGGGCCTACCTTGTTCCGTCACCGCGCAGAGCAGCGCATTTCGCTGCTCTACACACAGCAGCATTCCGCGGCGTCCTCGGTGCCCGGCAGCGCTCAAAATGGTGGATTTTGACTGGCGGAGCCTCTCCACCAATCGGAGAAGCTCGCCAGCCGGAAATCCCGCCCTCTTCCCGATCTGCAGGGATGCCCTTTCGCGCGTCCGTAAATCCATATGGGCGCTGTGACGGGGCTGCATGGGGCTGGACGCCCTGTGCCTTTGAAAAACCACATAAAATGTGGTTTTTCAAAAGCACGCGGCGGCGCCACTTGCAGGCGCCTGACCGCGGATTGGCGTGTGGATTTACTCGTAAGTAATCCACCCCAATTTGTGTAACGGTGTAGACGATCTCCGTGGAGGTCGATCTACACCGTTTTTTTAACCCAATGTGAAAAGGGCCATAGTTCAGAGTAAGTTTTTTCTTTTCCTTATCTTGAATGTATATGCACATCCTAGATGGGGACAGAGGCCACACCAGCAGACCTGTATCTGTTCTTCCCCCCATCCTCGCCTAGGTAGAGTAATGGGAAACATACATTTGAATGTTACTGTGTTGCAGATTTTCCATATCCCTGCTTCACTTCTTTGGGTGTAGTTTGCTAGGTGAATGAACTTGCAACATGATTTGATACGGGGGGTGGGGGGTGCAAGTGGGAGGATATTTTTAGATGTGCTTAAAAGGAGAAGAATGCAATCTGGTGCTGCTGTTTTTGGCAGCAACCACACATATCCTCCTTGGTATCTTATACCAGTCTTAACTGTCAGGAGACTGGATTGCAGTCTTTCTCTACTGCTATTGCTTCTTTCTTTCTCACTCTAGCAATGCCAGCTGGTGCCTCTGAAGTCAGTGAGGTGTTGGATCCACCTTGGATTTTAGTATGAACTTGAAAGGAGTTATACAAGGTGCTGGATCTGTTTGGGTGATAGATTTCAGTACCTTAGACAGGAGCTTCTTTAAAAACCTGGAGTAGATTCACAGCCCCAGTGACAATGGAAATCAGCAGCTGCCAGTGCATTGGAAAAGTGCATTCCAAATAGATGGGCCAATTAGTTACACACAGAGGGAGAAAGTCACCAGAGATGGGTAGCTCAATTTTGCTTCTTTTCTATGTCTTTGTGGGGAGGGAGGGTTACTTAGTCTTTTCTCTTGCCAGCTAGTATGTAAGACTCTACCTCCATGTCCCCAGGAGAGCCAATGGATCACAGAAGCCTCAAGGTGAGGGATCTTCAGAAGTTGCATGTGGCATTCTTTCACTCACATTAGGTTTTGCAGTCCTCTGTAATTCCTTGAGCATTTCAGCTGTTACAAGCAATCAATTTCCCCACATGGGAGGCCTGTAACTTCCTGCCACTTCAAGTATTTAATTATGTTCCATTATTCACTTTAAAAGGTAAATTCCTGTGGTTCTGGCCTTATTTTCTTCTTTTTTGTTCACACATCACCAGTGCTGTTGCTGCACACATTCTGTTTCTTCAGACTAATTCCATACCACCAAAGCACTGTAGAAGGCGGGGAGGTTAAGAGGGGCCAGGCCATCAACAGTACTTCCCACTCCTCTTGGATATTCCTGGACAGCTGGTGTCTTGGATGGTTTTGATCTGGGGTTAGCACTGCAGTATTGTTCTCCAGATTTCAGCCATCCATTTAGCATTTCTTTTAGATGAGGAACAGGTGCAAAATGTACCTATAAAAATTGCTGAAGGTGGCTTTCTTTTTTGGCTTGTTTGTCACTTTCCTTTATGTGCCCTTTGCAGATGAGGAAATGCTGCTGAAAGGAAGAACCATCCGGATTCTTTTTGGTGGTTTCTAGCCAGCAGTTGCAGATTGGGGATGGCTGCCCATAAATTGATTCTTCACTTTTTACTACCAGTAAGCCTACTGAAACAGTAATGGGGAAGGGGGGGGTGCCTACATAGGTGCATAGTTATCCCTCTTCATGCATTTTGCACTTTGAAGCCTAGTCCCTGTATTTCAGTTTTCCGTCTGAGTGCAGCTCCATGTGGATTTTTTTTCTGTAAACACATCAGCAACTTCTGAAGTTTCTGGAGGCCTTTTAGATTATACGATTATAGCTCTATGATTTCATTTTAACTGCCATGGCTGCATCATATGGAATCCTGGAGTTTGTAATTTGGACGCTCTTGCTGAGAATTCTACGTGCTCTTCCCTAAAGTACAAATCCCAGGATTTCACAGGATATTGCCATGGCAGGTAAAGTGGAATCACTGCAGTGTGAATATGTGGTGTGAAAGGCTCCTGGTCTTCCAAGTGCCAGTCTTGCACATGGGACAGATTCACATGTACTGTTTTTCCTGCATGAATACAGGAAACGCCTAGGCACAGCCCCATTTCAAGCTAATGAATGAAGGACTTGAATCTGCAATAGAGAATTCAGAGCCTGGGTTAAGCACCTAGTCTAAAAGACAGGCTAGAAATTGAAGAAGAGTATAAAATGCAGGTAAATGAGGCTAAAGGAGTTAACATAACAGTACTTTCTGAAAGCTGTCTGAACTGCCCAGCAAAGGACAGCCAATCAGATATTCCTTTAGATAGGAGACTGGACCTCATGATACCCAGCTTTAGATTTTCTGCTATTGAAACCCTATGAACACAAGGACATAACAAATCATTTGATATCACAGGTTCATCTAGCTCAGTACTGTCTGCACCAGGAGTGGGGATCATGTGGCCCTCCAGATGTTGTTGGGTCACATTTCCCACCATCATTCATCACTGGCTGTGCTGACTACAATTGATGGACATTGCAACCCAACAATATCTGGAAGGCCACACATTCTCCACCTCAAATTTTACACTGAATGTCAGTGATTCTCCAGATCTAGAGAGAAATTTCTCCCACCCCTACCGGGAGAAGTCAAGGACTGGAAATGGGACCTTTTTCCATCCAAGCATATTCTGTAAACACGTGAACCATGGCCCTTCTTTGAAAACACTATAGAATCAAGAGATCCACAAAATCATCAAAATCAGCCATTCCTATAGCCTGGAGCACTTCTGTCAAGCAATAACTTGGAAGAATTCAAACAATCATGATTCTGCAGTCATCCATTGCTGGGTTCCTGTTCACTATTAACAGAACTTTCCATGTCTTAAAAAAATAATTTAAAAAAACGTCTCCAGCAGAGTGTGGAAGTTCAAAAAACTGCAGCAGGAAAGTATACATCATTACTTTAAGAGTGAGAGAGTTTCCTAGGGGAAGCCATGTATCTAACCTCTGCTAAAGTAAGTAAGTTCATCAAGACTTACTGAAGGGGCAGCATAAGACTGTAGCCTCCAACATTTCATAGCTGAGAAGGACACGCTTTGACCAAGCAACATCAGAGCGTAGTCAAGATGGCAAAAGTTATTTATGAGGAAGAATTCACAGACTAGGAGAAGTTGCAGCAAGACTCCACCCTGTCCTTTCCTCCACACACCCTCCACACTGAGTGCAGACTGTTCTTGCGCTATGAACTCATTTTGCCATTGTTGAAGTAAGTTGGGGGGGAAGGGGCAAAGTGAAAGGAGGAGAGAGAAACTGGGACATTTTAAAAGCTGCTAAAAAAGTGGGATGGCAGAGAATTTATTGAAACTATCCCTTCCAGATCAGAACAGGCTGAAGATATGTAAGACTTCACAATGGGATACCTGACATATACACCACAGTTATCTGGACTGTGATGCAAAAAAAAGCTAACCTTTTATTTTCTTGCCCAGGTAATCAGTGCATGGGATTGTAGCCTTTTAAACTGTGCAGGTTGGTGGTCTCATTGACTTGTATCAGTACACATGACCTTTTCCCAAGCTCAGGGTCTACAACCTATCTGTTAGACTGCTTGTTTGTTTGCTCATCTTGTGGTCAATAGGAAAACATCTGTTGCATACACAGGACTCAGCCAAATAGAGCTGAACAGCACATAGAGCGAAACACAATGTTTTAAAAAATTGAAAATGCTAACAGTAATAAGAGAGGAACAGACCAAGACAGCTGATAAAATGTTAGCTAAAGCCAATGCCAGAGTTTGGAAACAGTGCATTGAAAGGTCTTCTTTTGCAATTTGTTTCTTGTTGTTATAACAAGGCAAAATGACAGTGGCGGAGCTTGGAGTGTGTGGAGGGGGGACAAGAGGGGGCGGAGCTACAGTGTGAGGGGCATGACCAGGGCACACAGTGGTGTGACCAGAGTGCACGGAGGCATGGCCAGGGCATGCGGGGTGTGGCTATGGGCCAGGATACCCCAAAAACATTGCCGCCGGGGCAAATCACACCCCTCCAGCCCCATGTCCCCTACATGACTGCAAAATTATATTACTTTCTTATGGTAAGACAAGATGGAATCTACATACTTCTTCACCAATGTAACAATAATGAGGTTTTATCTTGTTTTTGCCAGATGGTATGGACTCACTAATAGGGATGTAAATCTTTACTTATTTTTCTCCTGCATAAAAGACCAATGTATTTTCAAAAGATTTCTTCCTGCTGGAAGATTTTGTGCTTTTTTAAAGAAGAATTTCCGCGTTTTGGAACAAATCTGTGCAACATAATTGGAATGAAAACTTGATCTTGTGCAAAACTTGTTTTGTGCAAGGCACTGTTTTTTGTGCAAACTTTTTCAGACTAGTTTCTTATACAGGGGATTATTTTGCAAAATAAAATCCCAAAAGGAGAAAAATCCTACTGTGTTGACATACCCTTTCTTACTGAGAACAAGAAAAATTGTGAGTGTTCATCCTATCTGTATTCAGTTCGTGCTCGTGGATATGTCAGAAAATAATGTGGTTCCTTTGACACTCGTGCTGTGCTTTGTGTTGAATTCTGCTTCCCCTGCAAAAATATAGGTGTGGAGCAGCAGTGGCAATGTCAGGGACTGAGGGTTCACACCAGCCCCCCACAGGGGGCTTGAAAGGTTGTACACACACAATTTCCATTTTTTTTTCACCTTTTGCCCATCTGACTAGACCCTAAAAGGCCTCCCCCACCACCAATATCATTATTGCCTGATATTCTTAGGCCAAAAACAGTTTGGGGGCAGCATTTCTCACACTCCTAGTATAAAGCTTACTGCTACTCCTCAAATGGGCAACAGTCAGGTCCAAGGAGTGTTTTTGTGGAACTTATACTGCAAAAGCTGTAAAAGTCCATTTTGGGGGGGGGGGTTTTAAACTTCAGAATTACACAGACACATGGACACTAAGGGCCTTTCTGCACTACACTGTTAAAATGCTATTAATCCACTTTCAACATCCTGTGGAATTCTGGGATTTGTAGTTTACTGAGGCCAAAGAGCTCTCTGGCTGAAAATTCTAAAGGCGCCTCCCTAAACTGCAAACCCCAGGATTCCACAGGATGTTGAAAGCAGAATGATAGCACTGTAACTGCGTAGTGCAAAAAGGCCCTAAATCATAGCTGCAAGGCTTGCTTTAGAGGAGAATCATGTTCTTAAAGGCTCCTAACCAATCCCCCCAACCCTACACTGTTTTAGTCAAAAAAATCTGTTGGGTCAGGGGTCCAAGAGGGTTTGGGAAGGTCTGAGCAAACTACTTCTTTGGTCTCCAAAATGAGCAAGGCAACAGTAATGCAACACATTATTCCTCACAGAACAAACAATAGTGTATTATATTTTCCGCACTGAAATGAATAGCTTTAAAAACGAATGAATAGCTTTTAAAAGAATAACATCCTAAATGTCTGCCCGAGCAAAAAGTTCTCTATCATGTGATGAAATGCAGTCAGAGATAGTGCCAACCCGAGGCAAAAAAATTCATAATACTTTTTCTTACTTCCATCAATCATCGTTCTCATCGTTTTATGCATCAAGTCATTTATGGCAACGCTAAGGCAATCCTGTCACAGGGTTTTGTTGGCAAGATTTCTTCAGAGTGGATTTACTATTGCCTTCCTCTAAGAAAGTAAGATTTGCCCAAGATCACCCAGTAGGTTTCCATGCTCAAGTGGAGATTTGTACCCTGGTCTCCAGAAGTCAAACATGTCCAAGTCAAAAATGCCCTGGTCAGACATTCAAACTACTGTGCCATGCTGGCTCTCAATTAATAGCCTCTCCACAATATTAGGAACATGGAGAAGCACTGCTCTGATAATAGAGTGGGATTTAAAGATCCCTTCAACTTACTTGCTATAAAAGACATTTTAAAGCCAGCTCTGGTACATACACAAAGCTGTATGCTGATTCTCATTTTAAATCCACTATGAATTTTATCAAAAGTACTTTGGGTATTTACAATGCAAAAACTAATTTCGCGTATAGATAAGTTTAGTGATCACTCATGTACAACTGATGTTTTAACATATTTTTAAGTATTAACTTACTATTTCCATCATGTGTGTAACGTATTGATTTCTTGTTGGCAACTAATTTGTGGTTTATTCCTAGTTCCAAATAAATAATCATTCATTCATTTGTTCATTTATTTATTTGAGATTCATCCTACATTTGCTGTAATGCAGACTCTTGCAATTTGGCTAATGAAATTTGTACAATATAGGAACTGATTGTTCAAATGCATCTTATCCTGTGCTGTGGCAAAATGGGGGAAAAAAATCACAAGACTCCAGGTTTTCTGTGTCTCTATCAAAAAAGATAGCCTCCATTGCATGGTTGCTAGAAGCTACTAATTAACAAAGGTGCTAAGCAATTTCCAGATATCCTAAACATGTATTAAGCCTAACTATCTCTGCTTCCTTCCCTCATCTTGAGCTCATATTCCCCATGAAAATGAAGTTGCAGGCCTATTCCAGGAGCTGTATCTGAGGTCTCTTTCCCTATTTTCCTCAGACATTATCCAGTGGTACTTGAAGTGGTGTTATATAGTGCCTTTTACTTGATAATTCTACACAAGTTATGCAAAGCAACCAGCTGTGTGTATCACAAGATGATAAAACATCTATTTTTAATGGCATGGAGGAAAATGTTCTGCTTGGGCAGATCAATCTTTCTTATAGGCATAGCACAATTCAACAAATACAGCATAGCACAATTCAACATAATACAGCATTCCAGATCTGCTAGAAAAAAATATATACATTGCAAAATGTTAGTGCATCCATGCATGTTACCGAGGAATTCTCAGTATAAACCTCCTCTCTCTGAATGCCTTGCTTAATGAGGAGAACAAACATGTTAGTGAAAGTTGCTGATCAGGATAGCAAAGAAGTGAGTTATGTTGAAAATATATTGTTTTGCTCTGTACGAGATACTCTCATCAACCTATTTCTTTATGAATATGAGCTGGGACAAGAAAGATCGAAAGGGGAATAGGACTGGGAAGATGAGAGCTTGAAAATGAAGAAGGCAGCAGAAAGGAAGCTGGAGAGAAACAACAGTAATAAACATTTTATGAAGCATAAAATGGCTTATAAAGAAGTCAACTTTTAAAGGCAATTTATATAATCCTGCCAAGTGCACATAAATGGGGAAATAGCTCTCTCTGCAACCACTAAGCATTTCTTTAAATGGGACAAATAGCTTCAGCAAAGTGTTTTGGAAGCCCAAACAAGCCTACCAAAAACAACACTGATAATAATAGGCAGCCCACTCTCAGTGAAGTCTGTCATCCAGAGACAGGGAGAATGGACGTTGACGGTATGTGCCTGGTTTTCATTGAGCAGCCCTCTCCCCTTTGTTGTTCCTGTTGGCTTCAGTGGCACAAGAGAGTCCTCGGTATGGCCAAAAGTTCAAGAAATGTTTTAAGGGTTTTTTGTTAAACTAGTTGCTACAACCCTTTCTTAATACTTCCACTGTGGCTTGACTTCTTTGTTAGGAGTTTAGGTATATATCTGTGATATTTTTGCTCTCAAGGTTTGCAGTCAATCATAATATCGTACCCAAGTAATAAAAAGAGATGGCTGGGTTTTCTTTCAAGTACTCAAATAGTAAGACCCTTAAAATAGGAATAAAATGAAGACTTTATGTATCTTTTTGGCATTGAGGCACTGGGGTTTAACTTGCAATTTACAATAGTTTATGTAGCACTTCAAAACACAGAAAATGCAAAGCATCTAATATATTATTTAGTACAACAAGAAAACACCGAGATCTTTTCCGTATGCATGCCCTGGCCTTCATTCATAAAGCATGTTTTAGGGAGTGCTAAACCTGTGGCATTCCAAGTTTCATTGACTGTAGTTCCCATCAACCCTGGCAATTGGCTATGCTGGCTTGGAATGATTGGAGTTTGGAATCCAATGACATCTTCAAGGCCACAGGGTCCCCACTAGTTTTTAAGCATTTATTAAGTCCTATTGGCTATAAATATCAATTCTAAAAGTTTTTTTTAAAGTCAATATCGTATTAGGCTGGATGTTTAATACCTCAGAGACATGTTTTGATGCTGAATTCACACAGATGTAAACTGACAGAGACAACCGACGTTGTCATCCCAAGAATTTTAAACAATGTCACTAAGATTCAGCGATCAACAATCTACCTTTTTTTTTCAATGAACAAAAAAAAAAGAGAGAGGTAAAATATTTCTAATGAATCAGTTGTAGTTTGTCATTGGGGTATCTTTTTCATCCCATATAACTGAATGTACTGGAATGGAAAATGACCCATGCCATTTTGTGGGTGAATCAAGTGTGAGTGCCCAGATGAGAAGCACTTTCCCCCTCCCCTCTAAAGGGAATATGTGATATATACACCATGGATAGGGCTAGCCACTGGTGAACAGCTGATGAAGGTCGGGGCAAATGTCCATTACAGAAGTATATGGCCATTTCCGCACTACACTCTTATAGCATAATTATTCCATTTTCAACATCCTATGGCCCCTCCTGAAACTGCAAACCCTAGGATTCCATAGGATGTTGAAAGTGGAATAATCATGCTATAAGAGTGTAGTGTGGAAATGGCTTATCTCGGGTAAACCAAAAGAATATGGCATGAACATGTGGTAGTACTACAGGGCTATCCCAGGGGTTTTTACCTGATAGACAGCCTGATACAACAAGGAAACCCAGTTTGAATACACTGTGGTGACAGCATTAGTTGGACCCTATTTCCACATGGGTGAAAAGTGGGAGAAAGAGCCAGCATGGTCTAGTGGTTTGCATCTTGGAGTAGGACTCTGGGAGATCAGGCTATGAATCCTAGTCGGTCATGGAAATCCACTGGGTGACCTTGGACAAGTCACACTTTCTCAACCTCTGAACAAATCTTCCCAGGAAAATTCTGTGATGGGCTTTCCTTAGGGTCATCATAAGTCGGAAACAACTTAAAGGCACATAACAATAAAATGTGGGAGACAGGACTTTTTGCCAGCTTAGAATTGACAGAAGTTCTGATAACTGAAGGCCTAATGTATGCACCATTTGATAGAATAAGCCCTCGACAGGCACACTCATACCCCACACTATGCACACCCCACAAAAACTGCTGCAGCACACAGGTGACATGCTCTGATTGTCTGTAAAATGGTTGATGAGGAGAATAATCCTTCACTGGGGAGCATGCTTCTCAGCAGAGACAGTTCTGGTATTGGAATACAAACACACACACCCCTTTAATTAATACTGGGTCTTTGTGCAGAGCAACCAGCTGTTCTCTTTCAGGGTTTCTGTCCATCTTCTAATTTTTTAGGTTCACAAACAAGGTTTTGTTTGATTGTTTGCAGCCAGGAACAACAATAACAGTATTTTTAGGACGCAGAAATTGTCTTGGTCATACTCTTTCAGGAAGGAAGATCTGCCAACTGATTTAAAGAGTTCTTGCTCATGTGAACAATATTTTATGGTGCTGGGTGTTGGGTATTGTGGAATGCTGTTCACTATCTTCAGCTACAAATATTTCTGTGGACATGGTACAGCTTGCATATCCCTTATCCAAAATCCTTGGGTCCAGGAGTGTTTGGATCCTGGAATTTTTTTTCCCCAGATCCTGGAATATTTGCATATACATAATGAGGTTATATAATTTTCTTTTGACATACGGTCTGCTCTTTCATCAATTCTTCTCCTCTTGCCTTCTTCCAGCAGGGAACATGAGGCAGTTGCGAAGGCTTGCCTAGAACTGTGCCCACATATGCTACTGGCAAAGTCTCTCAGTCAGCTTGGTTCCCTTTTCCTCCTCTCAGCTCACTTTTAGAGCAGCAGGCATGCATGCACAGTCCCAAGCAAACCTCCATAATTTTCTTATGTTCCCTACAAGAAGAAAACTGTGTTCTGCTTTTCAAAAGTTTTGGATTTTGGAGCATTTCAGATTTTCAGATAAGGGATACTCAACCGGTATATTTTTATTCCCTGAAATAAAAAAGAATGCCCATTGGTTCAGGAAATGTCCCAGACAGTGTTCTGTGCAATAAATAAATAAATATCCATGTGGATAATTACTATATGCTATTTATAAAAAGGAATACCTTTCCTCTGCAAAAGAACACAGCTGCTGTTTAAAACAGTGAATCATACAACAACCCAAATTATTGTATTCATTTACTTTATTTTAGTTCATTTTTACCCAACTTTCTCCCAGAATGGGATTCAAATGCCATGTGTGTGCCTGTGCCTTCAAGCTGCCTGTCAACTTATAGCTACCCCATGAATTTCATAGGGTTTTCTTAGGCAAGGAATACACAGAGGTGGTTTTGCCAGTTCCTTCCTCTGAATTATAACCTACAGCATCTGGCATTCATTGGTGGTCTCCCATCGAAGTACTAACCCATACTGAGCCTGCTTAGCTTCCACGGTCAGACAAGATCTGGTGCCTTTAGGGTATTTAGGACCTGGTCAAGTGTGTACAACATACATTTTAAAACACAATACAATATAAAAAGAACTTAGTACAAAAGTTAAAACACAATTAAACTAAACTTTGAATTTAAAAACACACGTACAAACAAGCTAAAAACAGCATTAAAAAGACTTTTGAAACAAAACAAAAAACACTACCTTTCCCATACTAAAATCAAATACCTCCATAAATAAAAAAAAGTCTTCACCTGCTGGCAGAAAAACAGCAGGGAGGGGGCCAACTGGACCTCACAGGAAAGGAGGTTCCACCAGCTGGGGTCAGCCACTAAAAGAGCTCTCTTTCATGCTCTCACTAGCCATGTCTGGGATAGTGGTGGGACCAAGAGAAAACCTTCCCCCATGGATCTTAGAGTACAGTCAGACTCATAAAGGGAGATGGGGTTTTCAGAAACTCTGGATTCAACCCATGTAGGGCCAGCACTCAGATCATAGCTAGCACTTTGAACTCTGCCCAGAAATGGATTGACAGCCAGTAGGGGTGGAGTATTTAATTATTTTATCTTATTTTGTTATTTTTAGCAAGGGGTTATGTGGTCCCTATCATTGCCCCAGTCAGCTGACTGCAGCATTTTGGACTTGCTGAAGTTTATGAACAGTTTCCAAAGTCAACTCCACATAGAGTGCATTTCAATAATCCAAAGGGGATGTAATGAAGGCATGTGTCACTGTAGCCAGATCTGATGTCTCAAGGAACAGAAACAGCTAGCACACCTGTTTTAGCTGTGCAAATGCACTCCTGGCCACCACTGAAACCTGGGCATCCAGGCTCAGGTATAAGTCCAATAGGGCACCCTGGTTGCAAGCCTTTCAGGGAGAATGTTACTCCATCCCTATTCCTGATCTGCCTGTCGACTGACCAGGAGCACCTCGTCTTGTCTGGATTAAGCTTCAGTTTGCCTGCCGTAACCCAGTCCATTACTGACAGAGATAGCTTCCTTGCAATTGGATGGAAAGAAGAGATAGAATTGGATGACATCAGCGTATTAGTGACATCCAGTTCCAAAACTCCAGATAACCTCTCCCAGTGGTTTCTTGTAGATGTTAAATAGCGCAGGGGACAAAACTGAGCCCTGAGGGACACTGCAGGCCAATAGCCATGGGGTAAAGCAGAAATCCCCTGGCACTATCTTCTGAGTTTGTTCATCCAAGGAGGACTAGAACCACTACAGAACAGTGCTCCCAAGTCCCAGCCCACAGAGGTGGCTCAGAAGGATACCATGGATACCATGGTTGATGGTACTGAAAGCTGTTGAAAGGTCCAGCAGAACCAACAGAGACACATTCCCTCTGTCCAGTTCCCTGTATAGGTTTTCCACCAAGGTGAACAAAGCTGTCTCTGTCCCATCACCAGCTCTGAAACCAGATTGAAATGGATTCAGATAATCCATTTCATCCAGGAACCCCTTTAGCTGGGAGGTCAACACACCCTCCAGAATCTTTCCCAAAAAAGGAATATTGCAGACTGGGTGGTAGTTATTCAGTGTACTTGGGTTCAGAAAGGTATTTTTTAACTAAGGGACTCACCAAGCCTTGCAACAATGAGTCATGCATCCCATTATCCATTCAGCCAATGGCCCTCTGGCTGCTTTTATAAGCCAGAAAAGACAAGGGTGCAATGCTCATGTGATAACTCTCACCTCTCCAAGGATTCTGTCCACATCCTCAGGCTGCACAAATGGCAAATTGCACCTTGTGTCCATCTACTCCTGCTGGAAGAAATTAGGTTGGTAGTATAATTAGCTAAACTGGAATATTACCAAAAAAGTTATCAACAAGATTACGTGGAGAGCTTTCCATACATGATTGCACATGGTGCTGACTACAGCTATCCAGAAACCTGTATTCCATGCTGAATGTTATTTCATCAGAAAGTGATAAAAGGTTGGAGCTCTCGTGAAAAGAAACATTTCAAGTGTTATAGAAATGTCAGGCTACTTTCTTTAAATAACAGTGGTGATTTAGGACAAGATATTTGAACATCTCCAAAGCCAATCATTTTTTTTTTCTTCCTCTTGAGTATGACATGAAAATTGGCAGATCCCCCTAAGCTGTTTCTTTCCCCTGTAAGTGTTGAATAAAAAAACATGTCCTAGCTATCTTCTACACCGTGGGACCTCTAGACCTCTTTGTCCCCTGAGGCATGGTAGAAACTCAAAGTAGTCACAGCTTTTCATGAGTGTTCCCCATTTGGAAGCATTTGTGCTGTTTTTGACAAGAAAAGCTTGTGTTCGTTTTGTTGTTGTTGTTGTTGTTGTTGTTGTTATTTTAATTGTCCTTTTCAAAAAATTCTGCTTTGTGGTACTGGACTAAAACTAGCATTGTTCTGCGAAATATCCCACTGTCCCATGAAATTTTCACTTTGTACTTGTTTTGCAGTGATTGAGATTTTGGTTTACTGTGCTCTGAATTTGGTCAAGAGCTCTTGAAACCACTGTCTGTATTCCCTTGCCTTGGCGTGGCTTTTCTTCTTTTCCAGCATCAGTTGATTGTCTAGTATGTCTGCACACAAGCAGTCAGTTAGATGCTGAACAAATGTGACCATGGGGTCAAGAATACAGAAGGTCAGACCTTTTCTTTCCTCTCTGGCAAATGCAGTGGGATATCAGTCATGATCAGTCAGTATATATCAGAATAAGGAGGATATGGAAGTACCCTGCCACATACTTCTATCCAGCAATTATCATTAGAATCCTTATATTTTGTCTACCAGTTGTCTACAAACAAATTCTGTCATCCCCAATCCAAGTATTAGTTCTTGAACTCATGGCCTCCATACCTCCATCCTCCATCTTACAACATAGATTTTTCCTCCTGGCTCACAATCAACTTTTTTCAGATTCACTTCTATTTTCTGTTAATCTCTGCAATTTTATTAATAGCTGGGTTCATGGGGGGATGAGGGAGAGATCAGTCTTTCTGTGCATATCTTCCTAGAAATACAGACCAGGAATCTCAATGAGAGGTACTTCCAGCTAAGTCAGTAAAGGGTTGTAGCCTAAATGTGTCTAAGTACTCTGTGTGCATGCCGGAAACTCATATCCCATTGCTCTTTTTTATGTGACTGTCTAACTGTTAGGTTAGCCTCTAACATTTGTGGATAACCTTGCCATAATCAGCCTGGCCTTTTTAGCAGTTTAATCTTTAGTACAGTCAGGAGCAGGCTTTGAGGCTTGCTGTGCATCCTAACTTATTGCTCTGCAGAAATCCCTTCTTCACCCACCCTCCAGTGAAATCGGAAATGGCTCACTGCTCACTAGTTTCTTTAGTTTTAAGTGTTCTTCACAGGGTCCTGATCTTCTTTCCATTCCTTCTCAGGGCTTAGAAAAGGCTACAATTCTCCAGGAACTCCCAGTGAAATCTCTAGTGGCCATGTTGGCTGGGAGGATTCTGGGAGATGTAGTCAAGTAGTTTTCCCAAGTTTTGCTTCAGCTATGAGCCCAGAGAATCCAGCTCATGCCCCTGTAACAGCCCTTCCCAGCTGTCACACAAACCTCTCACGTGAACTAGACAAGAAATAGCAGGTTTGAGATCTGTTCCATTTTGACACCATGGGAATGAAACCACAGAACCAAGCCAAGCAATGAGGTGGTTGAGCTACTTCCTACAAGCCTTCCCTTCCATCTCATGATCTCCCTCTGCAGTGAGTATTCTGTCTTACCACCTTCCTGTTATTTAGCTGCATCAGTTGAATAACACCCTTTAGAGCAGTGTCTCTTAAGCAATCTCATGTTGCAGACCAGTAGAGTTTTTCCTCCAGTGGCCCAGCACACTATACTTGTGTCCATCAGCTACAGCTGTTTCTTTCTTTCCTGGAAACTCACTGAGGACTGACAGCCAATGGTTCATAGATTAACACAAGTCCATGGAGTGCTACTTTGAGTAGCACTGTCCTAGAGCAGCCATTGATGTATATTCAAGAATGAAACACATACACCCAACAGCTGTACTGGGCAGCAGAGAAAGAAGACTAATCTCTTTAGCCACCATGTAAGGCTCCTTGGTAGGGCCAAGGAGAGCTCCTTCTAATGGAACATATAATTCCCTGGCTGAAACAGCTTCACTGGCTAACTGGTCCATTTCTGGGTAGAATTGATAGTGCTGATTACGACTATAAAGCTTGAGTCCAGATTGTTTGAAAGACTGTACCTCCCTTTATGAACCTGAGTTTTAAGATCTTGCAGAGAGGGGTTTCTCTCGATCCCACCACTATCACAGATAAGTCTGGTGAGGACTTGGGAGAGAGCATTCTCAATGGTTGCTCCTAGGCTATGGAATTTTCTTCTATAAGAGGTTAGTTAGGCTTCAGTTGTGCTCTCTTTTCACCACCAAGAAAATATCTTCCTATTTTCCTTTAGCTCACAGATGGTTGGAGTAGTTCAATGGGTATGGGTATTTTTAACATATAAGAGGTTTTAACGTGTCTTGAATTGTTTTTACATGGATTGTTGTTTAATGCTTTTTAAATATTTGTATTCAGATTGTTTTAGCTATTTTGCTTTAATGTATAGTGTAAACCACTTTGGGACCCATGTGAGAGAAAAGCAGGATATTAAATAAACAAACAAATAATATCATATGGCCAGACAAAGAGTGAAGGGGCAAGGGGGGCACATCTGGTTAGCATGCCAAGGACATATGGGTCCAAAGATGAAAACCCTCTCTCCTGAAGGTTACATCTGGCCAATAGGCAGGAGGTCCTGCATCTTTGCTTTAGGATATCACCCACCATCTTGCATGAGAATAATAAACACTGTATACTTTTACAGTCTGCTGTACAGTGAGTTACAAAGTGAGCAAGTCAGACTTCTGTCCTGTTTGTTCTCTATTGTGTCCCAGTCAGAAGGAGCAGAAGCTTCCCACCATCCGGCATATGAAAACCACCATGACTGATTTCAGTCTACGGTCACTGTATGTACCTTCTCATCTTTAATCAAACCGTATGCTGGCTGGTGAGCCAATACTGTTCAGATTTAACAGAGACTTTCAGATAATGGATTTGGGGTCTGTTCCAGTTCTGGGGGGAAAACAACAGATTAGTCCAATTTTCAGGGTCTGTGTGACCTGCTGGATACTGCTCCAGCAGCAATGATCTATCTTTTTCACAGAATAATTCCATGGATAGTGTCTAAAATGTATAGAAAATATGCACATCATGTATATTAGGCACAGAGGGGAACATACACTAATGTATGTGCACATATGATGCCTATCATCTTGTTATTTCCACAGCTGTATTACTGAAGCCTGCCCTTTATGTTCAAAGCATGTTAAGAAGGGCAAATGCAGCTCAGCACCCCATTTCATTTTTTACTTTCCCTTAATTATGTACCCACTTATCGGCAGAGAACAGAAAGATTGTCTCTTTAACCTTCCATTTGCCCTTGTGGAAGGTTTACCTAAAAAGCTAGAAAATAAAACCAAATGCTCTAATTTGCAATCATCTTGCCATTTCAAACCCAGTTTTCATTACAGCACAAAAAGTGCATTGAAGCTGTGTTTATAACTCCCTTTCAGATAACAAATCACATTTTCTTTTGGCTGGCGAGTGTGCAGAATTGATATTTTTTTCTCTTTTGGTTTAATAGGTTTGTGTGTTCAGGAATGATCTTCATCAACTGAGACTCTTTATTGTGTTTGATATAATGTCAGCTTTCATTATGCCGAGAGGGCGCACTGCGAATTCCTGTGTTAAAGCACCAACCTTGCTGTAGAATCATTCTGACTAAAAGTAAAACAAGAAAATCATTTGAGGGTGGGGAAATCCTACAACTTTGGCATCCACTTTTAAAAGAAAATGAAATCCATTAGGGAAAAAGAGGGTTTATTTCTCCTTCTGAAAAAGGAAAAAAGCTACTTGTTAGTGTCATAGGCACAGTAATATGGTCTGAGGTGTCCTGTATTTCTGGCCATAAAGAGAACAGTATAAATGCAAGGCAGAATGAGAACTATTCATCTGCAATCTACAGATTGATTTCCTTTGTAAATGACTACTTAGTGCTTGCCTCAAAATGTGACTTGCAGTGATCGATCCATACCTACATTCTTTTTGGGAGCTGCCTTGGATTTCAGCCTAAGAGAAAGGCAGCATAGAAATGAAACAAATAAATAGTAAATAATATAATTTTATTTCTCAATGCATTAATGAACTATGCCTCCTCTTCCTCCTCCTCAAATCCTGCCTTTTTCCCAGCTTGGGACAGCTTACAACAGTCTATCTCCCTTTGCGAAGGAAGTTCCAGAGCCTGGAGTAGTCACTGAGAAGGCCATCTCCCATGTTCCCACCAAATGTACCTGGGTGGCAGGACAGAGAGCAGGGCCTCCCCAGAGTGTATCAGACATGGGAAGAGTCCTGTGGGAGAACAAAGTCCCTCAAATAACCAGGACCTGAAGCTTATAGGGCTTTATAGGTCATCAAAGAACTTCCTGATGGTCAGAGCTGTCCGGCAGTGGAATATGCTGCCTCAGAGTGTGGTTGAGTCTCCTTCTTTGGAGGTTTTTAGGCAGAGGCTGGATGGCCATCTGTTGGGAATGCTTTGATGGGTGTTCCTGCATAGCAGAGGGTTGGACTCAATGGCCCCTGGGGTCTCTTCCGACTCGATGATTCTATGATTCTATGGCCCTTTTCGCACGTATTTTTTTTTGCACGAGCGCCCCTTGAGCGTCGCGTGAATGGGAGCGTCAGTCCGTACGACGCAGTCCCAGACACGCGCCGCTCAGCAGGCTAAAGCCCCCGCATTTTTTTATTTTCGGCTTAAAGCCAAAAATACTGCGCGGTTGCGCAATGCTTGCAGCGCCCTTGCACATTTACCTGTGTGCAGTGCGTCAGCGAGCAGGGGCGGTCGCGCTTCCTTCCCCCAGCGCAGCCTACAGCTCCCAGGCTGTGCTGCGAAAGGAAGGGGCAGGGCACTAGTGCGACGGTCGCGCAACCAGCAAGCCGATGCGGGAGGCAGAAGGGCTGCCATGAGCAGCTCGTGCGAATGGCTGCTAGTGTGAGCACCGCTCCCTACTGCCGCGACAAAGGTAAGGTGCGAAAAGGGCCTAAGACCAGCATTTTGAATGGGTGAACTGACTCCTTTCAAAGGCGTTGGTCTCAGAGATACACCGATAGTTATCTCTGTAGTGCTAGATCCGCAGTGTTTTATTCACACACTGCCTAATTATACCATTTGTTGTTACGTACCTTCAAGTCATTTCTGACTTATGGCAACCCTAAGGTGAACCTAACCTAGGGTTTTCTTGGTAGTGTGATTTGCCCAAGATCACCCAGTGGATTTCTATGGCCAAATAGGGATTTCAACCCTGATCTCCCTCCCAATGCCCTACTCCAGCCCTCACACCACTACACCATGCTGGTTCTCAATGCTACCACTATCCCATGATAAATGTATCTCAGTGTATCAGTGGTTTCAAAGGATCTTGTTTTACCTTTTTTATATTAGGAAGTCTTTCTAAAAAGTCTTGCTGAAATAACAAGAAGAGAGAAAGAGAGTGGAGGTTCTGTCCAAGGAAAAAAAAAGTAGTCAAAACGCAAGGTTAGATAAAAACACCCTCTCCAAGGGAAGAAAAGCCCTGTTGATGCATCACTTAAATATTTTTCTAGCTTTGTCAGAGAGGCAGAAAGAGAAAATTGCTGTAAAAGAAAAAGAAAAGAGAGGTGCCAAAGTGGATTATGCAAACTGTTTCACCTGCGTGTGGCAATACGTCTTGCATTTTGTTGTGAAATGCAGCAAAACAGAATCCTGGGCTGGAATCTGTGGGCATGGTTTCAGTGCCTAATCTTGCAGTCCTCAAATGCCCAACATTCAGAATATTGTTACCTGTCTGACAATAGCAAGCCAGCACTGAACTTGATCATCTTCAAGTAGGATCAGATTTATATCACACAGTATTCAGTGTCCATTGCATCTTCTGCCAATGAGATTTGGTCTTCAAGTGTTCTTTGTCACATACCCATCTTGATGGGCTGCTCATAGGGTTCATCCCCCAAATGGAATCCAGAACACAAACTCCAATCCTCTGGCCCTCAAAATAAGAAAATCTCCCCCTTCCCTGTAAAATGAACTATTAGCCAGTCTTCCTAGTTAATCTTGTTGTGTTGTCAGGATCTGGCCGGGTCTACAAGCTGACTGTCACCCCAGGGGGGTATGAAGTGTGTGTTTGTACCTTCAAGTCACCAGTCAACTTACAGTTATCACATTAATTTTATTGAGTTTTCTTAGGCAAAGAATACTTAGCCCAGATTTTCCATTGCCTTCCTCTGCCATTGCCTGCAATACCTACTGTTCCTTGGTAGTACCCCATTCAATTACTAACCAAGGCTGACCCTTGTTCGTTTCCAAATTCAGATGGGACAGCTATAAAGTAGCAGGGAGCAAATGGAGGCAAACAAAAGCAAAGGGCAGCAGGCAAGAAGAGCAAGAGACTGCAGTCCCCTAGAATATATTGCAGGCCTAGCCAAGACAGAGGCCTCATACTGCCTGTCAGGTGTAAAAGCCAATTCTACATGTCAGTGTTCCTTTCTGTGCCCCGTGAAGGCTCCAGACATAATTCCACACAGTCTCAAAGCCACATGACATGTGACCCAGCAGCCCTCCTCACAAGGCTTTTTACATACAAAATAGACTTGGGGAATGCATGCCTGAGAGGGAAGTGAAACCCATCTCCTTCCCTTTTACTATGTGGCACTTAGTTGCATTAAGCCAGTGTGGGAATCACATGGCTGTCCAAATGTTGTTGGACTGCAAGTTCCATCAGCTGTAATCCACATAAGCCAGTGATAAGGAATGCTGAGAGTTACAATCCAACACCATCTGGAGAGATGCATGATATCCCACCTCTTTTAAGCTATTTCCCCCCAGCCTAACACCAGTACCATGTAAGATCAGGAGTGGGAAAACTCCTTGAAGCATTAGATGCAATGAGGTACAGCCAAAGAAGCTTTGCTTATCTCTCCTTCATGATTTGTTACAGGTAATGAGCAGGTACCTCCATCCCTTCTTCACACGTAGATGCAGCAGGTGCACATATAAACTGTACATCAAAGTAAGGCTCCAGTTCTAACCAATGTGTTCACTGACAGATGGGCTTCTCAAGTAGATCCCCGTCCAGTATATTTTAACACTTTGTGCTGCAGCTCTTGTTAATGCTTCCAGGTTTAATTTGCTTCTCGTATTGTTTTGCAGTATTTTCAACCTTCCCCCACTTGGCCTTAGTTACACCCTGCTTGAATTACTGCAACATCTTCAGTATGAGGCTGCCTTTGAAGAGTGTTTGGAAACTTCAGCTTGTCCAAAGAGCAACAGCCAGATTGTTAACTGGGCTGGCTACAGGGAGCACACTGTTGCAGCATCTCCACTGGCTTCCAGTATGTTTTTGGACACAATCCAAATGCTGGTTTTGCCCTATGAAGCCCTATGCATCTCAGGAGCTGCCTGTGCATGAATACCAAGCCAACAATTCCAGCCTTTCCTGCTTTTATTGGTTTGCCATTCAGACCATTTCATAAAATCATAGAGTTACACAACAGGAAGGACCTGGAAGGACCATCCGTTCCAGTCCTCTGCCAGACAGGAATACACAGATGGCCGAGAGATGGCTGTGTGAACTTCTGTGTGAAAACCTTCAAAGAAGGAGAGTTCTACCACACTCTGAGACATCCTGTTCTAGTCTCAAATAGCTCTTGATAGTCAAGAAGTTTTTCCTAATATTTAAGTGAAATTTCTTTTCTTGTCATTCTTGTCATTTGCTCTCTAGAGAAGCTGAAAGCAAGCTTCATCCATTTTCCACATGACATCCCTTCAGATATTTAAAGATGGCTATCATATCACTGCTCATTCTTCTCTTCTTCAAGTTAAACATTCCCAGCTCCCTAAGCTGTTCCTCATAGGGTTTCTTTTCCAGATATTCGCACGAGCCGCTCAATTCTCTACTGGACATATTCCAAAATTAGAGATCAATCAGACCAAATCAGAAAAGACTTAGTATTGTTGTTTCCCTTAAACATTGTATTCCTTTTTTAAAAAAATTCCTTCTTGTCACGACTTTTTCCTTTTAACTGCCCATGCTACATAGACTAACCTACAACTATCAGACACCCCAAATTTGTAGTCCAAAAAGTAGACTTACCAAGCCGTTGCTATAGTATATCTCATCAAGGTTCCAGTTCTTTCATCTTTTCAGCTATGCTTTGTTTGTATAAAGGTCCTAATCCCTAGAATTCATACTGCTATCAACATTTTAGACTTTAGTGGCCACACTAGTTGTTATGTATATCTCCATAGTGTGCTGCAGAAGGATAAGAAAATCAGAATTATTAAATTATTCAAATATGAATCTTTTCAAGTCTGTAAATACATAGCAGAGCATTTTATTAATGGCAAAATCTGAAATAGCTTTTGAATTCTCAAATATTTCTGCATTGTTGTTGTCAGTATGTGCCTTTCAGTTAACTCCGACTTACAGCAACCCTGTCATAGGTTTTTCTTTGCCAGACCAAAGGAGGCCTGCCATTGCCTTCCTCTAAGGCTAAGAGAGTGCAGCTTGCCCAGAGCCACCAAGTGAGTTTCCTTGGCTGAGCATGGATTTGAACCATAGTTTCCCAGAATTCTGGTACAACACTCAAGCCACTAAACCATACTGGCTCCCATTTTTGCATAGTAACTTACAGTAGATTTGGATGTGAGTAAGGAGTGGCAAACGTAACTTGTAGGAAGGATTTGGCATGGTGGAGCCTTAAACAAAAGGTTAAGGTTAAAGCGTCAGACACAAAAGTCTTTAGATCATTGCAATTTATACATTTACTAAGATTGAGAACAAATCTTTCAGCCACCTCTTGTGAACTGTGGCACATGAAACAGATTCTTAAATAAAACTGGAAATTTTGCAGCAGGCAAGGACAACTGGGAATGAATCAACTTTCTCCTGAGGCCAGATATTTGGAGGAGAGCATTTTGAAGAGTAGGCAGTAGAGCTCAACAACCCTCCTGAGGTCTCTAGTAAAAATTCACAAATAGACAATGACCCGAAATCTTTTGTGTATTCCTTAGTAAGGATATACAAAATGTTAACAGAAGAGGAGAAAGGGAGTCAGATAAACAATTTTTTTTTAAAAAAAATGGAACTTTAGAAAGTTTAGCCAACAGAAAAAGAGCATTCAACTGATTGGAGAAATAGCACCGGTCTCAGTGTTTGCAGTCTTTGGGCAAGAAATGACATTCAAGTCAGACACTTTTTGCTTGCTTGCTGATCGTGCAAAGCCACCAAAATGCCAGGAAACATATTTCTAGGAGGTGGGGGCGGGCCTGATAGTTCCTTCCAACCTCTAGTCTCCTTGCATCAAGAATTCCTGTGGAGTGATAGAAGAAGGGACAGTTGCTTTGAGCATTTCATTATGAACATCCAAGTGGCTGTATCTTAAGGACCAAGCCAGTCAAACATGATGCAGAATTTTGTATCTGTAAATTGTTGTGGAACAGAGGAAAGCCTGGATGGGAAAGAGGTTCTTGACCCTTTCCCTACCAGCTGTTCCTCCTTCACAGAATCACTCTCCCAACTCCTTTTCTGTCCACGGTGAAAAGATTCTAGAACTTATAAGAGCTAAGCTGGCTTGTTAGACCAAAAGATTATCAAATGTAATGAGGACTAACGCAGAGCCAGGAACATCAAAGGACAGAGTGACCAAGGAGACTAAGAATGAAGCCTGGCTCACTTTTTATTTGCACATGGTTCACTTTGGTTGAAGACGATGCATTTGATTTCCAATTGCCAGCTCCTGCAGTGAAATTCATAGAAGGGAGGGGGTCCTTTTCTGGACATCTCTATTGTCTATCATGAAGATATGTACAATATATTCAGATAGCAGAGAAAGAAAAGCAAGGGAAAATATTAAGACTGAGAAGCTATCTCCAGAACAGTTTACTGTTCCCTCCTGTGATGCCACAAAATCCTTTGTGGCCTTGGTTAAGTTCTTAAGCTTGTGAAATAAACATACTTTCCACTGCTCTCTAAGAGACCGCTGAGGGCATAACAAGAGTTAACACTAGAAACAAAGATATCTGGCATATTTTTTTTTTCAAAAAAAACCCAACAACTATAATGCCTAGAAAGTACTAGTACTGATACTTACCTTTGATTAATTTTATAAACCTACAGCTTTACCTCTGTTTTCTGCACAAAGAGACCCCACATACCCATTTTTTAAAAACTGTAATTTTCGTTTTGGCAGGAATAAGTCCCAAACACCAAATAGTCTTTGAAAAAACCACACGGTGTTCAACAACTTTTTCTCAGCAAGAAGAGAAATTGTTGTGTTGTTCATTCTTACAGGTATGAATAACAGGTTGTTCATGCGTACCTGTAAGAATGAAGTTTACAAAGATTTACGTTCCCTATTCTTATCTCTCTCTATTAGAGAAATCTGTAACAATTCTGGAGTTCAGTCTGTTGATTGTAATATAAGATGAACAAGCAAAGAAGGTAACGTAGGTATTATGTTCATGGGGTGGGAACATTCAGTCATATTCAGGCACAAACTTTGGCACATACAGATAGCTCCCATTGGCCACTCCTGACATGAGCCAGCGACCCCCTCATTGAAATGCTGTGTGTCACATTTACCAGCACTTTGGGCCAGTTGCCTCTCTCTTTCTCCTCCCTCTCCCACCTTTTTATTTTTAAAGCTTTTAATGCCTGAGGCAACATGAGAGTTACAGCTGTGCAAATAATAGCTGCACTGTTGGCCCACGCAGTACTCTGCTATCAGACACATAATTTTGCAAAGCATCTTGCATAGCAAATGTTCTACCCCTATGTTAAATTCCACTCTACTCTTTATTTAGTCCCAGAGGAGAGGAGCATGGCTATTATCTAAGAGGCAAATACATCCATGTTTACTTTTTCTGCGTCAGTTCTACTAAAAGTAAAAGAAAGATCAGATTGGGAACAGGCCACCACCATCATTGTATGTTTATTTATAGACTGCCCTTTCATGGTATACCCTGCCCAAAGTTTCTCACAATCATATCTTAACAAAGTACTACAATAAGATAAGATGATGATAAGTAATACAATACGAAAGCAACATTTCTAGACAATTCATTAACAATGCAAATGTTATAATCAAAATATAAACATAGAATTAACATTTCAAAAGACCCATCCAAGCATTAAGCAAAGCAAAGCATTTAGCAAATCAGTATTACACTACAACTGGGCAAATCACACTAAAGAAATGAAAGTACTGAAGACAAATTCCTAATTAACATCAAAATAGACCCTCCATTAATAGCTCCCATAGTAAGCAAACACAGTGATGAGACTGTAGTATGAAAGAAGATATAAGACCTCCTCTCTAAGCATTATTTTCAAAACAAGTATGCACAAATCCGATCTACAAACAATATGGCAGGAGAGAAGGCAAATCTCCCTGAAAGCCCATTAACCCATCTAGTCTGCGGTGGACTTAATTCTAGTTATGATCTTCCCCATCCCAGAATTCTTGAGTGCAAACAAAACTGATTCACAGAGATTTCTTCTGGAAGGAAATTACTCCAAACAAAACTTTTCTCCACTTGACTTAATCTCACTTTATAGCTTCAGTACTCTTAATGTCCCTTTCAGAAGCCCCAGCTAGCTTTACCAGCAATCAGGGGTTCTAGAAGCTGAAATCTAAAATAACTGGAGAACCAGAGATTAAGAACCAGTGCCCTAGAGGACAAAGAGGAGAATCTGGTCAAAGAGTTCGAAGAGTTCAAAGAGTTGTGTGACTCTATACTGTCTCTTTTTGACCATGATGCACACATCCAGTTCCATGTCTAAAGGTGTATAGAGAAAATAAGGGGAATGAGCAATTTAAAACTAATGCCTGAGATTAGCAGTACCAAGCAGAATGTGTTTCTGTACTCATTTCTTTTTAATCAAGACAAACAAAAGAAAATTAATGCTCCTTTTGCAAGCCAATTAAAACTTCATAAAGGCTTGTATACACTGGGGCCAAGCAGTTTGGGTGAATGAAACCCATTGCTGGGGATTATAAAACAAGCCAAGATCAATACAAGGCAGCAAGAGTTAGTGGAATCATCCAGATCAGTTTGCTAAAATGCCTCTATAGTCTAGTATTAGAAGGATGACCCTTGCAGGGTTTAAAATATATTGAACTGAAGCTAAGAATTATCCAGTCTGGTGGGTTTTTCAAAGGAACAGATAATAAAGAAATGTGTATAGTATCACTCTGGGTCTTAGTAATCAAAGAGAAAAGTAACACAAGAGTAGTAGATAAATGTACACAAGCCAACATCACAAGCAATCATGGCTATTTCTATCTGGGACAGTGATTCATTTTAACTTATCTAAAATATTCTGGATGATTCTCAGAACGTCTTGCAGCCCTCGATGTTTTTATCCCCACACAAATGCTTTCCAGTGTGAAAGAGAGATTACTACATATTCTGATACTACTTCTTGATTCTATGAAGATTTGTATAATGTAAAAAAATAATACTCTTGAAACCTCAGCATGAACATCTTGGCTCTGTCCTCAGACACACAGTGCAGTGAAAAACTAGATTACAGGACGTGGGTATTTTTTTTCCCCATTGACCTCCCTTAGGTTCTTCCATCCTTGCTATGTGTCATTGTACATTTCATATGGAAAGAAAACAGGGTCAAACATGGCTGAATTCCAGAAGTTTAGCTACAGGAATGGAGGAAAATAAGGACATGGACCTATCCAGTAAGAATTCTGCCTCCCAATGAACTTTTCCCTCAGCATTCAAATTTCTAGCACCACAGAGATCGAGAGACTGGAAATTATTCACTCCTAGAATTCTTACATTTGCTGTGTTTACATTCCTTTGATAACATTTGTTAAGATGCTTAAACTGTTTCACTAAGTGCTCAACTTAATTTTTAATCTACAGCAATGCTAGAAATGCTATCAATTTGGAGATTGAAGAAAATGTTGATTTGGGGGGCAGAATTCATACTTGTGGAGACAATGCCCCCATTTTGCCCCCCTCCCCCCATAGCTACCTCCCTACAGAATCCTATTGGCTAGTCCCAACTAGAGTAGATCCATTGAAATAATTGTCGAATGCTGAGTCAACCCTTAGATGAATCCCACAGAGACACTAATTTAGATGGGACTAACAAGGGGGTTCAGGACATGAGTTTGGAGATGATCTGGCTTTCTAGATCTTGTTTTGGGCTGCACGCACCAGAAGTTCTAGCAAGTATAGCCAGTGTTGAGCAACACAGGGAGTTTGTAGGGCAACATCTAGAAGGGCTTTCATATTCCTTCCATCAAGGGTTTATCCCACACCTTTGGAAAGAACTTTAGGGAAATAAAAATTCTCCCACCAGAATGATCACTGATCAGAGAATTCTGAGAGTTGCCATTTAAAACAGTAATTCTTTCAAGCTCTGGTTCATTCTTATAATTGCAAAGCTGAGCTTCTCTCCTTTTTGCACAATTATCCTTCTGGAAAATTATGCACAAAAGGATATGGTCAGTATCCTTGATCCAAAGAGTTACATCCTAGACAGAGCATGGTGTTATGTTCTGCCATTCATCTCTCCCTATAACCAGCCACTCACCATGATTGTAGGTTGACTGCTTTAATGCTACAAACAACTCTCACAACAACAGTTTGTGTTTGCTTTGATTTTCTCTCACTCTGTACCCATAGTTAAGGGTGGCTTACAATATTTTCAGTGCTTTATGTATAACTCAGGAGAGTGAAACAAGGCTAGCAATGTGATCCTCTGTGTAAAAGCCACAAAAAGACTTGTAACACCTTAGAGACTAACACATTTTTGGTGGCATAGGCTTTCATTGATTAGAATTCACTTCATAAAATGCTTCTGATGAAATGGATTCTAGTCCAGGAACATGTTTGGGTGCAGTAACAATTGTTGCTAACTTTGATCTGAAACAGACCAACATGGCTGGCCCTCTGAAGGCTGATAGTATATATATTTACACAAAATAAGTCACATTAATTTCAACAGAATGTGCTCTAAAGTCACTGTGTTTTTTATCTCTATCTAAAACATAGTCAGATGTTCCAAGCTGTATATCCTTCCAAGTATATAATCTCCATTTATCATCAGTGAAAGCACCTCCCCTCATCCTGAAGTGTCTGTAGCTTAGCCATACAGTATATAGATATGCATTCAGAAGGTTCCACCATCTGTCTCTGGAATCTCCAGGTATCCTACCTGAAATCCAGGAATGCCATTTCCAGTCCCTGTCAGCAATACTGGGATAAATGGCCCAATGTTCTGACTGAGTATAAGGCAGCTCTGTATGGTCCTAGATTTCAGTCACCACACCAGTACAACAGTGCTAAGAAAAGACTCTTCCTCTCATCTTCTTCACATAGTGATGCAGCACCATCTTTGGTTGTTTGGATGTTTGTTTGCTTGCTTGTGTTATATGACTGCTTTCTAATCTCTTCTTTGTGGCCTGTTTCATGTGCGACAAAGACTTTTTAGTAAACATTTACCTGTTGTAGGAGGCCTTGATGTTCGAAAGTGAGCTGATGGCCAGTAGCTGCTTTGCCAGGTTCAATCTGAGTCTCTTTTTGACACATTTCTGGCAGCAAACAGGAGGCTCACCTGAACAGCAGACAAAATGGGCCATGCTGCAGTTCCCAGGGAGCACTCTCATTTCTTTTTAATTAGTTGCCTATTAGCACTTTAGCATCTGTTGTCAAGGTTAGCCCAGGGCAGAAAATGAAATGCAGAAGTACAGTGGCTTGAGAGCCTCTTTGTGAATACATATACATCAAAGACACAGGAAAGAAACAGGCAAAGGATTTTACCCCATACCCTAGGCAGCAAGTATCCTCGGTCTAGCCTGCAGTTCAAAGTTTTCCATCAAAACCCCTTGAAATTTCAGGGATCCTTTCACGCTACATAGTTGTACCATTTTGATCCCACTTTAACTGCCTGTGGAATAGCACTGATGAAGCGTTAGAGTCTCTGGGTGAGAGTTCTACATACTTCTCCCCTAAACTGGAAATCCTAGAAATCCGTAGCATGCTCCCATGGCAGTTCAAGTGGCATTATAGAGGTATAATTATGTGTAGTTTGAAAGGCCTGCTGGCTTCAGTAGTTAATGAGCCCTAGTGGACCCTGAAGTCACTTTGAGAATATAGATAAAACAAGTTTCCCAAACAGTCTGCACCAGTTATATACAGCCCTCCCTCCACATTTGTGGCTTTGACATTTACAAACGTGATTATTTGCAAGGTACCCATTTGTCTCCCCCATTCTCCCCCTCCCATCTCCCCGCCTTTTGTCTGGGAGCACTTGTCTTCCTTCCATGGACCTGAGCAAAAGGCAAGTGAATAAAAAGGGGCAGCCCAGTTGTGTCTCTACCCCCACCATTTACTTGCCCATCACCTGGGCTCCTGGAAGGCAGTGTGTGTGGGCAAAACGCCAAGTGAATGGGAGGAAAAATGTGTGTGTGTGTGTGCGTGTGTGCGCCCGCACGTTGCTGCCCCCTCTCATTTACTTGCCTATCACCCAAACACCTGGAAGGCAGCATGTCCAGTCAAAACAGACATGAATGGTGACGGGAATCATGCCCACATGGGGTTGCCCCCTTCCCATTCACTTGACTATCATCCTGGCCCCTAGAAAGCAGTGCACCTGGGCAAAACGCAAGCAAATGGAGGGGGAGCCCTGGAAGGGAATGAGAGGGGAGTGCTCACTTGGGCTGGGGAAGTTATTCGTGTTTGTTTGCTTGCTTGCCTTTTACTTTCACAAGGGTTCTGTACCCTGAACTCTCTCGAAATTCAAGAGGGCCCTGTATATCATTCAAAAATCCTATGAACCGCTCACCAGCTTCAGAATTCCTGAGTCTCCCAGATATTCCTTTTAGTGCTCAGCTACCCATTCTGTTGCCATGGTTCACTGTAATAGGCATCAGAGGAAATAGTCACTTGATAGATAATGCAACTGTTACCCCAATGGCAGACCTCATCCTGGAGGGATACAACATTGATATGAAATATGCCAGCCATGCCAGTGAGTTTGCCTGGTTGGGTATGTAGACAAATAGGTCGAACAACCGAAACTAGGTCAAGGCCAGGAAAATCCCCAGTCATGTTTTCCCAAGGAGAACTCAGGCTAAACATGTCTGCATGAATAAAGGGTCCTCAGCCACAAATAGCCAACTTGAGGGGATTACTGGGTTTTCCCCAGGTTGAGCAACTCCAACTTTGGAAAATCCTATGAAGGAAAGGTCCGTCTGCATGAACCAATATTCAAACTATCAAGTTGCTATTTCCCTTTATTTTAGCATTGTTCTTTCTGGGAGAGGCCTGCCCTCAAGCTACGTTCTGCCTTATAAGTAGTCCCAGTTTTGGAGGGTCTCTTCAGAGAACCTCCCTCTGTTAGTCGAGTGCTCCCCTCAACCGCCTCTCTTCACCGAGCTCGCTGCTTCCTGGACTGAAGACTTCAGGATAGGTGCAGTATCACCACCTTTACACCCTCTCTGCTATATCCCCTATCAATTTTCACTTCTTTCCCTTCTCGATAGGCCTTGTGTGCATGAGTGAGTGAGTGTGTTGGTGTATGAGAACACATTTGTTAATAAAATCCATTTATTGGTATGTTTGTCTGGCTTTTTGCTTGACCTGACCCCATAAACATTGGGTGAAAGATTCTGCTGGGTTACTCTGCCCCTTGTTTTGCTATTGCCAGTGCTCCGCTAATTTCCCCAACCTTTACATTTTTGGAGCAAATCAAGGTGTCCCCCAGGGGACCCCCAGAAGTCAGGGTAACACAACTGGGGAACTGTAAACCTACTACTGGAAGCCCCTTTTGATGCCCCATTATCTGATGACTTGCTCTTTTGACACTTCAGTATCAAGAACAAGTTCCATTAATTCAGTGGGGGCTCCACTCATTCATCAGATTCTCTTGCCCACAGAGGCTCACTGGGAACCTCCTGCACATGCATGATGCTTGCAAAATGAGCTGAGGGAGGGGAGGTGTTATGCTGAGAGACTTTACAAGCAGTATGCACAAGGTCAGTCCCAAGTGAGTCTCCATATATCTTTCATGCACACTGCAGTACAGTGCATGGGTTCCACTTTTCAACCAATTCTATTTTTTGACAGTGCTCTGGTCTCTAACCTGTCAGATAAGTGAGGGAAGCCTGTATTATAAGAGACCAAGAGCTGGCTGTCACCATTGTTCATACCCTCCATCTGTCCCAGTTTGGCAATCACAGTCCCAGTTAATCCTCTGCTTTCCACTCTATCACCAGTGTTTTAAATGCCCTTTGTCTCAACTCTGCTCACTTTCCTTTTTCATCTTCAGTTTACTTCAGTTGCTACTGACTGAATTTAAAGTGTAAAAGTAGTTTGTACTCAATTAGCTGGACAGCAAGAAGAGGAAGAAGCAGAGTTTTGTCCTTTCTCATTTTTTTCCCTTCCTCCTCCTCCTCCCTACCTCTCCTAAATTCAGTACATAAATTCTGGGGATTCCCTGCTTAAAATAGTAGTTTTGTATGTTCTTTCTCATTAATAATTTGTACTCCTTTGTTGCTTGCCCACAACTCTTTGACTTCACAGAATGTCAATTGGCCTTATGTATCCCAGTCTTCGTCTGTGATGTGTTGGAAAGGATACATCTCTTCATCCATACACCGTTATCCCTGTTTACTGTCTGGGGTACTGTGATGTTCAAGGAAGATTTCTAGGACCCTAGAATTAATTGTCCAAAAGCATTAAATATCTCACACTGTCACATTAGCCACATTGATTATACAGTTCGCCCTTCACATTCGCTAGGGTTAGGGGATAGGACCCTTGCAAAAGTGAAAAATCGCAAATAGCAAAATGTGTGTCTGTCTGTGGGAAGGGTGCTGAGGTATGGTGGGGAGAATGGGCACCCAGGGTCCAAACCAGGTCAAGGAAAGGAGAGAGAGGTGCAGGGGGGTTAAACATGATAACCCTATACTGCCTCTCTCATCCATCAGCTTCCTTGGGTGTGTGTGGGGCACTGGGAGATGGTTTGTGGTGCTGAGAAATCAGACTGCAAGCTGTCCTTAGTTGACCAGGCAGCTACTGATGGAGGAGGAAGAGGACCAGAGGTGGGTTTTTAAAAGGCTGCGCAGCCTGATTGGAGCTGCCAAGGAAAGTCCCTCCAGAAATGAAGCCCCTGAGGTGGGGGGCCGAGGGATGGAGAAACTCACAAATAATAAAAATCCGTTAAAGTGAAACCTGCAAATGTGGAGATCCAGCTGTACTGCCAGTTGCCTTAAGAAAACTGCACTCTTGAAAGGCAGTTAAGAAATGGACTAAATAAATAAATAAATGGCAGCCATGTGCTATTTCTTTGAGTGATGTCCGACACTAAGCTCCCTATAGCTGTGTAAGATCCTGTGTAATAAGGCACAGGATTTAAGATTTGGTTTCCTCTCTTATAAATTCTTGGCTTGACTAGCATTGTAATAAATATGAGAGAGAGAAGGATTGAGACTTTAACTATGCCTCTTTACACAGAAATTTTGGAAAACCAATAAATCTATTAGATTTCACAGAGTTATCCACCCCTTTTTCTGTCTGCATCTGCAACTGTTTCACACGTCTCATTCTAAAAATCTTACTGGCTCCCTTTCTTCATAGACAAATCTACGTATAATCTCTTATCACCCTTTTTTGGTAGCAGCAAGGATTGTGAGAGGTCAAACTGCTTCCGTTAGTTCGGTTGGTGGTGGCAGCTGCAGCTGCTGCTACTTCCAAGATATCTTGGCTGTGCATCTGGTTGGTTGGCTGGTTGACTGGCTACAATAGCCGCTGTGCCTGGGGGGCTGGCAGCTGCTTTTTCTTCTGTTCCAACATCTCAGCCAGGATGTGTGCAAGTGATTCTATCAGATGTCTGCTATGCTGTCTCCTTAAACATAGGGCCTTTCTGCCCTACACTGTTATAATGCTATTGTCACACTTTCAACATCCTGTGGAATTCTGGGGTTTGTAGTTTCCTGAGGCCAAAAAGCTCTCTGGCTGAGAATTCTAAATGCCCCTCCCTAAACTGCAAACCCCAGGATTCCGCAGGATGTTGAAAGTGGAATAATAGCCCTATAACAGTGTAGGGTGGAAAGGCCCGTAGTCTCCATACCTTTCTTCCTCATAGTGGAAATGAAACTGAAACTAAAAGAAAATCTAAGTGCAAGAAAGATGGGGGTGGAAATGAGGAGTGACAAGAGTAATTTCAGTATTTTAGTTGTTAGTCTTCTGATAAGGTTGACATGCACACACTTTCAGCTCATTCATTGAACTCCATGGAATCATAGAATCATAGAAATGTAGAGTTGGAAGAGACCACAGGGGCCATCCAGTCCAACCCCCTGCCATGCAGGAACACCCTCCAAGCACTCCCGACAGATGGCCATCCAGCCTCTGCTTAAAAACCTCCAAGGAAGGAGCCTCCACTACACTCTGAGGCAGCAGATTCCAGAAAAGTGTTCCATTTTCCCTGAACTGTACCTTGTATCTATGTTATGTAACCTATAGGCCATTAGCTTGGTGTGTATAGATACATATAAGGATTTTTTTTAAAAAAACATATGGGCTCAATTCATTTGCTAGTCCCAGCTGTAGTAGATATGCTGAAGCAATTGCTGGATGTTAGGTCAACACTTGTTATGTTCCTTTGATTCACCGGGTTTACTGCAGATGGACTAGCAGTTGGATTTGGTCTGGGCAAACCAGATGAGCATAGTTATTCGGATGATAAGCTTGCTCTGTACTAATTCTATCCATTAATGCACTCCGAGCCCAAAGAAGGTCTTATTGAGTCAGGCTTTGCTTGGTGAGTCTGCACAACAGGATAGTTAAAGTATAGCCCCCAACGATATTTTTGTGGTTCCTCCCAATTCCCCCTTGATTACTGTTTTTCTAGCCAAAGAAACAGAGTTAATTACCTCTCTTGGAAGCCTTGAGAAGCAGCAGTTCACCTTTTAAATAGGTTGCAAGGCCTCTCTGTACTAACATTTTAAAACACCCATTTTTCAAAACCAGAAATAGCACTTCAATCTCTTTTCTTCTCAGCATTTTTGGCAGTCTGTGTGGCCTCCATTGGGTCCCAGGGGCAGGAACACCATTAGTCATTACCTATAGCTCGCAACTGAAACTACTGAAATACAATATCAGTGAGCTGCAACAACACATTTTGGGCAATAACGCTGCCATCTCACTTGCTTTGATTAGCAGACCTAAACTTGCTTATAGCCCCTAAACTTTTAAAAAAACACCAACCCATTATTTACCTACAACAAGCTACGCAACATGGTTGGAAATAGAGGAACATCACCTTGCTGGAAAACTAGATGCCAACTCTGTTCTCGCATCTCCTCTGGCAATATTATTACAGGTCCTAATAACGTCACCTACAAAACCAGGAGCGTATATACTTGTTCATCTTCCAACATCATACATATCATCTTGTGCCAGCCACATCCCTCTGTATTCTGCACAGGACAAATGGGACAATCTCTGCACAAGAGAATAAGTGGACACGTTAGAAACAGCAGTACACAAAAAGTCATGTCAGAAAATTTGAGTCTGCCAGAATACCCTGTCATTTATCTCAGGACAGCTGTTGTGGAACAAAAGACTTTAAAGGGAAAAGTGACAAGGAAAACAGTTGAATTATTCACATTCACATATTTCAATCTATCAGTAGACGTTTGAACAAAGACCTTGGCCTTTCAACACACTGCCTATACCAATGTGCTGGTTTCACTGGCATTATGTGTACACAGATATGCTTCTCCAAGAAAAATCTCTGCCTCTTTTATGACTGTTTGAACTATTTGGTTTCTTTTGCATCCACCACCAACTTGGTGAATCTATAAGGCAGACACCATTCTTACCATGGATGTGTTTACCTAGTTATTGATACTGGGATGTAAAATGATATCACCAGCCTTTGTCCTCTTAACTACTCTTTTCAACCAGAAACCATTAAGATGTATTTTATGCTTTGAAGGTCATCCAATAAAGGTATCTCTGATTTGTGGATTTTGTATTTTGTTGTATTTTGCTGTATTTTGCTGCACGACCAAATACAGCTACCCCAAATATATTTCTTGGATTTGAAGATATCCAATTTAGTTGCAACAGGGGAACCTTAAAATAAGAGGGAACCAAATGACTGGGACTAACTCTTTGAGGTTTTCTGCCTCCAACAAAGGTAAAACTCTTTCACTGGACTGCAGTTGACCAGTTTTACCTGTACAGCACCTAAAAGTTTTTCCAGATGTAACAGTACAGAGACTCGTTGAGAAACTCACTGTTCTCTGGCAACTAAATGGGCTAGCTTTGCCCATTACATGGACAGCTGGATTTCGAGGGAAGTTACTTTTGTGTTGTTAATGGAGTTGTAATGTTATTACCTATCTCTTAACTCCCTTTGTCCCTAGTCCTTACATGACCAAGAAAGGGAGAAGAACAACAAAGAAGTCATTGTGGGGGACCACAGCAGACTCCCAAGCCAGACTGAGAACTTGGATGGTGCCTTCTTGGAACAAATGACCAAGAAGAAAGGAGAGATGTAGCAATAATGAGAGATTTTAGCTAGCTTGATATTTGTTGAAAGTCAAACTCTGCCAAGAATGTGATATCCAACAAATTTCTCACTTACCTTGCAGACAATTTCATTGTCCAGAAGGTGGAAGAGGCAACAAGGGGATCAGTTATTTTAGATGTGATCCCAACTAGCAATGATGATTTGATTAATGAGATGGAAGTAGAAGGATTCTTAGGTGGTAGTCACCATATTCTCCTGGAGTTTGTTATACAGTAGAAAAGGGAAGCCAAGCATAGTGAGACACTTATTCTAGACTTTAAGAAAGCTGATTTCAGTAAACATAGGGAAATACTTGGTGTAATCCTATGGGCAGGAATACTAAAAGAGAAGGGAGTTCTTGACAGATGGGAGTTTCTTAAAAGTGAGATATTGAAGGTACTATTTCAAACAGTACCAAGGAGGAGGAAAAATGGGAGGTCTCCAAAGAATCCGGGATAGCTATCTAAAGAACTTTCAACTAAGCTAAGATTTAAAAGAGACATGTACAAGAAATGGAAAAGGGGGGAAATTGTCAAAGAGGAATTCAAACAAATAACTAGCACATGTAGGGAGAGAGTCAGAAAAGCTAAAGCACAAAAGAAGCTCAGGCTTTCTAGAGAGGCTGAAAACAATAACAAGCACTTTTAAGTTATATCCATAGCAAAATTTAGACCCACTGGGTGAAGAAGATGGCAAAATGCTAACACACACAGAGAAAAGGCAGAATTATTCAACACCTTTCATTGCTTTTGTCTATTCCCAAAAGGAAAACAGTGCTCAGCCTGGGGAAGATGGAACAGATGATGCAGTTGGGGAAATGCATCACAGAACAGATAAAGAGGTAGTATAGGAATACCTGGCTATGATAAAAGAATTCAAGTCTCCAGGGCCAGATGAACTACATCCAAAGATGTTTGAAAAACTAGCAGAAGTAATCTCAGAACCACTGGAAATAAGCTTTGAGAAGTCTTGGAGAGCAGGAGAAGTCCCAGCAGACTGGAGGAGGACAAATGTTGTCCCTGTCTTTAAAAAGGGAGAAGAGAACCCAAACAATTCCTACCCACTTCATCCTGACATCTGTACCAGGAAAAATTCTAGAGCAGATCATTAAACAGACAATCTGTAAGCACTTGAAAAGGAATGCTGTGATCAGTAAAAGTCCACATGGGTTTTTCAAAAACAAGTTATACCAGACAAATAATTTCTCTCTCTCCCTCCCTCTACCCCTCCCCATCTTTTTTAATAGTGTTACAAGCTTGGTAGTTTAGGGGAATGCTGTGGATGTAGCATATCTTGATTTCAGTAAGGTCCTTTGACAAAGTCCCCCGTGATATTTTTTGTAAACAAGCTAGTAAAATGTGAGCTAGACAGTTCTGCTGTTAGGTGGATTTCTGATTGGTTGACTGACCAAACCCCAAAGGGTGCTCTCCATTCTGGAGAGAGTGGGGTGCCACAAGGTTCTATCCTGGGCCCAGTGGTATTTGACATCTTTATCAGTGATTTGGGTCATAGAATAGAGGGCATGCTTATCAAATTTGCAGATAACACCAAATTAGGAGAGGTAGCTAATACCCCTGAGAATAGGATCAGAATTCAAAAATGACCTTAACAGATTAGAGAGCTGGGCCAAGACTAACAAAATGAATTTCAATAGGGAAAAATGTAAGGTACCAGACTTGGGCATAAAAAATGAAATGCACAGATGGATGAGTGTCACTTGGTTTGAATAGAGACAATGTGAAAGGAATCTAAATGGAGCACAAGCTGAAGAGGAGGCAACAGTGTGATGTGGCAGGTAAAAAAAAAAGTCCAATTCCAGGCTGCATCAATAGGAGTATAGTGTCTAGGTCAAGGAAGTAAAAGTACAACTCTATTCTGCTTTGGTTGGACTTCATCTGGAATACTATGTCCAGTTCTGGACACCGCAGTACAGGAAGGATATTGTCAAGCTGGAATGTGTCTAGAGGAAGGCTACCAAAATGGTAAAAAGTCTGGAAACCATGCCCTATGAAATACAGGGTAGGGAGCTTGGTAAGTTTCACCTGGAGAAGAGAAGGTAAAGAGGTGACATGATAGCCATCTCTGCATATTTAAAAGGATGTCATATTAAAGATAGAACAAGCTTGTTTTCTGTTGCTCCAGAGACTGGGACATAGAGCAGTGGGTTCAAACTACCAGAAAAGGATTTCACCTAAACATTAGGAAGAACTTCCTGACAGTAAGGGCTGTTTGACAGTAGAATATGGTGCTTCAAGGTTTGGCAGAGTTTCCTTTTTTGGAGGTTTTGAAAAAGAGGTTGGATAGCTATCTGTTGGGAGTGCATCGACTGTATATTCCTGCATGGAGTGGGGTTGGACTGGATGGCCCTTATGGTCTCTTCCAACTCTATAATTCTATGATTCTGCAGTTGCAGAGAAGATAAAAGATAAAAGAAAGCAAAGAAAGTGTCAATTTTAATATATTTTAATCTTTGGTGATTTTTTTTTTCTTTTAAAACTTAAAATGTCTGCCAGTTCACTCCAAATATTTGGTGCTGTAGCCTTTCTATGCTTCTCACTGTTGCTCCGTGTCTGTAGACTGCTATGAGAGCCTGAGGGTTATATGGAAAACAAAATCCATTTTTAAAGCCTTGTACTTAGATCTCTTTATGGCACATTGGTAGGTCACAGTCTCCAATGATTCTTGGCAGCTGAGCATAGCTGGGGTTGCACAGAGGGTGACAACACACCCTGTGCCACATTGGTAGATGGCGATTACTCCTAGAGGAGTGCAGTAGGAGGAAAGTGTAGCCTAAAGCATCCTTTCTTTCCTCTCCTGTTCTTTTGAAAGACAAGAAGTTGTATATTTCTATGGAAATTAAGTATTTAGCCAAAAAGGTAGGAGGTAATGGCTGCTCCCTGGTGGTTAGCAGTAGCACTTTGCAGTGGATTTTGGGGGAAAGGAAAGAATGAATGCTCCCTCGGCTGCCTTTCCTCTTTCCTTCCAGTCCCTTCAATTAATCTGAGCTCCCTTTCCTTGCGCCTCTGTTTGCATGCATCTGGAGACAGGCAAAGAGAGAGGGAGGGAGGGAGAAT
The DNA here is from genome assembly GCA_948474755.1 of Ctenosaura bakeri. Taxonomy (NCBI): domain Eukaryota; kingdom Metazoa; phylum Chordata; class Lepidosauria; order Squamata; family Iguanidae; genus Ctenosaura; species Ctenosaura bakeri. The sequence goes on along the minus strand of CAOLHI010003201.1, from coordinate 26,516 downwards.
GTGTCAAAGGGCAGCTCACTGCTGCTAGAGAGATAACAGGCAGGGAGTGTCACCGCCTGCCAGGTCCTCCGATAACCAGCTGCAAATGGATGGTGGTGATATTTAGCAGAGGAAAACTCAGCTTTACAACACTGCTTGCTCTTCTCCCACCTCATTACTCTGCTATAGGCACAAGCATGCAATCACCTGCTGTCACTGGCACTGCCGCCAACGCAGAGGGCTTGGCCGCAGCACTCAGCAGATTTAACTGTCAGGCTGCCATGCTTGCTGAACATGACATCATGAGGGCAGAGACAAAGGCTCTTGTTTACTCACCTCTCTGCTCTTGCTCTGTGCAAGTCACCTCTCTGAGACCTTCATTGGCATGACAGCCTCTGCAAGCCTTGCCAAAATCTAACAAGACAGCACACCTCATTCACTCACACCCCTCCAGTTCGGCTAAGTATCTCTGATGTCTGTCAAGATGAGGCTGCAGGATATTTGTAGAAAAGACCATTTCTTTACTAACATCTTTCTCATTTCTTCCTCAGCTGAAAATTGTTCTTCCTTACTAAAAATAGGATATTATTCCTGATCTTCTCAGAGGAATCTCTTTCAGAATGATCATATGGTATGGCAAACAAATTAGCTCCTGTCACTTAGCTTGCATCTCCTGTGCCCAAGCTGTCTGCTATACTTTCCAGTTTGGAATTGGTCAGCTGAGATTATATGCATATCCAACTATAGTTATCAAAATTTATCAGGGGAGCTCCACCATACAACATTCCCAAAGATTGGGATACAAGGGAACCATAGTAGTTAAAGTGATATGCAACCACATTGAATTAGTGCCTTTACAGACATCCACTGTCTTTGCTGGGAATCTGCTTTATGTTTCTAGGCTACATTGCACTGGGGCAGTCTGCAAACATTCTGAGGCCTCAATATGATTGCTATGCCCGACTAGAGTCATTCTTCTGAATCCACTGCTGAATGAGTCAATGTTTGTGTAAATCTCATTGATTCAGTAGGTCTGCTCTAGTTTGGACCAGATAGTGGGTTTGGCCTGCCAACCGAGGTGTCAAAGAGGTACATTCAAGCAACATCACCATGCTCTTAATAAACTGCAAGGTTTGCAAAATACAGCTTCATAATTCATTCCATCTCCACCCTTTAGTGCAAGAACAAGCACTTGATCTGAAACAGAAGACACTATGTCACCACCATGGTTCAAATCTCATTAGCACTCCCTGGCACAGATTTGCCTGACTCCTCTGATCCAAAAGACTCTCTCTCAGTGCAGCCTCCATCACTCTTTCACTGTGAGAGCTTTTGGCTATTGAATAAAATAGAGGGGGGAAAGGTCAATGGCTGTTGAATAAAGTTCCCAAATAGTTTCCTAGCATTACCATGCTGGCCAGCCTTTATAAGTTCCAAGGAGACTTCTACATCACAGTGAACCAAACATTCATCTTGCTCTAGTCAGGAAGCTTTCAGCCAGTGTTCCATCCAACATCCTGATTCGTTTTGCTTACGTTAAGCCAGGTCTGGACCCTGCTGACCAGCCTTCAGTGTCTCAGTTTTCTTTTCCTTTCCCAGAGCCTTCCTTCAGTTAATATAACTGTTTTACATGACGTGCCACCCCTGCCAATTATCTGGTACCACAAGTACAGTTCATTTTCCTAGCACTTCTGTGCCTGTCTAGGGCCAGACAGAACTGGCACACCAACCCACAGCCAATCTTACCTGGTTGCAGAAGCACAGAGATGCAATGCACTATGTCCTGGGAACAGCTCCTCCAGTGCTTACTGTGAAGCTGATGGGGCTCCTTTGGGGTTCCAGGCTAATAATACTAATCAGTTACATATCATCACAGATTTTTCATGGAGAATAAAGCCATCACTGTATACTAGCCATTGTGGCTTGATTTGACATCCAGTATCAGAGGCAGTATGCTCCTCAGTACCAGTAAGAGTGAGAGGCTGCTGTTGCACTTGTGTGCTGCTCATAGATTTTCCAGTGATATTTGATTGATCAAGGTGGTAACATGCAACTGGAGTAGGTATGTTTTTGTCCTGGTTAGACATGGCTTTTCCTATGTTCTTGTAGCTACATGTGAGGCTGTTCCTTTGCCATTTATGATCTCTAGGGTGGCAGAGAGACATAGTTGAAGAGCAAGTTTCTGAGCTAGTATCTATACACACTGGGTTGTCAGTCACCATTTTCAAATATCTTTTGATTCACATTATGTTTGATGTTGATGTTTTAGGAAAAAATTCTCCCCCCCCTTTGTTTGTTTGTTGACATGACATGATTGTTTCCTGGAGTTATAGACAGAAGTGGCTATTGGTTTCACTGAATTTTAATTGCATACTTTATGCAGTTTATACTACTTTCCCAAAATCTCAGGAAAAAAAGGAGTTATAATTGCAAATGGACAAATGTGTGTGTCTTTCTGTTCCCACTATACAGTGTACGAGTGTATAATGAACACATAAGCTAGGACCCAAGGAATATTTTCAGGTCTGATAATGGCTTACATTCACCTGGTGGAATTGTTTAATGCTTTCTTTTAAAAAGAGAGAGAGAGAGAGAGAAAGCAAAATCCAAAATATATTGTTTTTTAAACAACCTTCAGTTTCTAAAGAAATTTCCTATATTTCATAAGAAAAGCTCTTCCTCAGGTACTTTGATCCTATGGAACTAGCAGTATGGTTCTTTGAATCCTGACCATAGTGGTGTAAAATTAAATAGAAAAATCAAATGCATTCCTCTAGGCATATTGCATCAATCATACAAGGTCAAGAATGATCAACATTAAGAATTAAAGATAGGTAACAAAAATATACAGGTAGTATGATATAGAATAAGCTGAATAAGTTTATGATTCTAATGGTAATAGAGAGAAATAATAATGTAAGTTTGCGTTGGTTGAAATGTTTTTGTTTCACTATTATGTATATCACATGGTGTTTTATTTTTTTGTTTTTGTTTTTTTTCTTTGCTGTATAATCAATAAAAATTATTAAAAAAAAAAGAATGATCAACATGATCATGTGCCTGATACACACCTTGTCTTATGGATATGGGACCCAGAGGGTAGAGCCAAATTTGAGAGGAGTTCTTATATGAGGCAAACAGAATACCTATTGGCTCCTCAAGTCAGCTGATTCTTCTTAGCTGACTGGCCCCAGTTTTCCTTCCAGCTCCTTTCAGGTGACAATGTGGAACAGCAAGATTCAGATATATCGGTCTTTATCTCTGATAACTGTCCTGGTGGTATACAGCATAAGGGTCAGATTTCCTAAATTCAAGCTTACTGGCACCTCACATGAACACAAGTCTGTGTGAAAGCCAGCAGGCATGAACATGTACCATCAAATATCCAATTCTGATCTTTGTTCTGGTGCTCATGGGATTTGATCACTTCTTGACCTTACTTGCTGTGTGCATTCACATACAGATGTTGTCAGAGCAGGTTTATATATTAATTTTGCTTCAAAACACACACAAAAATATATCTACGGACTGAACCCTAAAGGAATCATGGATCGTGCCACTCATGGTATTCCTGGAAAGGTTACAGGATTAATCTAAGCCAGCATAGTATTTCCATGTGCATAGTTTATAACCTACCAAACAAAATGCAGCTCACCAGGTATACACCGTAACCTTTCTTATGCTTACTGACCCCCTTGCATGTGAGTTGGAAGGCAGTAATTGTTTTTCAGTGCCAGTCAGAAAACCCAAACAGGGAGTGTATAAGAGTGTATGTAACTCAGAGGTGTTTAAAAAAAATAATAATCTCCAGCTGAAAGGTTGGGGAAAGAGGTAGATTAAAGTGAGGGACAATGCATGGCAGAAATTGGATAGGATTTTTTCCTTCTCGGGCGCATCCACTAAACCTAAATGATGGTGTGATCAGGACAAATGAAAGGAAGTACTTCCTCACATGGCACATATTCAAACAACGGTATGCACTTTTTTAACTTGCATAAGTCAGCTTTGACTTATGATGTCCCTATTAATAAGAGACTGCCAAGACATCCTGTTATTAATGGCCCTGCTAAGGTCTTGCCAACGTGGGCCTATGGCTTCCTTCTATACTGAGCATTATTGTTTTTTCTAATGAATCATGTCATCTTAACAATATGTCCTCAGTTTAGACATTTTTGGCATCTAGTATTTGAATGTTATTTGCTCTGAGATTCATTTATTTGTCTTTCTGGCCATTCAAGGTATCTGTAGAATTCTCCTCTGGCACCACAAATCAAGTGAATGGATCATTTTCATGTCACTTTCTTCACTGTCCAGATTTCGCAACCACACATAGAAATCAGAAATACGGTGCCATGAATGACTTTGGTATTCAATTAGATATCTGTATACATGAGGATCTTACCTAGTTCTTCATCCCTAGTTCTTTCAAGTCTTAGGCCTGTTCTGCACTATATACCATTACTGCATTGTAGCATTACAGTGCCAGCATCGGCATTTGTGTGATGCCATTGGGTTAGGAGTGCTCTTTTCCACCCCCTTCCGCCATAAGCGGATGAGTATCGGTATTGCCATCGGTGTTCTTTCTGCATTACAACATCCTTGGCCACTCCCATGCCCCACCTTCACCCTGCCCCACCGCTCTTGATTGATTGGTTGGTTGTTTTTTTAAGCCATACTAGCACAGCAATGTTGCAACAGCATGACATGCCAGTACACTAAAGGCCACTGGCTATATACAATAATGTGACAATTGCAACTACGCCATGGGAGTTTCTGAGGGAGAGACAAGCTGGGCACACCCATACCCTGCCTATTTCCGGATCTGTGACAACAGGAAGTGCTATCAAGCTCTGTTACAGTACCACACTAAGATGGCTGATGGGATTGAAGTGCTAAAGGGGGCTCTTAACAGATTTTTTCTGGGAATAGAATATAGTGGTTTGGCCATGTTTGGGGCAAGATAGCAGCTGGACAGTGATGACATCATGCAGTAGCATGGGCTCCTGGACCAGAAACAACCTGCCACTGTTGCGCTATAGCAATGTGGTACAGAAATGGCTTCAGTCTTCTGATTTCTTGACTAGAGCCTCCATTTTGATTTATGACTGAACCAGGGTGCATAAAGTCTTTAACTTATTTTATGTCTTTATCATCCACTTTAAAATCATGTAAATCTTTTGTAGTTATTAATTTTGTTTTCTTAATATTCAGCTGTAACCTTGCTTTTGCACTTTCTTCCTTGACTTCATGGGATGGTAACATGGTGTGACAGAACTCTCTTTTATAAGAAAAGGGTCATACCTTAGCTGTAATAGGCTATTAGATAAATTTATGCAGGATATGTTTATGAATGGTTACTAATCATATACATTACAAATGTGTGTGTGTGTGCGTGTGTCACTTAATACCAATACCAGCATGCCTGTGTATGTATTTCTGGAGAAGGAGGGTCATGCTGAACTCATGTCCTACATGTGGCTGGCCACCTTGTAACAGATAGCTGGGCCAGAGAGGTCTTTGGTCAGATCCAGCTGAACTTTATTTATTTATTTGTATCCTGCCTCTCCGTATGGATTGAGGCAGCGAACAACTTACAAATAGCATGTATTTCAAACATTTCTATACATGCCCCCAACAAGCTGGGTACTCATTTTACCGACCTGCGAAAGGATGGAAGGTTGAGTCGACCTTGGAGCCCGGCAGGATCGAACTCACAACCTTTTGGGCTTGCAGTACTGACATTTAACCACTGCGCCACCAGGGCTCCCTTGTTATGTTCTTGTTACATTCTGATGCCCTCCTGGATGGGGACAGATATCTCTATAAGACTGAGAGAGTAGCTGTGCATCTGCTAAGGCTTGTTTTGTGTAGGCTTGTTTTGAAATGGAATTCTCTGAACTGAACGCACACTGGAAGAAGCTTGAGGTAGATTTTTACATAGCCTGTTGGATATTTTCAGCTTACTTGGCATTGCATCTTTGCAATGCCAAATGGATATCTTTCTAATCACTATTTCCTTTTGCAGCGGCTGCATAGCTACTGGCTTTATTCTGTGTCTGTACAGAAGCTGGACCCTCACATGTCAAAACAGAATTTAGGGGCTTTGGAAGGAACGATGGAAGATAAAATGAACAACAAAGTACCTTCTGGATGACTGTTGTTAGTCACACTCACTTCTGATTAAAGATCATTAAACATGAAATTAGCTCATTTGTGTTATGGGTCCCCTGGGGGTTCCTTTAATTATGAAGTGCAGATGGTCCAGAACCTGGGGAAACAGCAGCTTTGGGAAAGGGGACAGAGCAGCGTGTGGGGCTCTGGGATGCATGGAGATGGATTAAAGAAGGAAAGGGAATATAAATCAACTTATCTTTTCTTTTTCCTTGTTGTTGTAACCCCCTCAGCATTTCACAACAAATCACAGATAATTAATACGTACATGTCCTATAATGATTCGCGTTCTTAAACAGTAGAAATTGGGAAATGCAACATCAGCTCATGTCCTCTCTCTCTGCTGTTCCCTCCACCCTTATCATGCCAGTTTGAGTCTGGCTGGCTGCTGGAAGAGCCAGACTCACTGTAAAGCATTATTTTAGAAAACTAACACCTTCTTTTTCCTAGTTTCTGCCCCTATTTGTATAGCTTCTTGTATATTAAATTAAGGCAACTGAGAAGGTTGTCAGCCTAGCAATTATTGAAATGGAAAATATTGTTGGCCCTTCACATTTGCGGGTTTCACTTTCACGGATTAGATTATTTGTGAGTTTCTCCAACCCCTGCCCCCCTCACCTCAGGTGCTTCTTTTCCAGGGGAATCTTCCCTCTCAGCAGCTCCAATCAGGCCACACAACCCTTTAAAAACCCACCTCTGGTTTTCTTCCTCTTCTGCGAGCCACTGTCTGGCCAGTTAAAGATGAATCACAACCCAATTTCTCAGTACCACAAACCCTCTCCCAGTGCCCCCCCACTATGGAAAAAGATGGGAGAGAGAGGAAGTACTGGGCCACCATGCTGACATCCCCCTTTCTCCCTCCTTTCACCGACCTGGTATGAAGTTGGACGCCCACTCTTCGCACCATGTGTTGGCCCTCTTTCCGCAGGCACACATACTCATGTTTTGATGTTTGCCTTTTCCCTATTTTTTCAGAGGTCCTTTGCCTCTACATCTAGGGGATATGGAGGTCTGACTGTACTCTATTTGAGGAATGAGAAGGTCCCCTGGCATGGACCTGCACAGCACAATGAAAATGTGAAGGTAGCTGCAGTGTGGGTTCTTGTTAGCATGAATGGCTGGAAAAGTCTTTATGATGGCTGCCATCACATGGGAAGCTGTTTATGGGTCATCATGAAACAGAGAAATTCCCTGCTGCTACATCACTCATTATGGTTGATGCAATAGCAGGAGCTCTTCCCATAATAAGCCATTCTCTCTCAATTGTTCTCAGTCATTGGTCCTTTTGAGCCACAACTTCCAGAATCCCTGACCAATGGACATGCTGGCTGGAGCTTCTCAGAGTTAAAGTCCAAAAAAAAAATATATATCTGTGAACCCAGCTCTAGAAACTCTTGAGTTCAACTGATTAGTCTGGACCAAGGAGTGGGGTTTCTATTGACCTATGTTGGATTGCAGAAGCTCTACCAACACCGTTCATGCCCTACCTACCTATCTATCTACCTCTTTCTATTTATTTGGGGCTTTAAAAGAAAGAGTGAATGGATGCATGCATGTGTGCAAACATACACACACACCAAAACATCCTGACATTTGCAGGAACGAATTAAAGGCAGGCCCCAAAATATGGAAACATTGAAGACTACCTCTCTGGAGCAGCCTTCTGGTATGAGTTAATCCATTACGCTGTGTTGTTTCCATCAGTACCTGGCAGGTTGGGCTAAATAGTGTGAGAGGAGGTGGTTCTTATCAAATGCCATAGGTGTGAGAGTGGGACTTTTGCTAAGGACCAAGATGTGGTGTCTGTAGACATGTTTTCTAGAGCTGTCATGACTGATGATGATGATGCCATTTATGAGAAATGTGAAGGCAAAATTTGAAAATACTGTGCTTCATAGATTATTAAGAGGCACAAAGAAGTGGATCACCTTGGCAATGAGGAATGAATGGATACTACTTTTGCCTGGGTTCCTCTAGCATGGGGTAGACAACCGCAGTGGAGCAGGGAGCAACTTTTCAGAGTGGACTTGTGCTCATGGGCCATCCTTTCCCCTCACTATCATTATCTTTATTATTATTGGTATCACAGTCTGCCTAGTATTGCTGACTGGATTTTTCAACCATCAATCACTCTAGTTTATTCAACCATCTAGGAATCAATAAGGTTATGATCAGATAATGTGATGTGTTTGAAGTAGTGTCACTTTCTCTAATTGTGTTCCATTCTATGACGATTTCATTCAGATGTTTTGTCAGTCTATTTGGAATTGCTTCCAGAGCAACTATCACCACTGGAACCACAGTTATTTTCTTTTCCCGGAGGAGCTGAATCTCAATATGTACATCTTGATATTTTGTACCTTTTCCTCTCTGATTGTGTTCAGTTCTGCTGCAGCCTCTTATTCTTATTCCTATTATGTTAAATAAATGAAAAGTGGTTATTATTATTTGCCCAATATAAATTATTATATGGAAAGGATTTATTTTATTCATTAAATGTAATGTTACTTAATTTAATTCATTTGGATTTAATTTTAAACCAACTTACTTGAACATGAATGTGTGGGGAGAAACTCAGATGGCTCACTGGAGAAGCAGCAGCAGCAACAACTCAGAAATGGGTGTCTAGAAATTCCAGGATTATGTTATGAAGTCCTCAATAACTTTTGCAGGAAGTCTAGCAACAAGGTTTGGCAGGAAGTTATGAACCATGTGTGTGCGTGCATACATGTGTGTATGTGTGTTTTAAATCCTCCTCTGAATTATTTTCATTGATATCTTCTTGCTATAAGAATTAAAAGCATTGGCACTAAATTGAGCCTTTGTCCTTTAATTCTCTCCCCCGCTCATTTCCTTGCTCATATCAAGGCGATCAGTTGCTTCTGCCACTGCAGCCAGTTTCTGTAAGCTGAGGTAGCAAGCAAGAAAAGGAAGGAAGTTGAAAGGCTAAGGAGGGATGGGAGGGATGGCAGCTCACTAGCAGTGCAGGACAGCCAAATAGAAAGACAGTAAAGGTGGTAAATGCAGCTCTGAGACAAGGAGGTTGGGCTCTGAGGTGACAGGGATTGTGGAATGAAAGGAGAAAAGACGGCTTCACTTACCTATTGGCTTGCTTCCAAATTTTGGTGGTAGAGGGTGCAATTTTTACAATGCATTTTTTTGTGGGGGATAGGAATGAAAAAGCATGTGGCAGGTGTCAATGTCAGGCGGAGGCCAAGCAACCACAGAGGCAACAGGAGTTTTATGGCTTTTAGTAAGTAGTCCGTAAAATAATCAAGGGTTTACAGCACCCAAAACAAGCAGAGGCAATAAATAAAGCCGGTTACGTCACCCAAAACGAACGAAGACAGTGGACCTCAGGAATGGCAGGCCCATGGAACAGGTATCAGAGTCACGGATGAATGATGGTTGTTGCCCCGGAACCCCCACTCCCCAGCATCTGCCTTAAATAGTCTTTAGCCCAGCTGGGGCTGATCAAGTGTCCGTTGACCTGGCCCGCAGCTGAAGGCCCTCTGATCTCAGCCGCTTCTCTAGCAGGCGTTTTGATTTTCGAACCGCCACCTTTTCCAGCCGCCTCTGGAGGAATGTGGGGGGAGAGTCTGCTGTAAGCTCCAGGCTGGAGTCAGAAGCAGCAGCTTCTGTCGAGCCAGAAGCATTGGACTCCTCTGCTGTAGGTATCGGCCCTGGGTCAGCTGGGGAGTCACTGGCAGGCCCCTCCCTTGCCTCTGCAGGAGCCCCCTCTCCCTCCAAGGAATCCTCCAAGGGATCCTCCCCCGGCTGGGAGTTCAAGCCCAACTCAGAGTCCCCGTCTGAATCGGCAGCCTGCTCAGCCTCCTGCTCTGCCTGGCTCATGACAGCAGGTCACATTGAACCCATGGGCTGCATTTTGGCCACACTTGCTCCAGCAGTTCATCAAGGCTCAGATGCTTCATGAGGCATTTAAAGGGGAGCATGAGGTATCTTTTAGCCTGAAAGACCAAGGAAAAATACTGGTGCAGAGAGAGTAAATTTTAACCAAGCAGAATTTGTTCACTAGGTGACATCTTCAGTCACCCAAGGGCAAATTAGCTTCCAATTTTCTGGGTTTGCTTTTTTGTTTTGTTTTTTAAGAATGTGTTCCGAACTTGACTTATTTCTTAATTCTGGCCCTAAAGCAGCAGGTTGTTTGATCACTGTATTCACTAGAGCTTGGAAATCATCCACCCCCATCTATCCAACATGGACAGTGACCATACCTGTGGGGGGATGCTGGGAGTTACAGTCCAAAATTGTAACATTTCAAAGCTCTGATAGTCCTTCAGGCTTATTAGCAGGAGTTCTAGTGCAATAATATGGCTTCAGGCCAGATTGCATACATAACTGTGTGCTTCTCTGTATTCAATTTGGGAGCGGTGTTGGGGGAGGGGAATGGATAATTTATTACTGAAGAAGTGCTCCTTCTTTTATTGCTCACAGAAGTCTGCAAGGACTCCCCTGTGCCTCATGGGGGTCTTTGGCTGCTCAGCATGGAGCTCCAGCATACACTTGTGTAATTAGAAACAGATGCCCCCACTTAGCAGCAAAGTTGCCATTTGTCATTTTGTTCCATCACGATGACAGGTGAGTCCCACACAAGCAAACTGATAATGTGCTGCCGAGAAGCTAAAAGTAGCATTGAGGCTCCTGAAGATTCCACCTGCTGCAGCTGAAATAGCAAGGGAAAAATACTCTCACATTTCCATTTACTTGCTGACAGTACTGAGAGCCCTGCAGGGGAAAGGACCATATCAAAGGGAGTTAAGACAAGGAGATGATTTAATACAGCAGAATGTGCGACTTCCCTATTAGGGTCATGTTATGACATGGCAGAAGCCCTGGTTGGGCTTGCCCCTTTAGAAATTTGCTGCAAGGTCTTAATCAGGAATGGAAGCTTCCATCCTGTCATCAAGCTGGAGAGGGGAGGATGGTAAAAATGCTGTAACTAGAATCCATTGCAGAGCTGCAGTTTTACTTCCAATACAAGTACCTCACTGTTGTTTATTGTGATTGTCCAGGGATTGGGAACCTCTGGCCTCTTCTGCTGACCAGCCAGCAAAGCCTTCTGCCCCCAAAAGTCCTGTTGCCTTCCCCAAAGCCCCATCCCCTAGACCATAGCATTGAGACTCTGGCCCTTACTGCGCCATGGCACTATCCCAGCATGGGGATGCATCGCTGCTCGTCTGTGATGTGTGCCATCACACGACGTTGTTGTGGTCCCACTGCTGTCATGTCCCCAGCTGTCACAATAGTGCCGTAAACCATTACTGAGAAAAATCCAGTAATGCCACCACCACCCCGCTGTGGGCGTGGAGGAAGGGCAGGAGTGCTAATCAAATGCTTCCTTCCACATTACAGGCAACGAAAAGGCCGGCTGTACTGCAGAAGGGAACAGCATGCCGCAAATGCTACCTATCTGCAGGCAGCCAACTGATGCGGTGGGGAGCATTCAGGGTCTGATGCCATCCCAGCAATGGCATCACCAGAGTCACAATGGGGCATTGTGGGATCGCAATGTAGTGCAGTAAGGGCTTCATGTGTGTGTGTGTGTGTGCCATTCACTGTTTGATATGGGAGGATGAGGAGGGAGATCCTACCTTTATCTCCAATCCAGGATCAGAGATAACAGCAGGATTCCCCCAGTTGCTGTCTAAACAATGCACTAAGGGGAAACCATCAGTTACCTTATAATGAGAGAGTAACATGGGATTGTGATACAGCCAGCCCTGAAACAGTCCCTGCTCCAAGTACAAGCTGAGCCCTTGTCTCTGAAGAGAAATGGGGGAAATCAACATGGTTATTTGGAAAGAGAGGGGTCCTGATGAACAGGAGGTCACAATGAAGGGTTTGGGCACGGACCTGCCTCATGATATCACCTGGCCAACAAACCAAAAATGTTCCCCTTCCCTGTTGTACACCTTACATATAGACAACCCAGACCATGTCTTCTCTCATACTAAAAAGACATAAATGTGGCATGGATTGTAAATCCCAATGCAGAGGCAGATTTGGGAAATCAGTTAACTCTTTCATCATTGGTTAGCAAGGATTTACAAAACTACGATTTGACAGAATACTGTGCGGGATCTATTATCTGGATCTTTTATCAGAGCTTGGATCAATTATCAGGAAGCTTTATATGTTCTACATATTGTGTGTGCCCTAAGCTACAAGTATAGGATGGATTAAGGTCTTGCTCTGAATTGTATAATTTGAATGGTCTGATAGCAGCAAAACATAATCAGGAAAGTGCTAGAAGGATGTTATCTGCCTGTGTGTTAAATCCTTACAAAGCAGCGGGGAAAACAAGCTTTAAAAGTCTCCTAGGTAGCTTTGTCTACCCAGGAAGATCCTCATTTCACATTGGGCCTTTCAGCACTACACTGTTATAGTGCTGTTATTCCACTTTCAACATCCTGTGGAATGCTGGGGTTTGTAGTTTCCTGAGGCCAAAGAGCTCTCTGGCTGAGAATTCTAAAGACCCCTCCCTAAACTGCAAGCCCCAGGATTCCACAGGAGATTGAAAATGGAAGAATAGCACTGTAACAGGGGAGTGTGGAAAAACCCATTGGTACTATGGTGGTGTACAATGCAGTCTCAAGGCAAATGCATAGCACTTTGTAAGTTCTCTTTCCTCTGCATGGGTTTCTGCTACTATCCACTGTTCTATCATGGACAGAGCTTGAAGACATCATTCTTTTGAACTACAGCTCTCAGCCAGCAGACCATGCTTTTTGGGAAGTTCTGGAATTCGTAGCCAAAAAAGTAACATTTGCAAGCTATTATCTGAGCTGAAACAAATAATGCTACAAAATTTACCTTTGACAAAAGTAAAGCAGCAGCAATGCTAAAGGTTTTATTGCTGGAAATGCAATTAATGTCATCTGTAAAAGTGCCTGTCTGCTTTTTTTTCTGTAAAAAAATGATACGTCATTTTCTAGATTTGTTTTCATAGTGCACATATATGAACGGCTGTCTGTTCTGTATTGATGCAGAGGCTTTGCAGAAGAAGAACGCTACTTCAGCAATTAGGAATGCAGTCAGTTGCAAAGTGTCCAGGTATTTCTGCTGAATGCAGTTCTTTTTCCCTCTGACTCCTTTAGAGCTGACCTCACAGCATGTCTACATCACACAACCTGGTAGTTGCTGAGGGATTAGTACAACACAAAGACACAGAAGCAGTCAATAACAGATTATTACGCACCATACAACGCAGAAATATTAAAGTCCATCTGAGGATTAGAAGAAAGGCAATATTTGCACCATGAGGGATCCTTGGCAAACCATCTCCATAAATCACAGAGGGAAAACTGCTTTGGAAGAAGAAACTCATTTCAAAACAGCATGTTTAAAATGATCTAGGGGTGCAAGTAGATAGGGAATATAATGCTTAGATGCAAAATCTGAGCCGTTTTCAAGTTGATAGAGTCCGGATGGTGCATGTTCTTAATATTTAAATGTTAGCCCGCCTTAAAAAAAAATAACCAACAGTGATTTTTTTTCTTCACACAGACTGCAACATAAGCAAGCATCTGTCAGTTTGGAAAGGGCTTATCTCAGTTTTCTAGGTGTTCTTTTAAAAGTCCATTGCTAATTTTTAATATCTGGTACTTGCTGTTTGAGGATATATTGATCATCTCAGCATAAAGAAATTTGCATAGGGATGTTGTTAAGGATATTTCTGTCCTGTAGACCAGAGGTGGACAAAGTGAAGCCTGTGGGCCCTGCAGCCATCTTGGGGGTCAAGAGACCCCAGGGGTCAAAACAAATTCTGCAAAAGAAGAAAATGACCTCTGGGAGTGTGAAGGGTGTCTCTACCATGGGTATAGACCCCCACAACAGTAAGTAAGTAACTGAATAAATAGAGAGAGAGAGAGAGAGAGAGGCAAAATGTTTCATAAAAAGTTTTGGCCTCAAAAGGCTCTATGTGGCATGGGGGCATTTCCATCAAATTTTTGGGAGCACCTTGGACCAATGTAGGTTCCAGAGAACAGGGAGAGACTTCTACTCACTTGCTGTGGATTAAAAGAAAGACCTTTCCTGGATCTAAAATGACTCTGGGAGGCACCAAAACATGGTAAACATGTACCTTAGGGGGCATTTGAGGGCAAACCCCCCTCATTTTCTTGTTTTTTCTGTGGTAGGTATAGTGGTGGGGTATCCCTGGGAACCAGTATAGCCCCCTAGCGTTCATATCCACTGCTGTGGACCAATGATTGGCTAATTTGAGGTATAACATGGGCCATTCCTGCCCTATACTGTTGTAGTGTTGTTATTCCATTTCCAACGTCCTGTGGGATTCTGGGGTTGTAGTTTACTGAGGCCAAGGAGCTCTCTGGCTGAGAATTATAAAGGCTCCTCCCTAAAGTGCAAACCCCAGAATTCTATAGGATGTTGAAAGTGGAAAAATAGCAGTATAACAGTTTAGTTCAGAAATGGCCATGGTCCCCCTGCCATTAGCCATGATCTAGCAGTATGTCTTTGCACTGATACAAAGGATTTTGTAATATCTTAAAGACTAACATGTTTTATTATGGGACAAGCTTTTGGGGATCCATGCTACACAAATACAGCTCTTTGATACCATTTTAACATGGCTCCATCCTACAAAATCCTGGGGTTTGTAGTCTGGTAGGCTACTTAGAATTCTCCAACACACTCCCCTGAATTAACTTATTTACCAACATATAAGATGCACTTTTCTCCAAAAAAATACCTTCTAAAAATAGGATGCATCTTATACACCAGCACATATGGTAACACCTGCCTGTTGGGGCAAACAGAAAAGGAGAGGCAACTTTCTATTCCTTTTTGCCTCTACCCCAGTGTCATGGCATTTTGTAGGATTAATCCTACAGAAGATTTGCACATTCACTTACCATTCAGGCAGAAACAACAGGAACAGAGAGAAAGGAGCTTGCCACCCCCCCCTTGCTTCTCCGCACTCACTCGCAACCCCCCCTTGCTTCTCTGTACTCACTCGGAACCCTCCCCCCAAAGTTCTCCACACTCACTCACAACCCCACACAAACCTCTCTGCACTCACTCGCAACCCCTTGTGCTTCTCTGCACTCACTTGTAACCCCCCCCACAACTCTCTGCACTCACTTGCCACCCCCTGCATCTGTTCCCCATCCCCCCCGTTCTCTGCACTCAGTTGCCATTTTCTGTGGAGAAGATGCTTTTTAAGATTCCATAAAGTGTGAATTTAGCATAAAGTACTAAAAAATTCTGAACTAACTCATAGCTGCTTTGAAAATGAAATTAGAGGTCTCCCCACAGAGGGAGAAATGTTTTGGGACAGGGTACTAAAAATTTTTTTTACTTAAAGAATGCAATCTGAAAATAAGGTGCGTCTTATATGCCGGTGTGTCTAATATGCCAGCAAATACGGTATAATATTTGAATTTCCTAATAGAATTCTAAGCATTTGGTGAAACTAAAGATCCTGGAATGCCACAGGATGCAGTCACGGCAGTTAAAATGGTATCAAAGTATTGTACAGTAATAGCATAGTGTAAATAAACCCACTGCCCACTTCATTAGATATATGAAATGTTTCCTTGTTTGTCACATTACCTTATGTGGAGATACATGAGAGAAAAGCAGACTTGAGAATAATCAGTTGAAAGGAGGCTTGTTAAACAATAATAAGATGTAAAAAAGGGAAGACAGAGAATATTAACAGCTAAGATTGACAAAGGTAGCCTGGTAACACAGATATTGTTGCACTGGTGAGCTGATGGAAATACATACAAATTCCAAGGGGAAATTAACTGTGTTGTTCTGTTGAAGCAGAAAACACCAAAGAACCTTGTGACACCTTAAAGACTAACAAGTTTTGTTTGACATCTGATGAAGTCAGCTCTAATCTGAAAGCTTATGCCAAATAAAGCATTTCAGCCTTTTAGGTGCCACAAGACTCTTTGTTGTTCTTGCAACATTTTTGATGAATTGTTGCTGAGTGATTTCACTTTACAGTCAGTAACCGCACACCTGAGGCCATTAACAGGGTGCCCCAGCAGGCAGATTCTCTCCTCTGGTCATGTCTGATGTCAGCAGATCTATTTGCTTTGTGTATATTGCAGAAAGACCTTGCTGGTAAATGCTGAGAGAGGAGCCGATCTATGGAGTCCTAATGTTGTGGATGACATGATTACATCCTGTAACAGTGTTTCCCCTCTGGAAATTGTCACATTGACAAAGCAAGGGCTTATATTTAGGATGTCTTAACACTTAAGGCATACTCATTATCTCAAGTGATCCTTATGTTCTCTTGATTAAGGATGTTACAAGTGCCTTCTTAGGGTGAGATCAAGATCTACCTGGAACAACATCCCATAAACCAGCACCCTTTAAAGCAGGTGGGCCATATTCCAGAGGGCTGTAATCATATTGTTGTGGCTATCATTTTGGTGCACAGAAATGACACCACATCACTCTTGGTTGCTTTCTGGGCTATTGGAGCAGCATTACTCCTACTGACTTGTTTTATTGTCTTGAAGGGCATTTGGCTAAAAGAAATTTGAGGGGTTTTAGCTGAAAACATTATAGGGAGTGATAGGAGGCTTGGAGAGTCAATGGGAGACTCAAGGGCCACACTGGACTCTCTGAGGGCCCTATGGCTCATGGGCCATAAGATTTCCACCCATAAGATTCCCTAACCCTAACTCATTGTCTTCTCATGTACTGTGACCTACCTCTTGTGCACTGGTGCTTTAGACCAGACTTCCCCAATCTGATATCCTCCAGGGAAGCTGCACTGCAAGCCTCATCACCATCACTTCCAGCTGGTAGGATCGTTGATCATATTGGCTGGGTACCATGAGAGATGTAGCCCTTCACATCAGGATAGCCCCAGGATAGCCTATTAGACTCTATGAACTAATTTATTCTTACAGATATGCCACCCATGTATTTACAGCAGAGGTGGGGCTTGCATCCTTCAGGCCCTTTTTGGATCTCCCCAAGACACCAAGATACCTCCAAAGGTCCTGACCTCCCAAACAAGCAATCTTATTTCACTCAGAAATCACCCAAAATGCCTTAAAAATCACATAAAAACCATGGCAATTTCCCTCATCCTCAACCCCAACCACACAAATCTTTCAAAACACCAAGGATTGGCCCAAACAGAAATGTGATGCCACTTCTGTGTTACTGGACCTACCAGTACAGCCAGAGAGCTACCTCTGTGTCTGGCACACTTTTCAACTCACAAAGTTCAGTGTAGATTTTAGCAATCAAGTGAGCGGAGCCTCTTCCTACCACACAGTGCAACTGGTGCCCATAAGGTCTGGCAGAGCCCAAGTGGTACCGTCCTGGTGGGATATTGACATGGACCCTGCTGGTTCCATAAAATGTACAATGGCCCTTCACTGGGCAAAGTCTGCTTCTGAAGATATCCCGGTAATGTATTGAGCCTTCTTATTCTTACAAAGTTCTGCTATCATTTTAATGCTAATGTACAAATTAAAAATGTATGTAGACGGCTCCTCACTTGTCTTCTGTTCTATAAAATAATTCGTCTTGTTAGGTTTGGTTTAAATGTGATTCTCAATGGGTACCATGAGGAGAGGGAGCATCCTCATGCCCCTGTGGGTTTCATGCAACCATGATAGCCATGTTTAAATATTTGAAGGGATGTCATGTTGAGGAGGGAGCAGGCTTGTTCTCTGCTGCTCCAGAGACTAGGACAAGGAGCAATGGATTCAAGCTGCAGAAAAGGAGATTCCACTTGAACCTCAGGAAAAACTTCCTGATGGTCAGAGCTGTCCAGCAGTGGAATCTGCTGCCTCCATGGAGTGTAGTGGAATCTCCTTCTTTGAAGGTTTTTAAGCAGAGGCTGGATGGCCATCTTTCAGGAATGCTTTGATGGGTGTTCCTGCATAGCAGGGGGTTGGACTCGATGGTCCCTAGGGTCTCTTTCAACTCTATGGTTCTATTTCTTCCACTCAGGATTTACAGCAAATCCTACCTCAGAGATATAGAGGTGGAAAAAGGATGCTGTTATAGTGCTATTATTCTACTTTCAGCATTCTATGGAATCCTGGGGTTTGCAGTTTAGGGAGGAGCATTTAGAATTCTTTGCAAGAGAGCTCTTGGACCTCAGTAAACTACAAACCCCAGAATTCCACAGGATGTTGAAAGTGGAACAATAGCACTGTAACGGTGTAGGGTAGAAATGGCCAAAGTTAATATGGAAGGATCCATTGTAGGGTCCCTAGGGAGGGAATTCCAGAGCCTAAGGGCAGCAACTGAGAAGAGCCTATCTCAGGCACCCACCAACCATATTGGACATCTGGCATCCTGGGATTTGCAAGGGTTAAGTATTTAGAATTTAACCCCCTCCATGTATGTCCAATGCGCCATAGACTAGCTTACCCACATTAGTTAGGAAGTCAGTTTGATCTAAATAGCAATAATCCCCTTTTCAGACAGATTGAATTGGCAAATGCATTTAGAAGTTGCCATGAGAGGCACATGACTGAAGACATGATAATCTCTGTTAAGGAGGGTAAATTTCCTGCCAAATGTTAAAGATAAGCTTATGCCTAGTCCTTTATATCCAGCTAGCAAACATCTCCCCATTGATGATTTTCTTGCTCTCTGCTTAAGTAATTGGCACAGATCTCCTTAAGCTGAAGCACTTTTATCAGCTTGAGGTTTTTTAGCAGTCTGGAGAAGGAAGCAGAAATCGCTTTAGCTGAGCCGGTTTTGTCTCCATGATAACTCCAAAGAAGAGTAACTCATTCTCAGCTCATTGTGGAAGTTCCTCGGTATGACAGGCATGGTAATGCTGACAAAAGCACAGAGAGATCTGGGTTGGAGAGTTTACAGCTTAAGATATACATGAACATGGAAATTAAACTTAGGGTCAATAATGTACATCACTGAGTATTTTTTTGTAGATTTTAAGGAAGTCATGGCCTAGTAGAATAATTTACTTTTTGACTAAGTAATTTAGAGTCCAGTTTTTCACAGAGATGATCAGAGCAGAGAACTCTTATGCAGGTTTAAAAGCATGTATACATAGAAATAGAATTTGCAATTAGAATAATAAAACATCCAACAGTCTAACTCAAGTAGCAGGACAGGCCAAAATATAGAGCAGCATCAGCTCCCGCCTCATTTACAAAATGAAAAGTCTTAAAAGAAATGTCTTTATTCCCATCTAAAGCCAAGCAAGCAGTTCCACAGACGGGGGCTATCACTGCAAAAGCTCAACTGGCTCTACATTGCCTATCAAATGTCTAATCTGTGTGATCTCTTTATTAGTACCTAATGACCAAGAAGATACATGTATGAAGAGGTATTTTCTCAAACCTTAATTGTGCATGTCTCTCTTTTCAGTGCTGAATATACTTCATAGCAGTACATGCACTCCAGTTCATTTGGATACTCTGTAACCTCCTTGATGTGTTATTTGCATGAAGGGGGTCTGTCTCCCTAGAAAGGGAAGTTATCCTCTGCCGTTGGCATTGCTAAATTCTTTTCCCCATCTCATAATGTTCATGGATGTATGCATAGGGGAAAACAAGAGGATATGATGTTTCCACAGGGTAAAAAACCCTGCATGATCAGGATTCCTAATAAAATGGAAGCCTATTTATATAAGCTCCACCTGTGCAGATGTCCAAGTTTAGAATGTGCTTTTTAGGGGCAAAGAAATGAATGATGTTTGGGAGCAAGACCAGTGGCACTACCTTCTGTGTGTGTGGTACCTCCTTCATTTGGGACTACTCTGTGAAGCAAATTTTTCTCCATATAATTGAGCTTCCACCCTGGTTGTTGTAGGGTCTATTGATAGCTTTCCATTTGTCATTAATATATCAGCCAGCAGTTCTCAAAATCTTCTTACTGACGTTAGAAGGAACTGCAGTATATTAGTTCTCTGTAGTTTTCTCTTTAGTTAGTTCTTTAGTTAGTTCTGTTTTAGTTAACTCTCTTATCAGGAATGCTTTGATTAAAGAAACTATGAAATCTCTGGGATCCCTGACATGATGAGGCAATGTTTTACTCCAGCTATCTCCAGCCTAGGGCCCTCAAGATGTTTTGGACAACAGTTCTCATCAGCTTCCAACTTATGTGGAGGAAGTTGTAGTCAGTGGCAGCTGGTGGCTTCCATGTCGATATGACAGTGCATCTATTCTGAGTTTTAGGCCATTTCCACACTAGACTGTTATAGTGCTATCATTCCACTTTCGACATACTACAGAATCCTGGGGTTTGCAGTTTAGGGCCCCTCTCTAAACTGCAAACCCCAGGATTCCGTAGGATTTCAAAAGTGGAATGATAGCACTGCAACAGTCTAGTGCAGAAATGGCATTGTCTGCACTTTAAAGGAATCCTTTGGCAGGTTTGCAGTTGTTGTTACCCTTAGAAATTCCCAAGGGTTCAATTCCTAAAACACTACTACTACTCTTTGTGCATTCATTTAGTTGAATTTGTCTTGGATTCTCTATGCAGACATCACTAAAAGTAATAGGAGTTGCTCAGCATCAAGACATGTTGAACTATAGTCAAAAGGAGAGTGCTGACATTTTCACTTCCAGTGCACAGTTATTAAAAACCTTCCATAGTTATGCCTAATAATAATAGGGGAACATGGAACCATACTTTACAGCACTCCATCTGTTGGCAGATACATCCTTTTGGAAAAGAACAACATCCAAATAACAAAAAGATATAACCAGATCATTCCACGAGTTTCCAGCTCTCTTCATATCTGCACAGATATGTCTTGTGGTCAGCCATTTTGCAAAGCTCTTAGTAATGACATCGTGGACATTACTATTAGCAAGAGGGCAGAAAATAAACCAATAGGCACTTTCAAGCAAAGGATGCATCTACTCTGTTCTTTGCAGACCATATTATTTCTCATAATATGAATGATGATTGTTGTTGTTGTGTACCTTCAAGCTGTTTCTGAGTTATGGCAACCCTAAGGCAAACCTATCACAGGGTTTTCTGGGGCTGAGAGGAGGTGATGCACCCAAGGTCACCCAGTGGGTTTCTGTGGCCAAGCGGGGAATCAAACCCTCGTCTCCAGGGTCATAGTCCAATGCTCAAATCACTACGCCATGTTGAATGATATACTTAGGACCCTATGAAAATGGTTTATAGAATGCTCATCAAAGTGGATATTCCAGTGTGGAATCTATAGTTCATTTCTTTCAGTCAACTATACGGCAGCACATTTATTCTAGCATGCATTCCAATGAAAACAATTTAGTGTGGATGGTCTCTCAGACACACGTTGCATGTGCATTTATTTATTTGCTTTATTTATATTCCACTTTTCTTTCAAAGTGTAAATTAAAACAGAGCAGTTAAAATAGCATGTAGTACCTCTGAATGCTGATACTGTCTGCACTGCCTTCATGCACATGTGCATTCCACTGAAGTCAACGTACTGTGGGTAGACGATATCCAGATTTGGATGCACATGTGAATGTGCATTCAGTGTCCCATTCTGAGACATGCCTCCTTCAAGGCCAGTCCAATAAGATGTTGTACTGTAAGCTATGAGGAGATAACTCTCTTGTTTAACCTCAGTGAGCCCAGTCCTGCCCCCATCTGTGCAACTGCGAAGTGGCAAAGCAGAAGAGAAGGTTAAGAGGGGACATGATAGCCGTGTTTAAATATTTGAAGGGATGCCATGTAGAGGAAGGAGAGGCCTTGTTTTCTGCTGCTCCAGAGACCAGGACAAGGAGCAATGGATTCAAGCTGCAGGAAAGGAGGTTCCACCTGAACCTCAGGAAGAACTTCCTGACAGTCAGGGCTGTCCGGCAGTGGAATGTGCTGCCTCGGAGTGTAGTGGAGTCTCCTTCCTTGGCCGTTTTTAAGCAGAGGCTTGATGGCCATCTGTCAGGAGTGCTTTGAGGGTGTTCCTGCATGGCAGGGGGTTGGACTGGATGGCCCCTGCGGTCTCTTCCAACTCTACATTTCTATGATTCTATGATTCTATGATTCGAAGTCTTGGGGACAACTAGACTTGCAGGATGTGGGTTGCCTGTACCTCCTCTCTTTTGGGGGTTACAATATGAGGGTCTTCTGCCTGAACTCCTGCATTTTTAGCCCACACTCCTGAGGCAGCTGTATGGTAGCAATGTGTACCTATGGTCCTTAGGGTACAGGGTATAAAAATGTAGTGGGTGGGTTGGGATCAGAATTTGAAAAGTTACTTTTAAAAGTGCAATCTTGGTGAAACTAACCTATTGCTGTTAGTTATTACAATGTTGGGAAAGTAACTGAGTGAATTACTTGTTATTCTGCTCATTACTGTTCTGTTACTTTCTATTACATTTTTTCTTGGGGTGAGGAGGCTTAGGATTGACAAAAGAATAGCATAAGCCTCAAAAGTTCTTGTCAAGATGTTTGTGAAAATGATCTTCAATGGTAACTTTTAAAAGTAACTAAAACATTAGTCGTTACATTAATAAAATCACTTTTCTCTTGCTTGTTATGTTGCTTTTAAAATGTAACTGTATGACATATTCATTACCACAAAAAAATCACTAGTTGAAAGTGACTACATTACTTATGATGCATTCCTTTCAGGCCCTTGGATAATCTGGTTAGTTATTACTTTTGTTATTTAAAAATACAATTTTCTTGCATATCATGGGGATTTCAGTTATATTCTGGGACCATTACATGCCTTTCCCCATTTTCTGACCAAATTGCTTGCAGTGGAGAGCCAATGTGATGTAGTGCTTTGAGTGCTGGACCAAGACTGCAGGAGATTAGGATTTGAATCCTTCATCAGTCTTGGAAACCCACTGGGTAATCTTGGGGAAGTCACACATTCTCCACCTCAGGGGAAGGCAAAGGCAAGCATCCCCAGGCAATACTTCTCCTCAGAATAAATCTTATCAAAAATCCACAGTAGATTTGCCTTATGGTCACTTAAGTCAGAAATGACTGGAAGGCACACACAGCAGCAGCAGCAACAACAACAACAACAACAACGGTATGGCTCCAGTGTTGAGCCATTCAGAATTTTAGACTGAAATTTAAAGGAGCTCTCCAGAGTGCTGAGCTCTAGCCTCAAAACAGATTCAGCATCTTGGAAAGCCCGTTTAAATATAGAGTAGATCCTGCAGCAAACTCACCGCCCTGTTGATGTCAGGTCCACCACCACTGGTGGTGTATCCATGAGAAGAAGGAGGGGTTTTGTTTGAGAATAACTGTCTCAGAATTTTGGAGCCCTTGACCAACATTACTGTGGGAGTGAGTGGCTGCCCTGGCGGTGGCACTGAATGTTCTTCAGGAGAGAGTGCCCAGCTATTGGTCTGGTTCCCGTTCCTGCATGCAGAGCAGAATTTCTGGGTGCCCTTTAATTATCCCTTCTTGATAGACTATAACATTCTGTTTTGACAGTGTTTCTTCTCCTTGAATTGCCTGTCCCTTTATGAATTTTATCAGCTAGCTGCTGCATGTCCTACCATACGGGAAGAGAAATTGAAATAGCTCTTTCCATGTAAATAGTTTCTAAATACTTCAAATTAATGACATTCAGTTCTTCACTGGAATTATGAAATCACTGCCTAATTTCTCATTGCCTGTTTAGTGGTTCTGAGTAGGAGAACGGGTTATTAGCATATCATATCTCCTCCATCATTAGCACATAGCCCCCTTCAAGAAATGAGAATATATTTCTTGTTCCCATAGATTCAGATACTTCAGAGTCAAGGCATCCAGGCAGGGGGAGTATTATGAACTTCCAATGTGACCTTCTAGTAGGAGCACAACTCTGGAAGTGTAACTTCTGGGTGCCTGCATTTATGACTGGATTATTTGTAATGGTGCTAGTATAACCTTTCACTGAGATGTCACAAGGCCTGCTTTATGGCAGAACTCTGAATGAATGCAGAAGCCTCTTTGCTGAGGGCAGAACTGTATGTTTTAGCTTTATCATGTGTCTCCAAAATCTGGTCCCTTCTGCTTCACAAAGTATGGCCAAGGAAAAGGCTCTAGTACAGTACTACAGCACATCTTTGGAGACAAAAAAATCACAAGTTTAGACCTTGATATTTCCAGATAGAAAAAGGACTATTGTCTGAAACCTTGGAAAGTTGCTATTATTTAGTATAATCTCTTGATAAGGGAGTATGTGAGTTGTCCTTTAACTGGTAAAGAAAAAGCTGAATGCATTTTTCCCCTTAGGAGAATCCTGGGCAAGCCAGTGTGGCAAGATGATAGTGATTTACCAAAAGGATTGAAACTCACTGTGTGCTAAGTTACCCGTCTTGATGGCTTCCATGTCAGTGAGGCACTTTAATGGAGCTATCTAAGGTGCTGAATCATAGCCACAAATAGGTTCAGCACCTGGAATGCCTCCCTTAAAGTGTGGATTAAATCTCAGGATGGATTCAGCACCCCAGTGACATGCAAGGCATCAACAACCACTGGTTACCAATCAGTAAATGGCTGTCTGTCATAACTCATTGTCAAGCAGAAGGAGAAGGTTCTGCAGTCTAGTCTAAATCTAAGCACATCAACATTCTGGATGTTTGAGGAATATTGTTCTCATAAATTCCTGTACAAAACATTCTATTCAGTACATCTAATGTATGGATCAGAATATGGCTATCCACAGCATTTTGCTGTTCTCTGAATGCTGGCACAGTTGTCAGCAATTTAAATATTATCAGAGAATGCATTTAAATATGGATTTGGAGAGAAAGTATGCTTTTGAATACATATTAAAATGCCTATTGAAACATGGATTTTGAAGAAGAACTTCAAAAGAATTAATGTGGAAACAGAATGGGACAGAATTATGAGTAAAAACATGCGGAAGGGGCATAGACTAGAAACAGACAGATTCATCCATCCATAAGAAACATGCCCTAGAAAAAAAGAGAATTATTAATATCATTGTAGTTCAGACTTGAAGAAGTGTTGTTGTTGTTCTTTTTAACTAGTCCTGCTGCTGAAAAATTCATCAGGATGCACTAGATCTCTGTTCACAGAAACACACTCTCTTTACCAGCTTGAGTGAAAAAACTTGTTCTTTGTCAGAACTCAGGTTCTCAGCGACCAAAAAAAAAAAAAAATGCCCTAGCTATGTTTTTCCCTTTCATCTCTGCATTAGCTGCCAGAATTTTCTTCTGTAAAAGCCAGGAATTATTGCTGATTTCCAGACTTCTTTGGGGAAAGTCAGAATTAGTGCTGTTGTTTTTTAGATAATAGAAGAAGTATATTTTTGGTTTTGCATCAATTGCTTGCTTGAACTATGCAGATCACACATGTGCGCTAAAATTCTGGGTCATTGCGTTTAGCTCCAGTGTGCCATTTGTTTGTGGTGGGGTTGTACTGTGGCTGTGCTCACTCCACAAGCTCTGTTGAGCAAGGAGAGAGACAAAGTAGCCAAAGGCCAGAAGAAAGTGTGGTCATGGGGGAATTACTTCTGCAGGAAGGACTCCTACCAGATCCTCTTCCTCTGTCTAGCTCATTTACTCTGCGGTACACTTAGCCTCCCAGCACTAGGCTTGGAAATGCCATAAAAGCTTTTCCTATAAATTTCACCTCTGAATACTTTATAATAGTTGGCATGATTATGTTGGGGAATAAGCTCCCTCCTGTGATCTGAGAATATGTGCTACACTGACCACATATTTTCCCTTTATTCTGCAGGAAGAAAATATTGAGTACTATGATTCCAAGGCTGATACAGAATATGTAAGTACTTTCTAGTTGTCTATCACTTGTGTTTTATACCTGCTGCTTCCCACTATTTGGAATGGCTCTGTCTTCTTTATTGCAATTATGCAAAGCTCACACTATTTTCATTAGTAGTAAAGTGCAGAATTTACACTTAAGTCAGAAAATAACCTCTGACAGGACTTTCACTGGAGTTATAGCAAATACAGAGAGGGTTAATTTGAGAAGACTTCTGAACTACTTACAAATAATTTTCAACAAGAAGGCATTTCAAATAAGAAATGTTAAGGAAAATGGTAGTTCTGTCTTGCTGGTGGAGAACATGTGTGTTGAAAAAGGAAAGCATAGGTGTATGTTTGCTACTTTCCCTGAAATATTTGACAGCTTTATTTGGCTATTCTAAATTCTTGTTGTTGTTGTTGTTAACTTTGTTCACCTGAGACCCACTGAAATCTGCCCATGAAGTCTTGTGAGAAATAAAGAAGCATGTAAGAGGTGTAGTTTTTATAATGAGAAACACTGAAAGCTAGATATAGGCTTGGAATATAACAGTCACATCAATTGAGAAATAATAGTTCATGGTGGGAAATGGAAATTTAGTTTGAATACTGAGGGAAAAGCATAGATTCCAGACCGTTCCACTCTTTTTATGTTGTTTCAATGCAAATAATACATATAAT